>JAWWMP010000167.1:33667678-33678003 GCA_035047865.1 Dendrocincla tyrannina | reverse complement strand
CATCCTCACTTGGGTCCTGCATCCTCACTTGGGTCCTGCATCCTCACTTGGGTTCTGCATCCTCACTTGGGTCCTGCTCACCAACCAGCTCACGCTGGGGTAGGACAATGAGCCCAGCTTGTTTTCCCCATGAAAAATGTCATGCCATGGTGTTTCACTCTTCAGAATAAATTCAAATACAGTGAAACGCTCTGTCAGACTAATAAAAAGGGTATCTTTGACATTTTTTCAGTCTTTTCCCAAACTCTTTAAACATTTACGCAGACAGCTCATCAATGACATATTGCATAAATGCTTCACGGTTAGAAGTAATTTTTCATGATGAATCTTTAAAGTGCCAGGCTATCTGATAAGTTAAATTTTTATTTTCTTTGTGTGACAAATGGTTAATAGTTGTCTTAGAGTCTTTCTGCTCTATGATTTTTATCTCTATTTTATTACAGTAATAATAACATCTAATATACTCTCTCATATCTGTCTTGTTCTTTCTTAAGGTCAAAATTATATCCAGAGCTCAAACTACCAAGAGACTTCTTCCTTTCTTTCTCTCAGTATTTTAAGGTAATAAATTACCATTTACAGGCAAATAATAGCAAATTAGGAAATCTCAGTGTGATACATATACTTTAATATGTGCTTGGCAATCAGAAAGCCAAGTATTGGTATGTCATTACGCCAAGGAATTTTCAGTCTTGCAAGTTAATTAGATGCCATTACATCAGGCTATTTAATTGCCTTTCTTGCCAATAATCTGTGAAGAAGAAAAAAAATGTTAATTCCTCTCCTTGTCTTCGGGCAGATTTTGCTCGTTCGTGTTTTATTGGATTTGTTCCTTTTGGTTTCACCTCCTGGTAACCTCAGCTGGCTCCTTCAGAGGTATTTTTTGGGAGCAGAGGAGCAGCCGAAAGTGGGCCAGCTCTTTGCAAGGTGCCATTCCAGGTGTGGGGATGGGATGGGGATGCAGCTCCCACAGCCCCTGGGCAGCTTCAGCCCCAGCTCAAAGCAGGGATTGCTGAGCCCTGTGATGGCTCTCACAGCCCAAACACAGGCACTCAGGAGGGCAGATTTATGTGCAAAGGTAGAGAAAATTCAGAGTAAAGTAATGCAAAAAATCCTTATGGATTCTGGGTGTCCTTTAAATGCATTTTAATGTGTTTTACCAAAGGGATGTGTGGTCAAAAATTAATGCTTGGCTGTGGAAGCCACAGGGCTCCCTGGGGGTCAGAAGGTGGCCACGGGCAGAGGATGTTTGGTGCCACATCAAAGGGGAGGCTGCAGGTGACAATGACAGGAAAGCAGAGCTCACACCTCTTCCCAGCCCCTCCAGCTGTGGAAACCCCCCTTCTCTGACACATCTCCAAACCCCTTCCCAAAGCCATCAGGGATGACACTGCTTACTCTTGATGGCTCAGTGAGGACAGGTTCTGATTTTTCAGTTGCAGAAATTGAGTAGAAATTATTTGTCTAAGGTCACAGACTGAATTACTGTCAAAGGGCACTCTCAACTTCCCAACCTGCTCCTCAATCCCTAGACAAGGCATTATTCTTCCCACCCTCTAAACTCTTCTATCTGTTCTTTAAGGCTAGCCAAGAAAAACAGCAAAGAAAGTCAACAAAATAACTTTTCACAGCATAATGAATCCCTGTTCCCTAGAAAGGAATGCAATTCCTGGCAGCACATTAATTATGCTGGAGGTGGCACCCCTATAGCCAGTCCTATTGTCCTCTTTTGACTGAAAAAAAGGTATTTTAAGCCATATTTCCAGTGTCTGTCAGCATAAAAATAAATGTGCTCAGCTTAGATCCTTGTTTTCTGACTGAGATCACTGAGGTTGCTCTCTGTTGTTCCCAAAATAAAGCCACCTTCAAAGTTCAGAGGAGAGTTCAGCATCTCACCAGAGGCAGCCCGGAATATTCTGTGGGTGGTGATGGCGAGATCAGCCCAGCAGTGACAGATCCACTCCTGCAAGTCAGCAGGATCATCTGCATTTGCCAGGCCTGCCCGCTGTGATTTAGGTGAGTGCCAAGACTTATGGCTCTTGGTGGCCTCCTCATACCATCTTTTTGTCTATGAAGATCCCTCAAGGTGGAGTGGCTTGTCAGGGAATGGCTAAATCAAAAATAATGAGGCTTTTCCTGCAGCCAAGAAGCTGTTTTTTCTTGCAGCCCATCCTTTCAACACCTGGCTCTGCAGCCCTCAGAACACACCCTGCTCCAAGGCAAATGCTGCTAAATGAGCTAATTTCATCCTGCACAAGAAATGAAAGGGAAGAGGCTGCTTTTCCAAGCTCCACGTAGAGCTCTGGTGACTTCCAGACAAGCTGTCTCATCCCAGGTTACCGAGTCAGGAATGTATTGGATTATGTGGAAAAATGTTGCCAAAAAGGGATGTGAAAGCCCAAGACAAAGGGAAATCTGAACTTGTGCTGGTTATTTTCTACCCTGAAAATGAAGTTGGGTGGGATAGGAGGTGCCAGGAGCAGGACAGAGCCACACCAGGAAGCTGCAGTGTGGCAGAACATCTCCATCCCCACAGTTATGCACAGATGCAGACCAGAATCATGGAATCATGGAATTCCAGTGGTTTGGGTTGGAAGGGACCTTAAAGATCACCCACTGCCACCCCCTGCCATGGGCAGGGACACCTCCCACCAGCCCAGGGTGCTCCAAGCCCCGTCCAACCTGGCCTTGGACACTCCCAGGGATCCAGGAGCAACCTGTGCCAGGGTCTGTGTTCTGGCTGGGTCCCTCTGAGCACTCCCAGGCCAGGAGCCATTCCCAGCCCTGCAGTTTTCCATGGCCAAAGGCATTAGAGCTCTGCCTCTTGGGCAGCTCTGCAGAGAGCTGGATGCTGCTGGAGCTGGAAAATTGGGTTTGCTGTGGCCAAACTCCCAGCAGCCAAGGGAGGAACGGGCCAAATGTCCTGCTGCAGTGGAGCTCCTGGTGCCACTGCTCTCACCTTGCTCATCTCACAGGTCATGAGACAGAGCGCATGAGAATAACAAATATCTGACATTTTCCTTATAAATTTTAATGTTTTCTAGGAGACACTCGACTAAGAGATGCAAAGGCTAAACAACCTAAAGACCAGCACTACCCAAAAGGAGCCCAAGTGTTTAAACAGCTTTACAAACTACGAAGCATGAAAGTTTTCAGCGTGGAGAAACACAGACAGGAGAGTGTTTGATCTCCCTGGATCAGCCAGGGATCACCCCAAAACCTGATGTGCCACCAGCAGAGCTCCATGCTTGGCTCACTTTTGCCCACGGGCTCAGGGGTGAAAACACAGGATTGGAGATGGTGATGATGCCAAACCACCTTATTGTAGGGTGAGTCATAACCTGGTTATGCTCTTGAGGAGGGAAATATTAGAAACCATCCACATATTGATTTATTAGGGGTATCTGAGCTTTGAATGCCAAAGGAATTGCACGGACACTCTGCATCGTTTCAAGCCAATGTCACAGCACTTGGAGGGAACAGCCACAAGGTAGAACTCACACACGTGTCACTCAGCAGATGACCTTTCCTACACCCCGCATTTACATATTTCCAGATAAAATTGCCTTTTTCTTATTTCTTTTTCTAACAGGAAATTAAAACCAACCCCTCACATTTAGCACATTTCACCAGCTGTGTGTTGCCTACCGAAGTCAATTAACTGAGGCCCAAGGAGTGGTGCTGACACTCTGCCTTGGATTGATTTCCCAGGACTCTCCTGGAGATGAGCTGACACCTCTCCAGAGATTATTTCCTGCTAAAGTCGTTTGGAATAACTATATTAAAAAGCCAGTAGAAGTTACAAGCAGGGCCTGATTCTGCCTTTTGTCAGTGGCCCTTCGTATATTTGGAAATTTGAAATGAATTGTACTTTAAATGGGTATTAAAATGGCCAGAACAGTTGCCTTCGAGTGAATGTGATTTGGGAATGCCTTGTGTTTGCCTGCCTGGCAGAGAGGAGGGATTTGGGGAATAATATTCTCCACCCCTACCCACGGCACAGGATTACCTTTGTATTAATCAAAAGTGACTTGATTAAACCTGTAGCTTTACAAAGAAGGGGAATTAACCGACTGAAAACATTCATTTCGAGACAAAAACTTCATGCTCTCGCAAGTTTGGGAGCAAAGCCCTTTCCGAGCAATCCCGTCGGCTCCGCTGGGCTCGGGGACAAACCCCTGGTGACATGCTGGGGACACGGGTGGCTTTGGTCCCAGGAAAGCATCAGGAGGACTCTTGAAGCAAAACACGAGCTGTCAAAAGGGGGGCCGAGCTTTGGGGCACTTGGTTATGACTTTGCCCTTCGGAAGGAAGTTTTTTTAATTCCCGACCCGACGCCGTTGCGGAAGGACCTTTTGCCCAAAGGTGTCTCCGGGTGGGGCTGCACAAGAGCCAGTTCTTCACTCCTGCCCACCTTGGCCAAGCAGCTGTTCAGCAGCACGAGGCAATAATCAGCTTTTCCATACAGCTGGCAATTCAGATAGAAGGGGTTGTTGCTCTGGAGATCAACAAACAAACAAGGGAAAAGAGACAGATAACAAAAGGTAAAATTATGGATTTGTGCATTCGCCACGGCTTGTTCGCTGGAAGTGGAAACACAAAGCCAGGGTATTGTTTATGACAAGGATGAACTGCTGTTTGCTAAGGATTTCTCAAACTCAAAATCAGATTTTTTTTTTTTTCACTGTTTTCTAGCAAACTTCCCTGCCTTTCTGCTCTCAAATACTGCTCCAATGATGTTCACAGCACGGTACGAATTGTTTGCTGTGATGTTGACCAGTTGTGACACGTGACACAGCTTCCCTGGAACAGCAGCCGTGGTTATTGCTGTAAAATGAGATTTTTTTCAGTGAACAATGAAATAGAATCTCGCTCTAACTTGTGTGAGGCGATGTAGCTTAAACAATAGGTAAGAGACAACAAAAACACCTGTAGAGCAGAGATTTGGGGGAGGAAGCTTTCTGGTAGTTAGGAGTGGTTACAGGAGTAGGTATGACTAAGTTTAATAATGAAAATACAGCAATGGGAATTTTAAAAAGTCGGGATGAAAATCCATGCAGGTTTCTGGACACGTTCCTTCTGCTTGCATTTTACAGCATAAAAATACAAACTACATAAAAACTTTTGCAGATTTAAACTGCCCTTACATTAAATTCCTTTTGAGTGAATGTTGAATTATAAACTCCAAACATTTCCTGGCGTGTCCGTAGTTGCTGTGTGCATCTTCCTCCGTATCCTGATTTCCCAGTTGGTTGATTAGCCATGGAAAAGCAATTCTCTGCCATCCCCATGCAAACCCACAGGATTAACCCCTGCCTTCACTGGACTTGCTGGTAAAATTGCCATGAGCTTCACTAAGATTAGTTTTACTTCAGTATTCTACTGCCTTTATTTAATATTGTTTAGTATTTTATATTTGTCTCTTTGTTTAATGACTCTCTACAAGCAAGAGCAAGTCCCAACACCTTCTGTCCCTGAGGAGGGGTTTCCCCACGCTGAATTTTCTCCCTAACAAAAAGAAACACTTCTTTATTTTTACGAAAAAACCCAGGCACAGAATTCAGAATTCACAAAAATCCAATTCCCCTTTGAATGTTTAGCTGCTACCTCCCTGTGCTGCCCTTACTGAGGAAATGCCTGTTCTCTCGAAACTGAGTAAATAAATTGAATAAATTGCAATAATTCAACTCATTTTACTTATGCTATTTTGCCATACAGAGATCCATTGGGGAAAGTGGCTGCTCAGCCCAAGCTGTGCCCAAATGATCAGCGGGCAGGAATGAAAGATGATTCAGCATTTAGAGAAGGAAAGCAGAGAGAGGAGACAGGCAATGGATATTTGGAGGAGAACAGGGATTCCACGTCCCTGGAATAACAAACCCCCCGAGAGCAGCAGATCAATGAAAAGAGAAGGATGCAAAACACGCCAGAGGAAACACAGAAATACCAACTGGGGCTCCTGGAGCTGATTCTCAGCAATCAAACACAAGAATTTGTCCCAAGGAGGGAAATTGGACAGCAGGAGAAATAAAATGTGTCATTCCAGGTGGGAAAAAACCTTGGGTAGTGCCTGGGCAGCTTGGAAGGGGATTCATGTTATTTAACCAACCTGCCCACCTCAGCCTGACAGGCTCTTCTGCTTCCCCCAGAGCTCAATCCAATTTCTCTAACTGATTCTAGGCAATAATTCCCCATAACTTCATATGAGAATATCAACTTTATCTACACGCTGTGACAAATAAATTAACTGGTTTATAAACAAGCTGGCAATGAGGGAAATTCACACATATATCTGATTGTAGCTGTTTGATATGGACAAGCAATTTGGATGAAATGAAGAGATTTGTGTTTTTCTCTCTTCCATGCAATATTTCAGCTCCCCACACTCCACATTAAATATGCACTGGATTTCTCCCATGATTATTTTAGAGGCTTGCATATTTTATTAAT
Organism: Dendrocincla tyrannina; assembly: GCA_035047865.1. Lineage (NCBI taxonomy): Eukaryota > Metazoa > Chordata > Aves > Passeriformes > Dendrocolaptidae > Dendrocincla > Dendrocincla tyrannina. The sequence continues at coordinate 33,671,553 of JAWWMP010000167.1, read as the reverse complement.
AACTAAAGCAAAAATTGGGTTATACTCCAGGGAAATTAGGTAATGATAATTAACCAATAGCTTTAATACAAGGAACTTCTTTCATTTCATGAAACAACAACAGCAGCAAAGAAGCCCTCAAAGAAACAGAACTAATTTAAATAAAATGGCAATTTATAATAAATGAAGCATCTCATCTTGGAGTAAGCAGGGAGTGTGACTTACCATGGAAGGGCCAACTGGGTAACCCGAGCACACGAATGTCATGGAGATCCAAAGAATGAAAACAAAGTTCAACCTGCATAGACTTCAAAGAAAAGCAGAGATTAATTAAAATTTGAGCCCAAATCAAGCCAAACCAGAGGAATACAGCGAAAACCACCAACAGATATTTTCTCCCCACACCAAGCAGCCAGCAGTGCCTTTACCTGCTCATTTTTTACTCAGGAGAGTGTGTGTCTGCACAGGCAGCTCTGCTACCAAATTCCTCACACATCCTTTCAGTTCTTTCTTAGATGACCATTTTATACCAGAGTTCAGGAGTGAAAATGTCATCAAAGCTGATTTTATTATGACTAATTGGCCCTTGTTTGGCCTTTTCTTCCTGTTAAATGGGAAAATGGCAAGACCACACGTTCAGCTGCCTTGCGAAAGCACCAAGTGATTTCATTTAAAGTGTCCCATTAAATGTCTCTGGGGAGGGTTTATTGTTACATCTGGATCATCACAGCAGCCCTGGGCAAAGGGCTGAGGATTGCAAACCCACATTTCAAGAGTTTGTTACCACTTCCAGTAGATCAGGTGAAGACCTTGGAAAGCCTGGCAGAGGGGAGAATCACTCAAAGTGCACTTTAAGTAGAAAGTTCCTCAAAGACTCTTATTACACTCAGAGCTGCCACAACACAGAGACCAATACAAAGCAATATATGTATTTTTTTTCTACTTCCTTTTATTTTATTTTTTTTAATACATATACATGCTTGGTTTCTAATGGACCCAATTCTGAAGTGTTTTTCTTAGAGCCAAAGCCCTTCGATTTTATGCAGATGTATCTTAGCTGACATCGAATTTATTCAATCAAATCTCCTGTAGGATTAATAATCTCAAACATGTGCTATGTTGGAGATTAAATGCTGTTAATCTCCGACATAGCACATGTTTGATGTCTGAGGGCATCGTTTGGTATTGCAACCAATGTAATTGTGGAACATTTTAGGGCATTGTGTGGTTTGTGTGGACAGGGTCAGCCTCCTGCTGTGGGTGCTTTTAATTCCAGGAGGCAGAGAGCTCTGAGACCTTCAGGTGAGAGTGGGAGAAACACAGTGGCATGTAAGAGCTTTTCACAGTTTTTAGAGAACCATTAATAAAGGGATCTCCATGAGGTTGACTCTTTGCTCCTCACTGCCCATGGTGGGGCTGATCAGGGCAGGGCTGACATAATCCAATGACTCCTAAATGACTTTTAAAAAGGACGTGCTTGTAGTTGCTGCTCAAGCACTTCAGGCCCCTTCAGGGCTATAGAAATAGGGGATAAATGAGCCTCGCTGAAACCCTGCAGTAAGCAATCCCTTCAGAAAACCTGTCAGGAGAACATTTCACTATTTGCATATTCAGTCTGGGTCCTCTTGTTTAGAGAGCAAATCCTCTCGTTTGAGTCGAACCTCCCGTCCCCGCTCTATGGGACCTCCAACTCCAAGGATAAGAGGATTAGTCCGTGTTTCTGCTGCAAAGAAAAGCACTTTGGGTTGGATTCTGCTCGAGCTCAGTTTAGAGTCAGCTGTCCTTGCATCTGCATTTAGTTTAACTCCATTCTCACACAAAATTAACCTTCACCCAACCTCAACACAGGGGACAAGTACTGCCCTTTGGTAAAACTTGGAGATTTCCAGGCTCAGCCTTAGACTCTCCAGGTGAACTCTGCAGCATTATTGCCTTTGTTTTTTTAAACCATGAGTTGTTTGATCTCCTGGTGACCCCCCATTGTGCCTGGTCAGCATGTCCTATGCCCAGCTTTATGTCATCCCTCTAAAAGGGAGGATTTGGCCACGTTTCTGGCTCACAAGCTTTGGATGTGAGAGCTCCACAGACTCTCCACAGGCACCTTCAGCATGAGCAGGTGGTGGGAGAACAACCAAGTGAGGCCACCAAGCAGCTCCCAAGGGCTGGCTGTGAGAGCCCAGAGAGGATGAAGCTTTGTAGAGCCTGGAGCAAAGCAGCAGGTTATGGAAACTTCACACATCTCTGGGAGAGAGCTCTCGTGTGACTTCCAAGGAAGGAAGAAGGATGATCATTATGCTCCTTAGGGATGTTTCCCAGAGTATGTGGTCCACAGGACCTGGCTCTTAAAGGACACAGGCAAGTAATGTTTGGGTTTCCCCCCCCCCCAAAATCCAAGAGAAGATTCCACCTTTCCAAAGGCTTTGCCCAGCTGAGCCACCACAAACTGCTTTCACATGAAAGAACCACAGACACATGGAATAGTTTAGGTTGGAAAAGCCCTCCAAGACCATCCAGTCCAACCATTCCCCCAGCACTGCCAAGGCCACCACTGACCCAGGGGTGACGATCCACCCCTGCTCTGAGCAGCTATGCCAGGGCTGGGCAATGCCTTTTAGGAAGAAATTTTCCCTGATATCCAACATAAACCTCTTATAAGTGAGAGTTATTGAGACATCAGCACCCCAAAACTGGGCTCCAGGGGTTTGCCCACCCCTCAGACACACAGAAGTGGTTCTGTCTGAAGATTCACTCCCTCACATTTGCTCCTCACTTCTTCCAGTTTATTTTTTCTGACTATCCAGGATGCAATTTAACACACCACGGCTGTGATTTGCATGCAGAAGGTGTATCTGGAGATTTAGATGCATTCCAGACAGCCCCACTCCAGGTTTGGAGGGATCAGGTTTAACAGAACAAGTAGCAATTGACATTTCTGTGTCTGCAGAGCACCCAGGCAGAGGTTTTGCTCCCAGCCAAGGTTCACTGGCAGGTACCACAGGTCATCGGAGTCATTAAGAACCACAATAAAAACTCCCATCACTCACAAAATTTGATTTTATGAGTATAAATTAGCAGCAATACCTCCCAGTTGCCTACAAAGCTGATGGCATCCCCCTTCCCTCCTGTTTGCCCTGTTGAAGGACCATTGCTGCTGCTCCCACCTGCTTTTCCCACAAAACCCATGGAGCCCCACAAAACTCCCTGAGGAACCTCTCAAACCTTGCAGCTTCACGAGCTTAACAGGCCTAGGAGATTTAGAACATCATATTTCCTTCCTCCACCACAGCAGTCAATCTAAAGTGTTTAAATTAACTTTGCTAAGGGATCAAAACAGTAAAAATGCATGAACACACCAAACCCTGCCTGCATGGTCCATTGGTGGACCCTCAAACGTTGTAAAACCACGGCAGGTTGGTGGTCTGGATAAAGGTGAGGGGTGGAATGTTGCTGATTCCCTCTGGGATGCTCCCAGGGAAACCTCAGCATTGCTTTTCAGGAGAAACCCACCAGGACATTTTGCTCCAAGCTCAAGTTTTTGTTGCTTTCAAGAGCATCAAGAAACCAATGAGTCAGGATGGTTTGTTTTGAGACCATTGCAAGGTGCAAGATGGAACTTAATCGTGCTCCCAGCAGATAAATCTGTTCCTGCTCAGTGATAATAGAAAATCCCAGCAAGACACAAAAACAGAAATAAAAGAGAAGTCAGAGGCAGGTTTAGTCCTTTGGTCATCACTGCTGTGCTCTCACAACCAGAGCAGTTCATTGTCTCTGTGCATTCCCCCACCAGGACTGTCTCTAATTCCCTTAAACATGGTGGGGCTGTGGCTGCCCCATCCCTGGAAGTGTCCAAGGCCAGGTTGGACAGGGCTTGGAGCACCCTGGGCTGGTGGGAGGTG
>JAWWMP010000167.1:33650745-33661700 GCA_035047865.1 Dendrocincla tyrannina | reverse complement strand
GCCCACTGCCCTGGGGAGCCTGGGCAGTGCCCACCACCCTCTGGGGGAAGAACCTTTCCCTGAGATCCAACCTAAACTGCCCTGATTTAGCTCCAGCCATTTCCTCATGTCCTGTCAGTGGTTGCAAGAGTGAAGAGATCTGTACCTGCCCCTCCACTGCCCATTGGGAGGATGGTGAAGAACACAATGAGGTCTCCCCTCAGTCTCCTCTTCTCCAGCTGGACACCCCAGGCACTCTCAGTGTCCTCCCACGCTGCCCCTCCAGGCCCTTCCCCATCTCTGTGTCCCTCCTTTGGACACTCTCCAATGGCTCCATCTCTCCCTTCCATTGTGTCCCCCCAACCTGCCCCACCATTGCAGGTGAGGACACCCCAGTGCAGAGCAGAGGGGGACAATCCCCTCCCTGCCCTGATGCCCCCCAGGACAGGGATGTCCCTCCTGGCTCCAGGCTCTGCTGACCAGTGGCCAACTGGCCACCCACCAGGACCCCCTGGCACTGCTTTCCAGCCTCTCATCCCCAGTCTGTCCATCCATCCCAGGGGCAGAATCTGGCATTTGCCCTTGTTGAACTCCCCATGGTTGGGGATTCCCAGCCCTCTGACCTGTCCAGGTCTCTCTGCAGGGTCTCAATACCTCCTCCCAGTTTTGGGTCATTTGCAAACTTGCTCAGTGTCCCTTCCAGTCCTGCATCCAAGTCACTGATGAAGCTGTTGGTGAGCACAGGGCCCAGGATGGAGCCCTGTGGAACTCCACTAGTGACAGTCCCCAGTCTGATGTCACCCCAGTTACTGTCACCCCCTGTGCCCGACCCATGAGCCAATTGCTCACCCCCCACATGGTGTGTTTATCCAGCTGTGGGCTGGACAGCTTGTCCAGAGGGATCCTGGGAGAGACAGGATCAAAAACTTTAGTGAAATCCAAAAAGATTCCATCAGCTGGCTTCCCTTGGTGAGCCAGGTGGGTTTCCTTGTGGTAAAAGGCATCCAGGCTGCATAAGCAGGACTTTCCCCTCCTGAAGCTGTGCTGGCTGTGTTGTCCTCCAGGTATTTTTCAATCCCTCCCAGAATAATCTTTTCCATGATTTTACCAGGCACTGAAGTGACACTGACAGGCCTGGAGTTTCCAGGGTCCTCCTTCTTGCCCTTCTTGAAAACTGGGACAACATTTACCACTTTCCAGTCAGACAGAACCTCCCTGGATTCCCCAGACCACTAAAAAGCATCGAGGGAGGTTTTGTGATGACATCAGCAACTCCTTGAGGATTCTGGGGTGAATCCCATCAGGGCCCAGAGATTTGCAGGGATCCAGCTGGAGCAGCAGATCCCACACAATTCAGGGTCAATTGGGAGCTGCTCATTCTCACGGTCATGGTCTCCAGCTCAGGGCACTGAGACCCCCTTGGTCCATCACCAATGTTGAAGACAGAGGCAAAGAAAGCATTAAACCCTCTGCCTTGTCCCTGTCCCTGTGTGGGAGGTGACCATTCCCACTCTGGAATGGGCCAGTGATACTCCTACACTGCCTATTGCCATCAATGTATTTGAAAGAACTCTCTTTATTGTCCCCCACATTTCTGGCAGCCCCAACTCCAACTGAGCTTCAGCCACACAAACTTTCTCCCTGCAGTGGCAAGCAGCATCTCCGTGCTCTTCCCAGGTCACCTGACCTTGCTTCCACTGGGCACACACCTTCCTTTCCCACCTGAATTCCAAGAGAAGATTCCTGCTCAGCCAAGCCACCTTCTGCCTCGCCTGCCTGACTTAGGACATTTGGGAATTGCTCCTGTGCCCTTAGGAGGTGATGTCTGGAACGTGATCAGCACTGAGGGACCCCAGCACCTACAGAAACATGTTTCCAGAGGACTTTACTCATTCCCTGAGCACCTGAGGTCTACTCTCCTCCTGTCCAGGGCTGAAGTTTTGCTGGCACTTTTCCTCCTGTCACCAGAGGTTTCAAACTCGATCGCCGTGGCCAAGACGGCCAAGCCAGGTTATTTGTAACACAGACCAAATAAAGAAGGCACATTCACAAACAAGTCATGTCTGATTTTCAGCCCTGGGCTCAAATCCCTGTTACCTGGGGAAATCCTACAGCAGCCTCCCCTCCCTGGGAAGCCTCTCCACGTGCACTGAATTCAATGTGAATATTGACATCGATTCCTATATACACGGAGAGCAGGCAGAAGGAACTCAGCTCATTTTGAACTCCAGAGCTACCTGAACGTTTCAGGTACCAAACATGCAGCTCTCACTTGGATCTCCACAGCCAGCTCTGTGCCTGGGAGAAGGTTTAGGAAGAGGGTACTGTCAGTTGATGGATGCCTCCAGGTCTCAAGTAGAAATCCAGATTTCTTTCAAGTTATGGGAGGGCAGAACCCCCCGAAGAGGGGAGGATGTAGTGTTGGTTCCATGGCTGGAAATGGATTTCTTACAGAGTTAGAGTCATTGCACTAAATGTTAGATACTGCACACCTGAATGAGGTAAACATTATATACCATAAAATACTTAGGGAAATGAATTGTTACAGCTTTATCTTTGGACAAAAGAACCCGCTTTCCTTCTTCACTGGACAATCCCAGAGTCAACAGACGTTTGCTTGCGAGTGGTCTTTGGAGGCGGCGGCGGCGGAGTCTTGCTGGGGAGAGGAGGTGGCAGGTGCTGCAAGAAACCAATTTGGACAGATGCTGTTAGCAATGCACGGGCTTTGGAACCATTTCCAGGCACACCCAGAGCTGGGAGAGCCAGCAGGGGGGTCTGCAGCCTCTGACTCACCCAAACCTCCCCCCAAGGACTGGCTGCCGACACCCAGCGCCCTCAGCCACGGGGTTTAAATATGACTTTTGTTTTTGACAATGAAACAAAAAAAACAAAACTCTCAAGGGGTCAGGATTAATTAGCTCAATATTTCAGGAAAGATCTTGCGAAAGCACGGGAGAAGTTTATAATTCCCCACTTTATAGCATGATAGGATATTGATTCCTTGGTGGGTATTGATTGCCCTCAGCCTCCAGGCACTCGGAGCTTCAAAAGCAAGCTGAAGCAAGGGCTTCATTGCTTTTCCATCATGTCTTGGATCTTGCACGTTTAGAACAGAAATCATTACAAAAGCAGAAAAAAGAAAAAGAAAAAAAGGGAAACAATTTAAATCCACTTAAAGAGATAAGTAAGTTGCAACTTACGATCACACAGTTATAATTAAAATATTCCAAATAGAAATGCAGACTGTTCACAGACACGTATTTTAAAGCTCTCCATGTAGGGCACCCCCAGTTAGAATCATCCACTAATTTAATGAACAAATTAAAAAAGCCATTATGGAAAGGAAGATTTTTTGCTAATGTTAAACCATACATCTGATCAGATCTGTTTCAGGAGCCTGAGAACACTGCAGGCACGGTGTTCCAGCTCTGGCTGGGCACGTTTCCCCTCAGTGCTCCCAGGCTGTGCTGCAGCCCCACAGCTCAGAAATGCTCTTTGGGCTGGTTTTTCCCTAAGATTCTCCCTCCCTCCGAGCCTAAGGATGCTTTCCCATTGCCAGTTGTTTGTGTCTCGCTGTCCCCGTCCCTCCTCAGCCACCCAGTTCTCAGGATCAGGAGGATCCTGGCACTGAGGAGGCACGTGGAAGGCATCAGTGACAAGGCTCTTCCTTCTAAAAGCTACCCAAAATGCTGTTCCAAAAAAGCTGAGCGGCTCAGGGTGATGCCAGGACACCTCAGCCTCTCCTCCCTAATGCTCTGCACCCTCGTGACTGGCAGTTCTCAGAGATGTGTAAGAGGAGAAGGAAAAAGTGCCTTTAAGGCAATGGAACACCCTGTTCCAAGCGGGTTTTAAGAAGCTGAAGCGACAAATCCAGGCAGTTTTACTAAGCACAGACTAAAGAGAACTGTAAGGCTGCACACTGGCTGAGCCAGGGGGCCTGGATTTCAGCTGGAATATTTTTCCTGTATCCTACCTGGACAGAATTACTACTTTTCACCAGTTTTTCTCACTCCTCCCAGCTCTCCCTGCTGGCACATGAGGAGGGATCCCAAAGTGCCACCAGGTAAGCCATGCCCTGAGCTTGTCTCTCCGTTCTGCTCCGTGTGCTCTCTGTTTCCCAGCCTCTCCAGCAGCACCACTGCATGGATGTGCCTGCTCTCACCTCCCTCCTTGGCTACAAAATGCTCCCTGAGCTGGCACCCTGGAAATAACTGGGTTTAATCTGCTGCTGAATGAGAAACTCCAGACCAAGAGGAAGGCACTTGGAGCCAGGGGATGCCTCTCATCTGGAATGCCATGTTCCCCTGCCTGCCTGGGGAAGAGGCACCCACCCCTGGCACCTGGGGACAGGGGCACTGGTGGCCCTGGGAGTGATGGGGAACTCGATGATCTCCCAGGTCTTTTCCAACCTAAAGGATTCTCTGATTTTCCAGAGCAGGCTCCAAAGAGGGCACTATGTATTCCCGACTTCCAGTGGGACACGATGATCTCTGAGTTGGAAAACCAAGTCAATAGATTATCATGGAAAGCAGATAATGTAAGGATTTCATTGTACTAAAGGCCAGACTGAAGATTTGGTTGGTTTTTAGTTCAAATGCCACTGCTGATCCACCTTGGAAGTAGCACAGTCAGAACAGTGAAATATTCCCTCTACCTGAGCAAACCCTTGGCATGTTGACTCCTGAAGCCCTACCCAGACATCTGAGGAAGAGCTGGATTGGGAATTGGGATCTGAAGGTTTCAAAATCTTTGACGACCTGCTTAACTACAGTCCTGTATCCAGGCAGGGGCTCTGGGCAAACCTTGGCAATCGCTGGTGGGCTGCAGAACATCAAGGTACACCATGCAACAACCACCCATGGAGATGCCCTTCATTCCATAACTCAATAAACAGGTGCCCCTCTAAAATAATATATAAATATACAAAATAGAAGACTTTCCTCCTTGCTCTGCTCTCAGACAACCTCCTTAACTTCATATTTATCCCCAGGAAAAAAGAAAAAAAAGCCCAAACTCTGCTGATAGCATCATTTGTGAAAATCCATTTTGAATTTAAATAACACCACATTGGCAATAATTCTCAATTCAATTAGATCAAAGGCATTTCTCAACCAAATGAGCCCTTCATATTGATCAGAGAACAATCAAACGAGCCTGAAAACCTGCTTCCCAGGAACAGATACAATGAGAAGAAGCTAAATATATATGCTATAAATAACAAGCTCCAAACCTACCAGAGCTCACATTCTGCAAGCAAATTAGGCAGAAAGAAATAACAGAGATAGGTAGATAATTATTATAATTGAATTTACAATTTCCATTAGAAAGTTGGATAAATTTAGCACATGTTCATTTATATAATAAGCTACCAAAGAATATATTAAGTAGGAGGTGTGAGGCTGGTTGGGGAGACATTATTGAGAAATTAGCACCACAAAACATGCCACTCTGGAAGTGCAAGAGCCAGGGTGGATACATCCTGCCTTTTATCCCAGGACAGCAGGGGAGTCAGGCACACTTCCTCTCTGCCTTTAACACCACTCCCAAAAAACTATTATCAGCCTTATAAAGTTCATTTTTGCTACGCTTCCCCTTCGAAACTTCAAAATAAAACCAGTTTCCCTTGATTTTACATTGAATTAAGAGCAGCTTTGGTGAGTCCCTGTTTCTCTCTCAGTGGTTAATTGGGGATCCTGAAGCATCTTTTCCCTTTCTGACAAACTGACAGAGATGGCTGGTTCACATCCCAACCTATTTTGGGCAGGATCCTTGACTCACAGGGACCTCAGGGGAAGCAGAAACCTTATGTAAAAGGCACATCTGCAACACAGAAACAATCTGTTCCTTCTGCTTCAAACATGAAATTGCTCCCATTTGTTTGCTCGCTCTTTTGTTCCCCCCCTCTCTCAGACAGAAAAGAATCAGGTTCAAGAACATTTGTCTCCCTTCTCTTCCAGATATAAACTCACTGTTCAGGACAGAGTAAAAATCAATTACAGAAGATGAGAAAATGCATTTTTTTTTCCTCCTCTGAAGAAGCAAAACTGTTTTTCATTCAGAAAATACAGAAGAAAAATAAATCGAACAAAATTTGATTTCCAAAAATGGTCCTTGTGGCACTGTGTGAGATTTATTCCTTTCTTCTTTTGCTTTGAAATTCCATGGTCATCGACACGACAAGCTCTGGAGATCCAATGAGATGCACTTGAAGTTGGGAGGATTAATGGATCTAATTAGGTCAGAGGCAGGAGATGTGGGATGTAAATAGACCAGCAGCTCCCCAGGACTGTAAATGCAGATCCAGAGCTCTCAGTTGCTCCTTCAGCACAGAGCTGAGCAGCCTGACAAGCAGCAAGGAAAAACAATTTCTGCACTGAAAAATAACATTCTGGTGTGGGGTTGTGGCAGGAGAACAGTGCCATTGGGAGAGGGTGACAACAGCCCAACTGCTCTGATGGGAACCAAATCACACCCTGGTTAAGCTAATGGGCTGCTTGACCCAGGTGGGAAACCCAGCAGGTAACTGGTGTCAAAGGGCTGGTTAAGCCCTGTTGTTGTACATCACCCATCAGAGTGTCCTCTGACTGTGTCACAGCCCTTCCTGCAGTGCACTGAGGTGAAAAAAGGGAGTTTTAAGAATCCCTCTGTGGAGATGCACTTGGTGTGTTCCCACCTGCCCTGTGCAAGCAGTGCCACCCCGGAGAGTGTGAATGATCCCCCAAACGGGCAAGGTGGAATTGCTCTGAGTATCTCAGAGCGGGTCATTGCAGCCTCTCTGCCATGGGGACAGGCTGGGAGAGCTGGGGGTCTCACCTGGAGAAGAGAAGGATCCAGGGACACCTGAGAGCCCCTTGCAGAGCCTAAAGGGACTCCAGGAGAGCTGGAGAGGGACTGGGGACAAGGGATGGAAGGACAGTCCCTGACCACCCACTGAGGGAAGAGCCTTTTCCCAATATCCAACCTCAACCTTCCCTGACTCATCTGCAGCTGCTCCCTTGGGTCCTGTCACTGGTCACAGAGAGCAGGGATGCTCCTGTCCCTCCACTGGAGGCTGCTGTCCCCTAGTCCCCTGCTGCCTCCATACTTCCAGCTGGTTCCCAGCCTCTTTGTCCACATGAGGACGGACACCACATTTGCTGGAGCCTTCAAGGTCACTTCTTGCCCACTGCAGCTGATACAAGACAGAACTTTCAGCACTGCAGCACAGCCACTGCAACACATGGAAAATCCCCCTGGCTTCTTCCTTCTGGGGGTTATATCTCAATACATTCCTCCACTATATGTGAATAGCCCTCACACAGCAGGATCCCAGAGAGTCAAACCAGGCACCACAGGAGACGGTTCCACTCCTCGCCCTACGCTCCGCTCCAGCCTTCACCATCCCTCCCACCCCAGGTCTACCCAAGCTGGATTGATGGAGGTGTTCTCATCCAGACCATTATCCAATCCTTAGTAAGTGTAATAGCCAACATCATAAACCCAAGTGCTCCTGTGCCTATTTTCTTTGAGCTCCCTTCTCGCTGTGAATACAAAGCGAGCGGTTGATTTGTATGCAAGGGTGAGGATGAACCCATAAAGAATGATAAGTGCCTAAAGGAATCCCTTGATGTAATAATAATCCTTGCAGGAGTCATAGTCTGCTTTTTTTTATGTTCCCATATATTATTAAGAACATTTTTAGCAGAACAAATCACTTGGTGCAAGACAGTATATACAGAAGGGTCTCACAGTTAACGACGAGTGGGGGGACAATGAGAAAACTGTAATGAGATATTTGGATAAGAGACTTAAGGTAGACAAGGTAACAGTGGACTCCAAATAATCTAAGACTGCTGTCTCAGGCACTAAATGACATTATTGCCTGCAGTTTGACTGGGAGCATCTGGTGCATTTCTGGCTGCCTGTTTCCAGTTCACTACAGCACTTGGCTTTCCTAACCCCCTGCAAGACAAGCAGAGCGAAAACCCTGGTAATTCCTCACACGAGGAGATATTTCCAGTTTAAAAGCCACTATGATAATCTTATCTCTAATATGTTTTACTGATTTTGCTTCACTGATACAGAGCTGGTGTAATTTAAAAGCTGATCAGTTTAGTAGGCAGGGAATGATCAAGTTATGAATTATGGAGCTATTTGACCCATGAAACATAAGGCATTAAAAGCATGGAGTGGGATTTAATCACAGCAGCAATAAGAATTTACCCATCTGATCTTTCATGTCCAGCACTACTCATTTTCTTTATGTTCTTTTACAGCTTCCTTCCTACAAGGCTGATGAAATAAAGGCGCAGAGTGATTGTTACAAGATTAGAAACCTTTTCTAAAATGAATTCCAGAAGTAATGCACGTGGCTTTGTGACAAAGCTGCTTTGGAGCCTTCCTCCAGACTTTGAAATGACATTCCCTCGCCTTGGCAAGTTTATAAAAATACAGATGCTGAAGAAGATTTTGGGCACTTAAATAAGATGCAAATTTTGGACAGTTAGCCAAGGAGATGTAGCTTATATGTGACTGCATTTCTTAGTTGTGCTTAAATCCTGAGGCCCTTCAACACTGCATGTTAAAAAACAGGGTCTGTGTTTACAATGACAAAATATATTAAAAAAAATGGGAGGAGTCTGAAAAATCCAGGCTGCAAAGAGCAAAAATATTAAGAGCTGACTAAAACTTTGCAGAAAACCAAGGGAGCATGATGCTAGTGTTTTATGAAGTTCTATTTAATGATGTGGAAACACTGCTCATGGCAGTGCAGGAGCTGCACAAGGTCACATCTTCACGAGGCTGAGGCCAGGACCTGAGTTGTCTCCAACAATCTCAGCAGGATGGCATTTGGAAGTCATACAATAACTACCCAACATCTGTCCCTGGGGTGGAAACCCCTTCAAACAGCCCCAGGAGGAAGGAAAAAACCCTTCTGGCTACCTGGATTTTCTTCCTTACCATCATTTAATGCTTTCTAGCTAAAAATTGAACTTGCATAAGCAATCCTGAGCTACCACCACGACCCAAACCTTCCAGTATATCATACAAAATGGATTTACTGCTCTGGAGCTCACGCAGGAAGGAGTTCAAGAAATTTGAATGCTCATTTGAATTTCTCAGCTTTCCTCCTGAAGCAGGATTCCTGAGACAAGCCTCCTGGCAGCCCTGCTGTACAGGCTGGAATTTTCCACTTAAGAGGTCTGAATTCAGGACAAACGGGAGAGACACCAGGGAAATGGGTTAAAAGTTGAGTCTGCTGTGGTGGAAATGAGAGGAAAAGTGGAAATATTTACTAAAACCACCCAGGCCTGGGGAAGAACAACTATGGAAGAGAGGATGGGAATAGAGAATTTTTCAGTAAATGCATATAAAAAGCAAAACACGGTGTTTTGAACAACACTATTGACATTCCTGAAGTTAGTTCTACATCAGTTTTTTTCCCCATTTAGCCTATAAACAATAAATTCCTGCTACAATAGGAATATTTATACCATTAGAAATAGCTGTCATTTCCACCATGGAAAAAGCTGTTGTGCACTGGGATGGTCTGTGTTAAACACAGTTATTCCCAGAGTTAAACCAAATTCCTGCCTGACTCACTCTCTGCTGAGCTCAGAAATGCTTTCTCTGGCCACAAAATTTACTGAAAAGCAAATTATTCAAGAGAATGTCATTGCAGTGATGAACTTCAGAGCACTCCAGGAAGACACCTCTGCAAACAGAGAAGGACTACAGAGAGTTTTTCCACAAAATAACAGCTTGGTCTAAATTATTCATTTAAAAGCCAAAGAAAAGAAAAATCCCTGGGTTTGGGTGTGTGGGAGAAGGTTTAGGTAGTGGAGGGGCTGCAAGGGATGCTTCTGGGAGAAGATGCCAGGAGTTTCCCCCATGTCTGATGGCAGGACTTGTGAGCTCGTGGGGTCCCATTGCCCTGCTCTGATTGGGTTGGTAATAAATTAATTTCCCCCAATAAAGCCTGTTTTGCCTATGTTTTACCCTTATCTCCACCCAGGAGCCTTTCATTTTTTATCTTCTCTCCCCTGTCCAGCTGAGGAAGGGAGTGATGGAGCATTTTTGGTGGGCACCAGCCAGGGTCAACCCACCCCACCCCTTGTAAACCTCTTTTCTTTCTCCATAAAGAAAATCAATGGTCCCTCTCAAAAGTGCTACTTTAAAGAAAAGGACCAAATTATTTTTAACAGCTTCCAGGCTCCAGGAAACAAGGTTGAAAAAAAGTGTATTTTCCTCAGAAAGCTCAAAACCCTGTTGATGATGAGGAGTTTGTGAGCTCCTTCCCTCAAAGGGGCCTTGTGTGTTTGCCTCAGGGGAACAAGGGGAGATTGAATGTCACCAGAATGGAGCTGCAGAAAGGGAAGACAGCAGGAACGTGTTTTATTTCCTTTCCTGAGCCAGCAGAGAGGCTGTTAAATCCACCTTGCTGCACAGAGTGCATCCTGTTGGTTAAAGCTCCCTCCAAACACACTTGGCTCAGACTTGCCCTCTCAGGTGGGTCCCCACGAGATGCTCTTCCCTCCCACTCCACCCCTGGCAACTGCAGAACCCTCTGGACCTGCTGACACATCCAGGAGCAGGATCCCCTGCCCCCTGGCATTGCCCAAGGCACAAAGGCAAAGAGAACTGCAGGAAGGCACCACTGCCTGTGGGACTCACCCGCTGGTGGGCAGGGGGGGAGGTGGGGCTGACCAAGTCCTGGCTTTCCATGAGGTTCCCGTAGTCGGCCGTGCTTCCCTTGAGGGGCAGGGGGGGAGGAACGTCCGGGATGTCAGAGCTGGACATTCCATTCAGCTCCAGATCTGTGAAAACCAACACTGGGTTAACTCTTTGAGCAGCTCAATCTGGGAATTACACAATGGGTTGGGTTGGGTTGGGTTGGGAGGGACCTCAAAGAACATCTCATCATGGGCAGGGACACCTCCCACCAGCCCAGGGTGCTCCAAGCCCCGTCCAACCTGGCCTTGGACACTCCCAGGGAT
>JAWWMP010000167.1:33638383-33650120 GCA_035047865.1 Dendrocincla tyrannina | reverse complement strand
TCCAGGGGCAGCCACAGCTTCTCTGCCCACCCTGTGCCAGGGCCTGCCCACCCTCCCAGCCACCAATTCCTTCCCAGCCTAAATCTTAAGGCCAATCTAAGCCAGCACTCCAGCCTGAGCCAGTCCTTAGGGCTCTGACACTGCATCCCTCTGCCTGCTCTCCAGAGCCTCTGGAATTACCTCCAGAGCCTCTGGAATTACCTCTAGCTCATCCAAAGAGGAATTCTAAGGGAAAGCAGAGCAAATGCCCAGCCCCATGTCAATGGGAAGCTGCCCTGGGGAGTCATGTCAGGCTGGTTTTTAAATGCCCTCAAAATACTTGAATGGCCCCCCTGTTTTTAACAGAAGGGAATTTTCATGTCAGATTTCACACCCAAATATTCCCAGCTTAGCAAATATCATTTCCTCTGGTCTAACTCTGCCTTTTCCCCTGGTACATTAAAAGCTTGGGGAAACGCACTAAGAAAATACAACCAAGCTAAGCTTTCCTGACCTTCCCCCATCAAAATAAAAGCTTCTTGTTAATAAAATGCATGAAGGGAAGCCCAGAATTAACTACACCTCCCTCAAAAACTTCCAGGCTCCAGGTAACTCTAATAAATGAGTGGCCATTAGTTGTTGAGTAAATAAAATCAGGCACGAGAAGGCACCAAACATTTATTATGGCTGTTTGCTGGGGAGGGAGTTCCCTTCTCTGAGCAGATAAATCCTCCCAGGTCCTCGCTGTGAACAGCCTGAGGGACAATAAAGTTTAGTGAGGCCTGAATGATACAGAGGTTTTTTTTGGGGGGTGGATTTCAGGGTAATTCACTCATTTTCATACGGGTAAAACCCACGGAGATCTCTGCAAGAGAAGAAACTGAAAGTATTTTTTACAAATCCGGGTGTTTCTTTCAGGAAAAGCAAAAAAATAAGGTTGTTTTTTATTCCTTTACAGGGGTAATCTCTGAAACAAGTGGAGGACTGGATTATGCAGATTTTTTTATTGCCAAGTTCACACCAATATCTTATTGAAAGGGTGATTTTTGTGCTCTGTAAAATAGCCTCGAACTAACACCATTTAACTCTAAGGTGGCTGCACTGATTTGGCACTGAAAACTCCAATTTTGCTCTTTCTACTTTCTCTTGAACTTTCCACTACACTGCAAGAAGATTATTTCCCATCCTGGCACTTCAAACTTTCAGTGGCTTCTTCTCCATTAGGCTGAAAAATGTCTGTCCTCCAGGACCTGAATTTCTCGGGGCGTTTTCCACTGCTCCTCTTTTCCATCCTTCCTTTTCCACACCCAAAGAATTTCTCCATTCCCCAAATATTTATTTCTCACACTTTCCTTCAAAGATCTCCATGAGAACCTGCCTCTGCTCGTGTCATTAAACATGTAGCTGGGAATTTGTGATATGGATGCTGTGGCTGAACTTCCCTTTATATTCAGTAGGCATTTCCTGGCCATTCTGCACAGCCCAAGGCCACAAGCATTTGAGACCATTAATGTCACAAAACAACACACATGCTGGGCCTCTCACCCACAACTACACATCTATTTATAAATCTTATCTACGTCCATATATGTATTCATTCAGTTGGGTTTTTCCTGCAGTTTAGGATAATACTGGGAAATGTTTGGGAAATGGCATTTTCCTTAGAGAGTTTAGCTACAACCTTGGCAGAACCTTGAAACCTGCTTGGGAAAGAGAGATCTCCTTTCCATATCTCCTATAAACAAGCCATGTTTTTAGGTCTCACTGTAGCCATTCCTCGGGTGGAAACTGAAAATGAGTGTAATAACCCATTATTACCCCCAAATAAAGGGAATTTAACTGCCCTGGATACTACAATTTTACATCTCATGTGGTGTTTTTACAATTAACATGGTCCACCTTCTAACATGATGTACCTTCCAGCTTCACCTAAGCCTTCACACACAGACTAAGAGGTCTGCAAGAGGATGGTAAGGCCAGTTTTGCCAGGAGTTCCCCAAATCCTCGGTTTCTTTTAACAAATCTTTGGAAGATCCATGGGAAGGCAGGTGAGGAATGTTTTCACCTGAGCTGCAAAGGAAGCGAGGTGTGGAGGGAACTCTGCTTGAACACCCTGGATGGTCCTTTCTGCCTCCCTGCCCTTCCCTACATTCCCAGCTCCTGTTCCAGCCCAGATTCCTTTAGCCCTCACTGTGTTCCCACAGCATGTCCGTGGGACCTTCCCAGCCTCATCCTGTTGCAGGAGAGCAATAAATCCCTGGAATTGTGGACAGAGCATGTCCAGCCACACGAACAGTTAATAAAATCCACTGACAACACCTTTGCCTTTAGTCTGGAAAACTCTTTAGGAGAGCAACAATATTCTACATCGACAAACAATTCTGTGCCTTGACTAATTGATCTCTCCAATAATTTAAGGGAATCCAGGAGACTTCTCCCCTGCTGCAGAAACAGGGATTGAACACAAACCACAGGACTCTCCAGTTGTGTTTCCAGGAGATCCATTTCTACAGAGCTGTTCATTTTCTCCTGCTGAACCCAACAGAACCCAACGTGGTCACTGCACAAATAATTCCTCAGCATTTCTGATTCCTTGTCATTATTCGAGGTGTCTCATGGGCTGAGTGTGCTGGGAATATCCATTCCTTGCTGGACATGTGGCACTGGGAAGATCTTGGAGCTGGCAAGAGATCAATTAGGGGACTTTTTTCTCCCCATCTTAACCTAATGATCCCATTTTCCTCTCTATTTTCCCAAACTGCCAGCTAACAAGCAGCCAGGATTGCTTAGCAACCCATTAACTGCTTTTAGCCCATTTGTGCACTGCAGGAACTTCTTTATCCTGGGAATGCCTTCAAATTTTTATCCCTGCAACTCCTCAAATGGTTATGGAGCAGTGCCACGGGTACTGCAACAAGCTCAGCCTATTTTACAGAACACCCATCAATCTCCAGCATGTAAATACTGTCAGAAATATATGATGACTTCAGATAATGTTTAAAAAGAGAGATTCGGTATTAATAAAATGTGTGCAAGAAAAATGAATCCAATACAAAGTATCTTTTGCAGGAGTATATATCTCTACTTCTCTGTATTTCCAGGTTTTTAGCAGATTTATAAAGCTGTAAATAACTAAAACTATTAGAAAATAAAGCATAATTACAATTATATATTATATATACATTTTAAAGCCATAAAACTGTAAAGAAATGGGAGAGTTAGAGATTAGCATTACCAAAATACTGACTATTTAAGGGAAAAGGATAAAAAAGCAGATAAAAAAAAGTACCAAACAAGACTTTTTTCTTCAAACTCATCATCTGTTCTTCCCTTTACCAACACTGAACTCTTGACTGTTGTACCAGGATTTGGGCACATGTATCAAAACCATCTTTTTTTTTGGTTTTTTGTCACAGGTTGCCAACTGCAAACTCTGAATACCAGTTTTTGGAAACCAGTCCTGTGAAAGCAATAGGTGTTGGACGGCACCCAGCTCTGCAACTGGGTTTGCTGAGGACTGGAGCAAACAGATGATATTCTACAGGAAAACTGAGTGATTGATGTCAGTGTCAAACAAAAAATACATCAGAGAGATTGACTTTTCTCTTCCCTTCTGGCTTATGCTCACAATGTATCAAAGACAAGCTCTCTTTAGGTACAATCACCAAAAAAACACACTACTTTTGAAGCCTTTATGCTTTAAAACACCTGAAATAGTACCAAGTCCAACACTGATTTTTGACAGTTCCTCTACACCTAAATAATTATTAATGATAACTCAAAACCAAACTTATTCAATGCAAAAACACAGCTTGTTTTTGTAAAATACTGCAGTAATTTCAGCTGGCAAAGCCAAGGAGCACGAGCTACAGGGGGCAAGTCCTTGCTCTGTTCCACCAACTCACCTCCAACCATGGTGCAATGAAACACTGAGGAAACACATCCCTCCCCAAAATCTGGCAGGAAAAGGAAAAGGGGGTGAAAAGAGGGGACTCACTGGGCTGGATGGTGAAGGAGAGCTTGGCCCGGGGGATGATGGGGGGTGGGCTCAGCTGGCAGCCGGGCGGGGACGGGGACACCGAGAAGCGCCGCTCGCTGGACATCACGTTGATCACTTGGCTTTTCGGTCTCTGGGGCCTCAGGGGGCTGATCTGCAGGGCACAAAAGCAGGGAGACATGAGGAAAGGCCAGCTGAGGTGGTGGCAGACCTTGGGAATGCTGCATTTTGCTCCTGGTCACGGCCAGGCAGTGCCAACGTGCAGCACTGCTGAGTCAGCACAGCAGATCCCTGCTCCCAGTGTTTTCCAGGGAATCCCAAGGCTTAACACACCTCCCCATGGCCAGGAACATTCTTGTGAAGCTCTGTGACTTCAGTCTGAATTCCCCACTCACTCACTTCATAACAGCTAAGGGAGTTCATTGCCTTACACCAGGTTATCCATCACTTAGAATCACTTCTTTCCACTCACGTGGCTCTACTTCCCTCTTAAAATTTCTCTCTTGAACCATTGGCAGGGTGAAGCTCTCCCTGAGGAAGTCATTTTGTGTCCAGAGACACTTTCTTGGTTGTGCTTATATTTAATTCACTGAAATACCTCTTTTTGCTCATAGTCCATTCAAATTTTCCACTGGAAACCCTGAAATGATCCCTGTAATCTGATGGCCAACTCATCTTTTAGTTAAGGTGATTCTTCCTCCTGAGTTCAATTCTGAGCTCTTCTGATGTTACCCATTCAGCCACCCCCCTATTAACAGTAACCACAGGGAAAAAAGGGACTTTTTCTTTCCAACAGATCCCAGAAAATGGAGCAGCAGCCTGAAGTTAAGAGGGGAATTACTCCCAAGGTGCTGCATTCGGACAAGCCCGAAAATGCCAGCAGCAATTGAGGCTTTTTGGAAGAATTTTGTCATTACACAACAGGGGTTTTTATAAACTACGCGGGGAAGGAGAAATCTGAAATGACATATAAGTGCTTCCTTTTATTTCCAGAACACAAACCCTAAAAGGGTTTGCATAAAGGAGACCCTTCTACAAGAAATAAAGGACCATAAAGTACGTAACTTTTTTTGGAAAGTTCATCCAGACCTCTGAAATTTGCCTGACACGAAAATTCAAGTCCTAAAGACTCTTCTATCAAGATATTTTAAAGCATAATTTTTAGTGGAATGGCTGAGTAAAGCAATCACTTCTCCAGAGGTGTATAATTACAAAAAAGCAACGAAGGCAAACACATTAATCAATGAGGAAAACTGACATTCCAGAAAGCAACAACTGGACCGAGTTCCCAAGTGAACCCGCTCTGTAGCTCCTTAAATAAATTTTCACTTCCTCTGTGATTGACAGTCCTGAGCCTCCTCTGAAAGCTTCAATAAATGCCAGCTCTGCTGGGGAATATGAGCCCTGTGGAGCCCACTAATCCATAATAACCCCCTTGCTAATTTCTTCTGGTGTAACGAAGGGAAATCAATGGTGAGTGATGTCAGACACCCCTGAATCAATGGCATGGACAGCCTGGTATTGTGATTTCTAAGAGGAGCCTCCAATGCTCTGTTAACTACCTGGAGCCAGCGCTGCCTTCGCTCTCAGCTCGTGCCATCAAAGAACTAACAAAGAAAATTTGTCTTGAGGAAGTTTATGTGACACTTAAAAGCAGATAATAAATCTCCAGAAAACTATGAAGACATTACTGATCATCTTCACACGCTGAAGTGCTTAATTTATCTTCGTTATCTTATGCAATTAGGGCTTGCAGTTTGATCCGTCAATAAATTCGCTGTGACTGGAAATTGGGAAAGGAGTGTTTAAGCCACACAATTAGACAAAACAGCCTCTCAACGCTCCTTTTCAAAGCAAGTTTCAAAGCTCCCTGAAATAATTCCGCCGTTTTAGAACATCCCCACGTCCTTCCACGATGATTCATTTGATTGGAAAAAAAGAAGCTCCTAAAGAAGTCCATGGCAGTGATGGAAACACTCCTTTCATCAGGGAACAGCAGCGTTGGGAAGGGCAGCAGGAGCTCTGCTGGGATGGGGTGACCACTGGCTGGTGTTTCTCTCACTTGATATTCTCTCTAAATTTGTCTTCTGCTGGAAAACCTCCAAATATTTCAGACGGAAGGAATAAGGATCCACTGGAAAATTCACCAAATAACTGAAATATTGTAGCTGAATAAGCAATAGCTCTACCATTCTCAGCAGAATAAACCCAGTAACTAACATAAAATCTAGTAACCAATACTAGTTTATTACTAAAATCTCACTTTAAAAACTCTTTCAATCATTTCCATTTCTAGTCAAATCCAGATTTCAACTCTTTTTGGGAAAAAAAAAAAGAATCTTTAATTTTTCCCCTCTCCATTTCATCACCTCTTTTTAATTCAGCAAAAGGGGAATTTGAACCCAGATGTTGGACAATGGAACAGCTGCATTCCTGCCCACCACCACCATTTCCCTTTATATCATTAACAGGGGACATCTCCAGCATTCAAAATATGAAGACAAATTTTGCCTTTCAACTCCTTGAGATTATCTGGACAAAACTCCTGAAGACATCAGTGGGAACTGGACACTTGGGATTGATCCCAAGGGAGTGTTTCCTCTATTTCCACCTCCCAGAGAAGATGAGCACCAGGCATTAAAAATGGACTCGGTCCTTTCGGAGCTCCTCAAGCAGTTTGTAGCTGCTGAAAAGGGAGAGTTTTTCTCTCAACAGTAAATTCCTTCTCATATTATTATTGATCTGTGAGTTTGAAGAAGCTCCAAGTAAGTGTTAAGTAACCAGCTGTGACATTTGCCTTCCCTCCCTCTCCATAACCAGGGAATATTACTCACCCCAGTCGGGCACTGAGAGCTCTGCACTGGGGAGAGGAGAAAACCTGAGTCAAACCATGCTGGGCTTTGCTGATTTTTTGCTCCTCAGATGACAAATGGGAATATGCCCTGAAGGGCCATCCTGCCCTCCTTTCCAGCCAGCATTTGCATTTTTCCAATCATGAGCAATCTCCTCCGACGTCCAGGACCTCTCTGAGATGGCAGTGACCTCATGGTGACATCAAGCCCAGCATCCTTGGATGCCTCCCATCTGCTCCAACTGACTCAGCTGCCCTGAAATACGATTTTCTCCTTCTGTGACTAATGCTCTCCTCCCACAAGCTCTGCTGGTGTGTTTGGGACTGTGGGAGATGCCAGTGGAAGCCCTGCCATTGCAGAGCTCCACCAGCCAGAACACAACTGCTGCAAGGTGCAAAGTCAAAGGCCTTGCACGTGGAAATGTATGGAGAATGTGTTTTCTGTCTGCAAACACTCAGTGGTGCTGGCCTGGCTGGCTTGGGCAGGAGGAATGTCCATTTAAACAGGAGAGCTGGTCCAGAATTTACTTCAGTCAATGGAAAAACTCACTGGCTTCAAAGGTGAAAAACCTGAGACCCCCCCAGGGGATTTTATCAGAGTTGTTTGACTGGGCACATCAAACAAACAACTCTGATTTTCCAAGATGCCACAAGACACATCCTGGATGGGAAAGGAGGAGCAAATCCAGGAAACAAAGGAACTGTGGCTGAACAGCTCAACAATATTATCCCACCAACACCAAAGAGAAACACTTAAAGGATTCACAGGTGAGAGAAATCATTTCCCAAGTCCAGGCTCAGAGACACAGCCACCCCTGGAAGGCTTTGCTGAGTGCAAAGCTGGCTCTCCAAGCCCTTCCACCAACCTTTCAAAGAACATGACATTTCCTTCTGGGAGGCAAGGTTTAAACTCTTGGCCTCCAGACAGGTGTCCAGGCAGAGATTTGGGGGTTATGGTTGGTTCACGCGCTCCCTGCCCCAGCTTTGCTTTCAACTTCAGAGCTCCAGCTTCTCAGGTTACCTAAGCCTTCAGGACAGTTCCAGTGAATTAAATATAAGCCAAGAAGAGAGGCTTTAAGGGAGATATGCCTGTTGTTAATATCCTTACGCACAGCCACCAGTGGAACCGCTTACGATTTCCTGCTCAAAATAACCCTCCAAGAACACGCAATGCCACGCACGGAATGACCTTGGAATGTTTCCACCCAAAACTGTCTTGCAGCTGAAATATGAGCAAACCCATCACCATCTACTGGGAACCATCAATTCCAAAGGCTGCTAAAAAGGCAGCATTTATTTCAGTTATATATATATATATAAAAAAATACATATATATATATACACACCATCTGCTCCTTTTATCAAATAGTCACAGATAGCTTTTAGTTAAGATTTTCACATGAGATACCACACGATCCTTTTGCACTGTAAATAAAATCTGTATTTGTGATTCATTATCACATATATTAACGTAGGAATGCACTCCCTTAGAGTTCCTTTTGGCCTGCAAATCCTAAAAATCAACATTTTTATTTCAAAAGAGAAAGGACAGTGCTCAGAAGGAGATAAAGCATGACTTGCTAATAGAGTTACCGTCTCTGAAAGGATCACTGCCTCAGACTGCTGCAGAGAAATATCAGTAGATTTAAATTCTTTATCAAATATCTCTTGATGCTTGCTGTTCCTTTTCTCCTTCTTCTTTTCCTTCTTCTCCTTATCTAGGTCATCCTTGTCCAATTTATCTTGCGACCTAGAATGCATCTTTTTTGGCAGGAGGGGCTCCAGCACGAACCTACAGAAAAACGTCATCGCTTAGCTCCATAAAACACCATTTTCAAAACAGCTAATTTTTATTTACATACTTCCCAAAGCCTGCCTCGAGTTAATGACTCTCTGCTAAGCCAGGAAAACTCATTAGAGAGAGAAGGAGGGGGCAGAAGGTCATAACAATCATAATTGTCTTACAATAAAATTTACTGCAGAAGTGCTGGAGAAGCAGTGGTGCAGATTTCCCTGCTCTGCAGTGAATTTGCTGCTTTGTGGCTGCACAAATGCCAGAGTTTTGGGTGAAAAATGAGTTTCTCACTCAGCATTCCCACTATCCAGGCTGTGGCACCAGGGCAGGTGTGCCAGCAGAAATTTCCACCTGGAAATTCCGCTGGAAATCAGCACTGAATTGCAGGTAATTGGATGTTGGGCCAAAGAATCCCAGGATGGGTTGGGTTGGGAGGGACCTCATAGACCATCCAGTGCCACCCCCATGCCACCTTCCACCAGCCCAGGGTGCTCCAAGCCCTCTCCAACCTGGCCTTGGACACTTCCAGGGATGGGGCATTCTTAGCTAGACTAAGTATTTTATGATTTATTTTATGTTATAAATGAAACAAACCACTAAGATCACACCTAGACAAAATTAGAGCGACAGATTTTAAGAGGATGTCTCAAACCATCACACATCAAACCCCAAACCAAACCAAAAATCCCCAACCAAAGACACTATTTCAGGCATTTGCCGTGCCATGGGATCCCTGCATGTGCAGGCCACAGTCTGTGCTCTGAAATCCCAGAGTATCCCTATTCCACACAGCCTGCAGTGACATTTTCCTAATCCCCTCCATTAGCAGCATTATCCAGCAGCAATATCCCCAATTAATACTAGATTTTGCTGTTATTTGGAGCACTAGAGGCCTTTCAGCTTCCACCCTACTTGAGCTCATTCCATGTGAAGATGCTCAAACCAGAACCTGCAGCAGCCCCTGAGCCGTTTTTCCCTTGGAACCAAAGCCAAAAAGGGAACAAACCCACAAGGTTTATTCATCCCATTTCACAGCCAGGGAACCTGGGGCCACCAAGTGCTTCAGTGACAGTGCCCTGAGCAGCCCCCAGCTCTCCCAACACCTTTTAGCCACCCAAAATGGGTATTTTAGGCTGGCTTGGAGGGCAGTGGCAGCACCTCACAGGTTCATTGCAAGTTTACAAGAGGAATTGCCATTCTTCAGACAATGATTAATTGCTTTCCTTGCAGGCATTGCTATTATTGGGGCTATTATTTGTATGCAATGGATCCATGATAAAATGGGTCAGCACACCACACTCCAACTGGAAGCACATTAGGACCAGCAACAGAAATCCCACTGGCACCTGGGACTTTCCCACTTCCCACTGAGTGTAAGTGCTCAGATTTGCACTCCCAAGTCCTGGTTTAAGCAGTGACTAAACCCAAGGTCTTTTTTAACTCCACGTTTATTTATACCTAGAGTTGGGAGCTGTAAAACACATCCTGTGTCAATGCCTGCCTTGAGTCTTTGGTGTTTAAAAGAGCAGGAGGAGCTGAGATGGCAAAAAAGATAAGTTGGGTCTGTTGGCTTCATTTTCATTGGTTTTTAGCTTCATCTCCATTCTCATAATTAACATGGAGAGGGGGAACATGGAAAGGAGGAAAGAACTGACCATAAACCAAATCAACTCTGGTAGGTGCATGAGGGAATTTCTTCCAGGTGAGTAGTGCCAAACCACCCCCATGATTTTACAGTCACCTGAATCTTTGAGGCCTTTCATGACATTATTTACATCTGATGATTTTTATTTCTCCTGCTCCACTGGTCAAGGAAATGGGTATTTTTTCAAGGTCTTCTCAGTGACAATAATTATTCATTATATTTTCCTGTATTGCCCTGGGCTTGGAGCAGCAGTTGGGGTGCACCATGATCTTTGTGGGTTCTTAAAAACACATACTGAGTACACTCAGTGTGTGCATTTGCATATTAAGATCCTCCCAAGCTTCTAAGTGGCACCTACTACACCAAAGCTGGGATGGAGAGGTGAAACTTGAGTAGATAATGTCCAATTAGAAAGAAAAACACATTTAAAGATTTTGAAGGGAAAAAGAGAAAAAGGCAAGGGAAGAATCAATATTTTTCTCCTGAGATAAAGTTGGCCATTAACCTGTGATGCCATCACCCCTAAATTCCAGCAAGACAAATTTGTGGATGAATTAATCACGACACATGATCATCCTTGCTGTCCCACATTTACACCACCATGTGCACACACTGTAGAGGCTGAACTGTGCTCTGTCTGCAGCTCTTCCCAGTGGGCACACACAGTGCCTGGACTCAAGGTGAGCATCATGTTGCTCCTCAGGGGCTGTGTTTAATTTCACCAGCCTCCAGTCTGGTAATAACTCCCCTCTGAACGGGCACGAGAGACAAAAGCACATCCTTGTAAATGAGGGATCCCTTCAGGAGGCTTTAAAAAACAGCTGCCAAGGCCAAATATTGCATTTCTGGATTACAGGCACGCCTGGGGGGAGGAAGAGGGAGAAGGGACTTCTGAGGCTGCACGGAAAGCCCAGAGAGAAAACAGATTATTTTGTTCTTTGAGGGATGTGACTGTGAGACAGGGCTTATCAACAGAATCCCCAGTTTTCCTGTGAAATATCTTGATAAGTCTTGAAGTACAGTCCTGCCAAAAGCAGCTTTTCCTGTGGCAGCAGAAGTGAGCAACAGTGATTGAGCAGTTCACTAATCCCTTCCTTCTCCTGAGCCCCACCTGGGGACTGTGACAGGGCTGGCTGCACACACCTCTCCACTGACTTCACACATCACACATCCCTCCTGCACTAACACACTTGCAATGCTCTAACAGGGGCAATTTACCTCCTCTTTGTTTAGTTTTTTGGTTGGTTGAATGCTTAGGGGGTTTTGTTTCACTTTGTCAAAAAGGACAGAGAGGAGCATTATGTTGATCTTGGTTAAAACACAGGATATCTGGAGATAAATGTCTGTGTAGGTTGTGGGGGTTTAGCTGAGTCACTTCAAAGAATCATAGAAAGTTTGGGTTGGAAGGGACCTTAAAGCCCATCCAGTGCCACCCCCTGCCATGGGCAGGGACACCTCCCACCAGCCCAG
>JAWWMP010000167.1:33624307-33635666 GCA_035047865.1 Dendrocincla tyrannina | reverse complement strand
CCTCCAGGGCTGGGCACTCCAACCCTCCCTGGGCAGCCCCTGCCAAGGCCTGACCACCCTTTCCAGGCACAAATTCCCTCCTGCTGTCCCACCTGAACATCCCCTGGCTGTTCCCTCTGCTCCTGTCCCTGTTCCCTGGGAGCAGAGCCCGACTCCTCCCTGGCTCCCCCCTCCTGGCAGGGAGTTCTATGGGATGAGAAGGTCCCTCCTGAGCCTCCTTTTCTCAAAAGTGATCCTACAGTAGCACCCAATCCAAGGGCATTTGAGTGAATGACCAATTCTCTTCTCAATTACAGAGCTGTTTGCTGCCTTTGGCCTTCCTCCACCATAGGCAAACCTCAAAAGCAGAACAAACCCCCACTGGAAACACCACCAAATTGTGGCTGTGCCTTGAAGATGAAGCAGCAACAGAAAACAGCTTGTTGGAATGAGAAAATGAATTTGAGTCCTTGTAAACCTCATCAAGCAGGAGTTACTGTTTGATGGCTGCCCACATTCAGGGTGATGCCAGAGGAGGTACCATGGCACAGCCCTCCCACCCCTAAGGGAGTTATCCACGCTAAGGTGACATTCAGCTCTACAACAATCAAGCTGAGGGTCAATTTTTAAAGTCTTTTTGCAACCCAATTCCTTCAAAACTGAAGAATTACCTCGACTTTCAAGGAACAGAATCAGGTAATTTAGAAATTGTTTCTTTGCTGGGAAAGGGAACCAAGAGAGGCTTTTGGAACATCCTTAATCACACCTCAGCATTCCGTAATTTGAGAACGACCAGGCAACGGTGCACAGACCTGGCTCTTTTATCCCGTGGGATTCATGGCACAGGAACACACAACTTCAAGGAGTTTAGGGAAGGCAGCAGGCACTCACCACGGCCCGGACCCCGTACTGCTTCTCCACCTTGTCCCTGAGCTGCCTGAAACACGCCTCCATGCGCTCGTGGAACGGCCGCAGCGCCTCCGTCACCTTCTCGCCGTGGAGCCGGATGCCTTCGGCCAGGAAGGGGATCTGCAAGGCACAGCTTGGCTGCTTCACCCTGCCCAGCTCCCCCAAAGAAGGCTCAGGGCAGGACTGCCACAGGGGGCGTGAGAGGAGGCACAGATCTCATGGACTAGCAATAATTGCAATAATAATAGCAATAAGAATTTCTTCTTCTCATCATCGTCATCGTTACTGTCATTATTACAATGTTAATAATACCAAAATTACAACATTATTGTCATAGTAATCATCACCACTCATTGTATAAGGCACAACATTAGCAAAAAAGATCTAAAAGTCTGTTATCCCTGATTTCTTTCCTTCTCTGTTAACCACAGTCCTTTAAATTTAACACACCCCTAGTTCTGCCCAGAAATGCCATGCTGGAGGCCCAGAGGGCACAAACCCTCCATATTCTCAGGCCCCCATACCTTCTATACATTAAAATGGCAAGCTGAGGAATGATGGGTCTCACACTGGGTTATTGACTTCAAATTCTTCCCCAGTCTCATGAGAATAAAGCCTTCAAGTAGAAAACAGTTGTATGTTTTCTTAAATAAAAGCTGTTTCCAAACCTGCAGATGAGCCACATCCTTGGACAGCTCTATATTGCAGAGCAACACTGATTAATAAAACATGCAGCTTTATATCTATATAGTTCTCCTCAGAAAAATGATTTTATTTACTATGGGAAGAAAATAGAAGAGGAAAAAAATTAAATTAATTCTCTTCTCTAACTGAAAATAATCATTTATCTCCAAGGCTTCTGTCACAGCACACCCATGCCAGCACAGGATTATGTAATTAGTTCAAAGTGTGGAGGTGGAGGTGACCTTTGGAAATGTTTTAAGGGAGAGATTTTCATTCCCACAGCTACTCAGACACACCAATAGAGTTTTCTACCTTCAGCTCAGGAAAAATATTTCCTCTTCCAGGTCCGTTGCAGCCCACACAGTGCTCTGATTCTAACTTAGATATTCTCTGCAGCAATCAAGCTAAGAGGCTTCTTCTTAATAATTCATAATTAAATCATAATACTGATTAAACTCAGATTTTTCTAAGAAGACTGAGCTGCCATCAGAGGGAGCAGCTTTATTAGCAAGGAGAATAATAAATACACAGATGAATTACACATGAACAAACTCAGGAAATCTTATCAAGATGATTCTCTGGGATTTGGCACTATTTAAATGGACAGAGTTTCTTCCAAAAGACTACAAAGAGAAGTAAAAATAATAACTTTTTTTTTTCTACTGTAGTCACCTCTATTTACAGCCACGTGGATCTGAACCCGACAAAAATGAAACACTGAACCCAGAACGTTTCCTTGCTCGGAATAAGTAAATGGATTTCTAAATTTTCATGATTACCAGGCCACACTGTGACCCTCCTGTGCTGGAGGGATAAGTGCTCTCTTGGCTCATTTATTTCAAAGGATCCATTGACTTCTGAAATGGAACCTGTTTTAACAAATGGAATTACCAAGGGGAAGTACAAGGGGGGCAGCAGCTTCAGCTCTGAGACTATTTTCACCAGCAGAGCATGCCCTAAGGAGCCTGTCCTAGAGAGAAGCCACCTCCAGCTTGGAAACTCAAACATGAAGTAAATATCCGAGGGAGAAAAGAAATGCAGCTGCTTCTTTGGTGGCCCAAATTAAGAGTTCTAAGGAGGGTTTTGCTGGTGGTACAGAGCAGGTTCACACACAACCAGCTGGGGAGAAGCAAAAAAACCAGAAGGCTTGATGGCCACATCTGCTGGAGAGAGCGTGGGGTGGGAGAACAGCAGCACCTAAAGGCTGGTGGGATGCAAGGAGGCACCACTGCAAGGGAGGGGAAGATGTCCAGAAACCACAGGAAACAAAGGAGAAAGTGGAGGAGGAGGAGAAGAAACAGGAGAAGCAGGAGAAGAAGAAACAGGAGAAGCAGGAGAAGAAGAAACAGGAGAAGAAGAAAGAGAAGCAGGAGAAGAAGAAAGAGAAGCAGGAGAAGAAGAAAGAGAAGCAGAACAATGAGAAGAGACAGAAGCAGAGCAAGAAGGAGGAGGAAAGGTTGTTATTCCTTAACAGCCCCTGAATTTAATAAGCTTCCCACTGCTGTGCTACAGACCAACTGTGAGCCTGCTGAGTCAGGACATTTTTCTCCTTGTCCAAGCCCACTTAACCCTTTAAACAATTATCAAATGACTGACTGTTGTACCATTTCTGCTGCACCACCTTCTACCAACCTCAAGGTTCTTCCAACACCTCCTTTCCAGACACTGACACAGGAAATGTGGTGCCAAGTGACACAGAACTTCAACCCAACACGGACCTTGGTCAGAGGCAGAGCCACAATTTTGCCACATTCATGATATTGCCAATTTTCTCCGCTCGTGGCTCTATTTCAAAACACCACCCAGGGTGCCCCTCACCTGTGGACAGGTGAGTGGAAAAGCAATGGAAGCAGCAGAGCCAGAAAGGGATGAGGTGAATGAGAGAGGAGAGAAGCTCCACCCAGCACTTACTTATTTCACAACTCTGCTCTTTGTTGATTTTAAAATTCTACCAAGTTCCACTGCAACTTGATTTATTCCCTGATTTTTTTTTTCCTTTGGTTTTAAAAATCTTGATCTGCTTGGCTGAAAAGAAGGAAAAACCTGCAGTGATTTGAATTCTTAATCTGATCTTAAAAGACAATGTTTTGTAGTAGGAAATACCGTAAAATATGATCATAAAAACTTAGTTTTTAGTATGCAGCAGCTCTTTCAGCTCTGCAAAAGCAGCTCCAGATTTTTAAGTGCCATGGTATTTTTATGTTTTGGTGTGCTGTAAATACATTAGCTAAATGTCATCAATCACTCATTCCACTACCTTAATTTCAATCAATCATTTCATTATCTTCACGTTAAAATAAAAGAGCAGCTTGACAAGGTGCAGTGGCATGGGAATGTTTTCTCCCTAAGTTGGAAAAGCACTGAGGTGGATGAAAATGCACCTTGCTTTACTAATGGCATTTATCTGAATTAATAACAGCCAAAACCAAAATGTGCACCTAAAGTCCACAGGAATTATGGAAGGATAATATCCCGAAGAGCACGAATTCCACAGCACGATGGAGAAAAGAGGTAAGGGCATGGAAAAAAATGAAATTTAAGTGGTCAGCTGATAATAGGATTGTCAGGCTCGTACTATTCCATCTCTGCAGAGTGATTTATACAGCACTGAGAAAATCTCCGTGTGATTACAAACCTCCAAGCCCCACATTATTGAAAAATGAAAACTCATTTCTGCTTTCAATCACTGTCAGCCCGTGATGAATTCAGCCCCTGCCTGCCTTCCAAAGCTTCCCTCTCCCAGCTCCAGCCTCGCTCTGTGCTGGGAACTGGAAGGATTTAAGGGAGGTTTCAATTTTAGGATACCCCAAATGGATAGGAAACACCCAAAGTAACTTAAAAGCACTGGAAGGGCTTTCAGTGACAGGAATTTTCAGAGACAGAAATCATCTTTGATCCCTTCTCGCTGTTTTGCTGGTTCCTGTTGTTTAACAGCTACAAAACTGAGGGCAAAGCTGTATTTAAACTGTATTTAAAAGCACTGGATAATTCAGATACAACGTGATTAGCTGCCATAGGTATTTTCAAATTGCAATATTATTTTAATACACAAATGTCACCAAAGTGAGCCTTTGCTAGGGAAAAGTGTGTTTGTAGATTCATTTGAAGTATCACTCTCAGAGAGCTGACACCAAGTCAGTCTTCTGGGACCAAATTATTTCCCTCTATAAAACCTCAAGCCCATAAAAATCTAATCTTCTGTAAAAGCTCACAAGAAAATAAATTAATAAATGCTTTTTTTTTTCCACAGACCAAAAGAGTTTTTATTCACTGATAAGTTTTATGGCCTTCAGAGGATATTTTATTTTTGAATTCTGTAGCTGTGGTTCTATCACCTCTTAAGACTGAAACCTACAGAAATGTAAATTATTCCCTCTGTTATAAAACCCAAATTGAATATAAAAAGACAATGATTCACTTTCTTCTTCTGTGGGGAAAAACATTTCCAACCATATTGGCATTTTTTTACTTCCCATAAAATTATCCTGTGACCACTGGAAAACATCCAGTATGTGACTATGGAACAAAATTGGAATTGCTTCTTGTTTGCCCTGAAAAATGGGTTTTTGTTGGATACAGATGGGAGACTTTCACTGTATTATGGTCCTTAAAAAAAAAAAAGAAAAAGAAATGAAAGAGGCTGATCATGTTTGTTCCTTGCAGGTTTATCAAATGGGAAATGATGTCAGAAAGATGAACTTCAGCTCAAGTTCCAAGGTGGGTTTAAATGGCAAAGAGGTGTATGCAGGGTGAGGAGTTCAATGCCTGGACCTTCTCAAAGGGACACGAAGCTGCCCCTCCACAGCAGGTGGCTCTGACCAACCTGACATCCAACTCTGTTACCTGCCAAGCAATGAGGTCCTTCAGCTTCTCGATCTTCTCATGATCTTCTGGATGCTCGTGCATGTATTTTTCTGTAAAAAAAGCCTGTTCGATGGAGAGAACGGAGCAGTTAGTTCAGAAAATAAATCAACATCTACTACCAGAAGAATGAAAACCAGCAAAGATCAATGAATAGATCCAAAAGTTCTGCAAAATAGTAACAAATACAAAGTGAAAATTGGGAAATTGCTGAATCCCAGACTGGTTTGGGTTGGAGGAGACCTCAAGATTATCCAGTGCCACCCCCTGCCATGGGCAGGGTCACCTTCTACCAGCCCAGGGTGCTCCAAGCCCCGTCCAACCTGGCCTTGGACACTCCCAGGGATCCAGGGGCAGCCACAGCTCTTCTGGGCACCCTCACAGGGGAGGATTTCTTCCCACTATCCACTCTAGTCAGTGTGTCTAATCTATCTAACCCTCTATACACGGGAAGTCATTTCCCCTTGTCCTGTCCCTCCAGACCCTTGGGAATAGTCCCTCTCCATCTTTCTTGTCATCCCTTCAAGTTCTGCAAGGCCACAGTGAGGTCCCCCCAAAGCTCCCCTCCTCCAGGCTGGACAATCCCAGCTCTCCCATCCTTTCCCCCCAGCAGAGCTGCTCCATCCCCTGACCATCCTGGTGCCCCCCTGGCCTCTCCAGCAGCTCCATGTCCTTGCAGAGCCAGGGCCCAGGTGAAGCCCAGCAGGACAGGGAACTGTGACCTCACCTTCTCGTAGTTGGCGAAGCCCCCCATGACTGCAGGATCCACGATGCCGTTGAGCAGCATCGACAGGGGGTTGATGGGCAGGTTTGGATCATTTAAATGCTGCTGAACCATGTTGTTGATCTTGTCATTGGTCAGCTGCATGGTCTCTATTGCGTTCTCCAGAGGGCTG
The DNA here is from genome assembly GCA_035047865.1 of Dendrocincla tyrannina. Classification (NCBI taxonomy): domain Eukaryota; kingdom Metazoa; phylum Chordata; class Aves; order Passeriformes; family Dendrocolaptidae; genus Dendrocincla; species Dendrocincla tyrannina. The sequence goes on along the minus strand of JAWWMP010000167.1, from coordinate 33,629,337 downwards.
ATTTCAACCTAAAACCAGAACAAAAGCAGCTTTTAATCCAGGGGCACAGCTTTGAACTGGCTGTTCATTAGACCACCACAATTAGGAACACCAGGAATTTCAGAATTTATGATTTTTGACCAAGAATTAACCAGAAAGGGCCATTTCAGGCATTCAGGGGTTTGGTGTCTACATGCTGAGGTAACTGGTATGATGGTGGGTGTCAGTGGAGAAAGTCCAGTGCACTTTGTTGCTGTAGGATGGATTACAACACAGCCCCACATTTCGAAAGGCTCTGGCAGGCACCACGTGAGGTTTTTGGAGGATTAGGGAGAACATCAGAGATTAAGGGTCGGTGAGTTTTAGCAGCACAAAGAAGATCCAGCTTAACGGAGCAGAGAGAAAGAAATGATAACTTCAACGTGGATTTCCTGATGGAAAACGTAATCCTAAGCAGCTCAAAAAATCAAGGAGATATTTTTGCAGTGATTATTTTGGTGTATTTCCAAGTTTCATATGTTGAAGAGATGACATCTAAGCAATCTGCTGGGCTTTGTCCCACGAGGTCCATTTTCTCCATCAGAACTGAGGAGAGAAATTTTCTTCTTCCCATAGCCTGGACTTCAATGAAGAGAAGTCCTCAGATGTCTTCATGGGGTGAATTAGCTCTTACACTGTCTAAAACGTGCATATTTTAATTGACTGATCTCCAGCTACTTTTTAAGCCCAGAAACTGTTCAGAATGACAGTTGTCTGTGTTGAAAAAAACTCCAGGATTAAAATATTTTAAATATTAGTGAACAGGCTAAAAATGACTAACTTGCAGTGACCCAGAGTGCAGACAGTCCTCACTGGAAAGACACAGGCAGCTTATATTAAAGAAATGATGTGGTATGAAGAGAAAAGGAAGGTTAATTGAGGCCTGTGAGGAAAATGCAAGTGTATATTTGATTACAGCCTCATTTCCATAAATGCTACATAAACAAAGCAGCACTTCTACCTGGCTATCAGTTGCTTAGCCCGTTTCTGAGAACCACTTATAATCAAATCTCTTTAGTTGTTACTCTTCCACCTGCCAGCTGATTACATCAAGGATGTTTTAATTAGCATTTTGAGCAGTGTGCCTGGTGACTGGTTGGGGGAGGCAGGGAAGGAGCCTGATGTCTGTGCTGGGAATGGGGAGCAGCCCAGGCATGGCCAGAGCTGAACGTGCCACTGGCAAAGGCTGGACTGGGAGAGCAAAGGCAGGTTCCACATCCAACTTGTCAAGAACTGTTGGGAACATCACAGGCTAAATTTAGCACGGTGGCATTTGTATTAATGGGCTTATAACTATGCAATAATGTGTTGATGAACCATTGCTTTTAAAGCTCTTGAGCATCTACAGAAATTAGCACTCATTGAGCTCCCAGAGCTGCTCTGACTCTTCTGCAGCAGCAATCATGGCTTGCCTTCTCATTCCCCTTTCTTTTACCACTCTTAGAAAGCCTCCCTGTAATTTTTTAAAACCAGATGGAGAATTGCACTTCCCACCCTCCTGCTACAAACTTGGGAACTTGCTGAAAGCTACTTATTACACCTGTCCATTCTGACCTTGTTCCCTGCAGTTTGCCCGCTCTGGGCACTACACACTGCTCAGGGCAAAAAGGAATCCACACCCCTGGTACATTTGCACCACTACAAAATGACAAGATAAAAACAATACAATGGCAGTTGTGCTTTTCAAAACCCACTGTGAGTCAAAATCCACTTTCTAATTCACTGGCTGGCCTCAGCAAATTTTTCCCTACTCGTGTCCAGCTAAACCAAATCAGATACAGGATAATGAATGTGGGCCACGAATTCCTTGCAGATAATGAACAGATTGGAAAGGTTTAGCTAAAAGGACTCCGAAGGAATTTTAAAAGCCAACAGATTTAAGGCAATTCTGCACGTTCCTATGGGTTATGTAACATAATACACTGCATTTATTAAATTACTCTGCTCTCCCGGCGCTGATTTGATGTGGTCTCACCTCTTCCTTTAAAGATATCCCAGCTCCATCGATAAAATATGAAACGTGCAGAGCTGCTTGAATAGCTTGGTGCTCAGTAAAAGATCAATAATATCTGTATCCATAATCACAATTTAGCATTACAGGGATATAAACCTCACGATCCCCCTTGCAGCATTTCAGCTGACAGGGATCTTGCAGAAAGTCAATACCCACTTGGAGGTAACTATGCCAGAGGAGGTCAAAAGTTATCCAGAGCAGTCTTCCCACTTAATAGCAAGTTTCATTCTGCTATCATTTTTCAGCTGTGCAACTAATATAATCCTGACTCACCAAATCTCCCAGGATTTGTGCCCATTGGGATGCCAATCCCAATGCATGGACACAAACTGCCTGTCAGCCTCTGCTCTGGGCTCCTCAGCTGAAGAGCCTTGCACCACATTTGCCAGCCTTTACAAGCAACACTTTTGGCAATCATGAAGATAAATACAATCTTCTCCATCAGGATTATATTGAAACTACGAAATTCATTAAAAATTCAATGTGTTTTATTCAGCTGCCTATTACTGTCACACATCACATTCATATTCTGTTACTATAGATACCATAGTAATTTTCTGCATTACTTCTGTTCATCCAAATACAACTGTCCAACATAACCTCAATGGAGCAATGAGAAAGGTTTTAATTAATCATATGCAAATTGTTCTTTTCCTTTAAAAATAAGCCTCACAAGAGAGATTTAAAAAATGCAGTAACAATGTTTTTATTGCTCCTTAAAAATTACAGCTGCGTAAGAATAATTTAATCTTAAAGGCATTTAATGGATGCGTCTTATCTAAACAGTCTAAATGGTTGAACAGAGAAATGAGTAATTTGGAGTTATTCTGTGAGGTTGCTGAGGGTATATTTAGCTAAATATGGAGAAGAAACAAAAACAACCACAAATGGTGAGAAAAGCAGGCACATGCAATGCTTTTGATTTATGGTGCATTTTGGATAAATGACCATCAAAATACACAAATCCTCTTTTATAAAATTCAGTTCCCCTACACCACCTCAGGTCCTTCTTCTTTTCGGGCTCAGGTGCTGAGAGCCACAAATACTTTATAATAAAGTCCTTGAAGCATTTGATCAGCCCTGTTCCCAAAGGCCCAGGAGAGATGGGTACATCCCCTTCCTTGAGTCCCCCACAGCCAATAATCCCCCCCCAGCAAGTTCTCCTCAGGGTGCCAGGCACAGTCCCATGGATTCCTTGTCCCCAGAGCTCAAGCACAGCCACCCAGCCATAGAAATGCTCCCTGGCTGGACAAAATCCCCATTTTTTTTCAGGCAATCCCAATAAAGCCAAATGGATCTTACCATGAAAACTGATTTGACTTCAAACCACCTCAGAATGCCCGGCAGTTTGTAGGCTGTCACATAGATGGTCCTCTCGATCCACATGTTCTGCACATGGAACAGAAGCACCACGTTAGCAGGTGGACAGCTCTGAACTTCAGCAAAGCCTTCCAATGTTCTCACCAGGCACAGGAAGCACCCAGAATGACAGATGTCACAGAGCCAGGGGACAACTTCTGCTGGTGGGGGAGATGGAGCAGCACTGCTTGAAATCTGAGACGTGACTTGGCAGAGAACAACTGCTCTCTTTCCAAAGGAGAATGCTGTGGAGAACAGCCACTGGTTTAACTGGACTGTCATCGTCCATAAAATCCCAGAACCGTTTGGGTTGGAAGGGACCTTAAAGCCCATCCCATTCCACCTCCTACCATGGGCAGGGTCACCTTCCACTAGCCCAGGTTGCTCCAACCTGACCTTGGACACTTCCAGGGATCCAGGGGCAGCCACAGCTTCTCTGCCCAACCTGTGCCAGGGCTGCCCACCCTCCCAGGGAAGAACCTTTATTGATCATTAGATAAGACATGCACTTCAGTAAAAAACTTTTCTAAAAAAAAAAATGTATTAGTGAAAAAAGATTTTTAGAAGATGCCTAACTGGAACCTTCATGGCAAGACAAGTTCTGGCAAGAGACATCTCTTGTTTCAGGTGCAACAATTTAAAACCCTTCCTCAAAAGAGCTGGTTTATAGCAAAATAAATACAGCCTTGCCCATTTTTTTTCCTACTGGTATAAAACAGAACATGATAAACAGGCTTAATTGAACTTCCAGGAAAAACAATCTCTTGAAACCTAGAATTTATTTTGCAACAACCAGAGGATAATGAGTGGCTCAGATTCTCCAAAGAGAGGGGCATGAAGAACCAGCCCAGGGCAGGGGATTTTCTTTAGCAGTTCTTACTGCGAATTCATTGTCTGGGTTCTTCTCTCCTTTGCGAACGGGGCGCGAATACTCGAAACGTTGGACTTCATTCACCCTGTAGAAACTGAAAAAGGGGAAAAAATCCCATGGAATCACACAATCACAGGATGTTTGAGTTGCAAGGGGCCTTAAAGACCTCCTAGTTCCAAAAGCACAGTGAAAATCACATAGCCCATTTAGGAATCACTATTAAACTCTAGAATTAGAAGTTGTTCACGTGTAGATTTAAACTGTTTATGGGATCACTGTTTTCCAGTGGGTTGGATGGAATCTCTGCCAATATTCAGGAGTATCATGAAATGTCCTCCCCATTACCACTCTTTGTGGCTTGGCACAGATTCCTTATACAACAAGCACCACTTGGTTATTAAGGAGACTGCTAAAATGGCAAAAGCAGCCCAAACTCACCTCACGATTTGCTCCGACACCGGCCTGTGAAATTTAGATGGTAAATCCAGTTTTGGCTTTACAGTAAAGCACTGAATGTCTGAATTCAGGGGTTAAGAAGTAAAAGGTGAATATAAGTCACACAGAGAACAGGCAGCTCAGCAGAAACACAAAAGAAAAGGACAAAAAAATGAAATTTGTGTATTACACAGGAACACAGAACATGCTGAGCTGGGAGGGACCCACAAGGACCATCCAGTCCAACCCTCAGCCTTGCCCAGGACCATCCCCAAGAGTCACCCCCTGTGCCCCAGAGCATCATCCAAACCCTCCTGCAGCTCTGGCAGCCTC
>JAWWMP010000167.1:33608931-33619690 GCA_035047865.1 Dendrocincla tyrannina | reverse complement strand
CCCGGGCAGGTGACCCCAGCTGATCCCAGGGATAGCCCAGGCCATGTGGAGTCATGCCCAGCACGTGGAGATGGGGGAAGGCAAGGAACAGGGGGATGTCTGGAGTGATGGAATTTGTCTTCCCAAGTTATGTGGGATGGAACCCTGCTTTCCTGGGGATGGATGGATGGATGGCCTGCCCGTGGGAAGTGGGGAATGAATTCACTGTTTTCCCTATTAAACTGTCTTCATTCAGTCTATTTTATTATTTATTTATTCTCATTTTTACTGTTTTGATTTCCCCCCATCCCACCAGGAGTGAGTGAGTTGGGGTCATGTGGGGCTGAGCTGCTGGTTAAGCTTAAACCCTGTCAAGAGCAGAAGAATGCCCAGCTCAGACAGGCTGGATAAAGAAGCCAAACAATTCAAAGGAATTAAGGAAAATGTACAAAGGTAAAATGTATCAAACCCCTCAAAGTCAGGAATTTTCAGAACCAAAGTGGAACCACGTCCTGCCTCCCATGGGAATGGCTGGGACATTAGAGGGACAGTGACAGCTGCCATTTATCTCCTTGGAAGAGAACAGGGGGAAAAATGAAGGAATAATGAATGGGTAACATGAGGGCAAAAATAACTGACTCTAGACATGAATGCTTGGGGATTATTCATACCTAAAAAAAGAAACGGGAATATGGAAAGACACTTGAGAGAGAATGGGGATTTTTTCCATGCTCCCATTTCTATTTAAATCCAAATTTCCTATTATACCCCAAATAAATCAGCTTAACATTACCAAAATATTTTTCTTTCAGCTGAAAAAAAAAAAAAATTTCAATCTTTTTCAGGCACTCCAGTGGTAGCCAGTTAATCAACATTGGTCCAACAAAGCCAAAACTGGCATCTATTTCTGTGTTTTACTGTCAGAACTATAGGATTTTTGATGTAATTTAAAAAGCTTAGAAATTCAACTCGGCACAAATTATTGCAGTGTCTATGTCATTAAAAAAACCTACCAGCAGTTCACTGAGTTGTTCATAATCAAACATTTCATTTTCATACTGTTCTGCCAGTTCTTTACCCAAGGCAATGGCCTCTTCCCACATCTGTTCAGGAAAAAAATCACAGAACAACAACAAAGAAACTGAATTACATACCTTGGTTAAACAACAGCATTAGAATAAACTAAATCTGGATAAAAGCACAACAGAATTGTGTCACAGCACATTGTGTCACATGCCTGAAAACATCTGACGTGCCAAAGAGCCAGGGCAGGGCTGTCCCTGTCTGTGCCAAGAGAATCACGGAGTCAGGGAATTGGTGAGGTTGGACAAGAACCCAGAGAACCTCCAGCCCAACCATCCCCCAGCCCTGCCAAGGCCACCACTGCCCCGTGTCACTAAGTGCCACATCCACAGGGCTTTGAAATCCCTCCAGGGATGGGGATCCACCCCCGCCCTGGGCAGCCCATTCCAGTGTTGGACAACCCTTTCCAAGGAGGAATTTCCCAATATCCCACCCACCCTCTGCTCCTGTCCCTGTTCCCTGGGAGCAGAGCCCGACCCCCCCCGGCTCCCCCATCCTGGCAGGGACTTGCAGAGCCAGAAGGTGCCCCCTGAGCCTCCTTTTCTCCAGGCTGAGCCCCCCCAGCTCCCTCAGCCCCTCGTGCTGCTCCAGCCCCATTCCCTTCTCTCCAGCCCCTCCATGTCCTCATTGCCATGAGGGTCCCAGGATCCGAGGTGTGACCTCAGCAGTGCCAGCACAGGGACGGTCCCTCCTTGTTCCTGCTGCCACAGCCCAGGTGCCTTTGGCCTCCTGCCCACCTGGGCACCCCTGGGGTCATGTCCAGCCACTGCCACCAGCACCCCCAGGGCCTTTCCCCTGGGCAGCTCTCCAGCCCCTGTGCCCAGCCTGGAGCTGTGGTACCCAAGGGCTCTTGGCCATATTGAGCCTCCCGTCACCGTCCACCCTGGTGCCACCTGTGAGCTGACTGAGGGTGATCCCTTCATCCTGATCCCACAGCCCTTCCCTCTCCCCTCATCACACAAGGAGACCTGCTTTTCCCAGCCCCAAGCTCTCCAAACCTGATCCCCTGGTTGCCCTGCACTCAAGGAGATCTCCATGACCTTCCCTGGCAGGGATGCAAATTTACCTGATGCAAATCGAGTAAAATCATCCAACTGCTTCAGAAATAAACTGATTCCTGAGAGCCCAACCAGACACCCAGTAATGTGTAAACACAGGCTGCCCACAAAGAAACCCACAGGCCTTTGGATAAATGCTGCTGATTGATTATACTTCATAATCACCTCTCTCTCTCCCTCTAATATCTATAATCTATATTAGACAGGACAGGCAATTTGCAGATATTGCTTTGAACAAATACTCATTATATTTCCATTGGTTCTCCTTCCTCTCGTTCTTCAACCATGAAATTCAGCAGCCATCTCAACTGACCCAAAGAAATTTAACAATATCCTTCAGCTCCTCAGAAGGCAACAGTCTTAATGAGGAGCAGCAAGAATGGTTTAAAATGTGCATTTTTCATTTTTTTTTCCCCACTCTAAAGAACCACTCAAACCCAAAAATATGCTTAAATTAGCACACCAGGCTATCTAAGATCATACTTGATGATCTGCCTCTGCTGCTGAAATTTGGTTGGCATTGCTGACCTCACTTTATTAAAAAAAATGAGATTCAGAATGAGTTATAAATCCATTTAGATTGTATTAGCCTTCATCTTAAATTTAAATCCTCTGTCCACAGCACCTAATTCTCCTCTGAGCACCAGGCCACGTGGTCCTTGCCCTGGTGGAACGCTGGGGTGGATGAAGGAGCCAAGAGCAGCTGGAGGAGGGAGGGCTGAGGGACAGGGGTTGGACACACAATTCCCCATCACTGCCCAAAAACATCCACCTTTGGCAACAGGGAGTGTGAGATGAACCTCCCCAGCTTCCAAAGGTGGTGGGAGCTGGAAGCTGGGCAGGGAGAAGAGGAATGGTGTTCTGGGGAAAGCTTCACCCACCCCAGAGATCCCCCAGTCCCACTTCAAAGCACCGTGTAAATAAGAGATATTTTACACCCCAAAACCCCCCTCACAAAACACAAACAAAATCCCACCATTTAAAACCTAAAACCAATGTCAGTTAAATTTTATTTGCCATTCGATCTGCAAGTTGAAATTGCATCTCTCAGGGTACCAGGAAAACTTGGAAAAAAGAAGACTTTGAGGAAAATTCCTGGTTCTAGATGCTGATTTAAAAAACAAGAATAAAACATTAAGGGTTCATACGACTGTCAGTGATGGAGAATCTCCTGACTGGGGAGCGAGGCAGGGCACAGCCACCTCTGATTTAGGGGCACAAACTCCTGACTGGCACCTTGAACATCCCTTTTTTTCCCCTGAGAACTGGCAATGTGGAGCTGAGTCAGGCTGAAAGCTCAGCAAGCCTTCAGGTGTAACATGCCAATGCCACAAAAGCAGGAGGGGGCTCAGGTCCCACTGGTCTCTCTCCTTGCTCCTCCATGGAAACAAGGAGCCAGGTTTCAAGTGGAGGGCACCCATCCCACAACGGAAAGGGATTGTCCTGGCAATGGAGAGGGAAGGGCTGGGAAGCAGCTGATGCTGCAGGAGATGAGGAGTGCACAAGGAAAAATAGTTATGGGAGATCACAGGGAGAAAGGACAGAGATCTGTGCTCCCAAAGAGAAAATATGGGCTGGAAACTACCCCGATGAGGGAACAGGAGCTGCTGAGTCCCACAGGAAAGAAATGGGCACATGTTTGGGCAAACAGAGCCTGAGTGGGCACCTAATTTAGGGCAAAAGAGCCATGGATGCTCACGAGAAGCAAACCTGCCACCACAGTAACCTTCTGTGCTGTTCCACCCCTCCTCTTGGGTTTTCTCATTTCTACACCAAGGTTCAGAATATTATTCATGGAGGGAAGAGGAGCGGGATGAGCACGAGCTGCGTCATGTTCGTGAAGTGCCTTGAAGGTGAAGAACGCCTCCGAAGGACTAATTACAATCACGGTAATGAGGGGCCACGTCTGCAGGAAATTACACGGCAGACTGCGAGCTCTGCAACGCAATCTCTGCAAATGGAAGGAGCTGAGTGTTTTCATCCACATTATGGATCTAATCTAGCATGATGATACAGAGCATATTTCTATTCCTAAACAAAAATTAACAGGAGTTTAAGAGTAAAGTCGCAGTTGCAGAGAATTTGCACATACCGAGTTTCTTCTGACTCAGACGAGCGATATTCCTCCAACTGAGAGGAACTGAACTAATAGCCAGTTGTTTGGTAAGCCAGCAAGTGAGACCTTTCCAAATCACTTAACCTCTCCTCAATTTGGCTGCCAATTTGTTTTGAATTCAGCCACCCATAATTTTGGCATATTTTCATTTCAAAGACATCGGTGTTATCATCATCTCCCTCGTCTCGTGTGTTCCACGTTTAACCAGTGCCTCTCCAAAACCAAACCACTTCTACTCTCTTTCCTCTTACGAAAATATTTTTAATAACGAGTTTTGTAAATGCTCCAGAGCCTACAAAACGAATCCTCAGATTAAATATGATCTAGGTTTAGTTAATCTATAATATCCATGCAGTAACCACTCAATCCGAGTATCCAGTCCCCTGTGTGTAAGTGGAGATGTGCAGGAAAGAACAGATATTATGACCATTTGTTTTTGGCTTAAATTACTGGCACAGCTTTTAAAATCTCTCAGAAGTTATTTTACAATTTATACTGCTCATATTTTGTCATTTTTAATGTTATTTTTAATGGAACAGTTGAGGTACAGGTAAAAACTAATCTTTTTTATCCTATATAAAATATATACCTATATAAAATTTATAGAGGAAACTGGTCTGGTTTTTTCCACACTGAAAATACAAGCTAAAAATGCCCCACCATGGGAAAAGTTTCCTTCAGTTTTTGCCACTTTCTATCCTGCCCCTCTCCAGCCAAGGAACTTGTCTTTGAGGAAAGCATCTACTTTTTATTGCAGTATCTCTTGAAAACCCCACCCTGCTCCAGCATCTCTGTTTGGAAACCCAACTGTCAGATTCAATCCCTTGAAGGTTTGAGAAGTTGGATTATAAAACTCAATTTCTACGATGTCAAGTGCCCTGAACTGTGGAGTCCAAATCTTCACAGAGAAGCCCTCTCAGACCATCCAGTCCAGCCATCCCCCAGCACTGCCAAGGCCACCACTGACCCCTGTCCCCAAGTGCCACATCCACAGGGCTTTGAAACCCCTCCAGGGACGGGGATTCCAATTCCCAGGGCTGGACAACCTTTCCACAAAGAGATTTTCCTAAATATCCAACCTGAGCCTTCCCTGGTGCCTCCTGAATCGCCTGGCTTTGCCCCTGGCTGTTTGTGCAGTTTGACCACGACACCTCCAGCGCCACCAAAACCCAAACCCAGATTTTCCCACCCTCCCAAGCAGAAACAGGACCTGTGTGTCCCAAACCCCCTGCACACCCCTCGGCTAATTCAGCTGTTCACTCCAGAGCCAATTTATTCAGGTGAGGACAGCACAGGACCCTGAGAAATGAAATCTATATTCTTGAAGGTCAATAACTCCCACTGTGCTGCCTCGCAGCTTTCCTGCCTTGGAAGCTTTCCCAGGTTTGCCCAGGACGTGGCAGGGCTGGTGGAGAAATGAGTCGTACGGGGAGCTCCTACACAGGATTTGTACAGTGTACAACTCATTAATGTGAGCAACAATTTATCTGGAGAGGGGACCACGGAGGGAGGCTGCTGAGAGAGGAAGGAAAATGCTGCTTTTATACTGAAGGCACAAGAAAAATGTGTGTAGTTTAAATTTAGTTGTGTAGACATGAGCTGCAAATTGTTAAGGGAAAGGTTTTGAAGATGCAGAAGGAGATTTTGGGGGGGGGGGGGGAAACTGGTGATTTAATTTATTTTTCAAGCTGGATTTCTTGTTGCCCAGGAAGAACTACAGCATCCAATTTGTTTTGGAGGTTAACAGCAGCCAAGGAGGATCTCAGGGCATTGCTGAGCTCCTGCTGAGCAAACAGTCAGTAGCAATGAAATAGTGTGGGGTAAGAATAATATTCCAACGTGAGAGGGACATTCCAAGCTGAATAAATTTCAGGGAGTGTTAATTAACCAACATGCACGCTTCATATTGGAAACAAAATGCTAAAACACAGCATTAGCCTTGCATGCAAGACAGAACCAGGCTGGAAAGCCTTTAAAGAGAGCTCTGTATTCCCTTGGAACAGGCTCAGACACCGTGCCCCTGGTCTCCAAAGACAGCCTGTCCTTCCCAGCCCTCTGGACGGGGGATATGAGCTGGCCTGGAGCCACAGGCTCATTTTTGGCAGACAGGTGAACTTCACCACTCTCTTATTTGATGGAAGAAAAAGCCATCTGATGCCATCCCATGAGCCAGGAAAAAAAAAGAAAGGCATTTTAAGCCAAAGCCTGGCATTTACTGTGTGACTTCAAATATTGTGTGTCTTCTGGCTGCGGTGAAAGAGGAAAAGCTTCTTTTGGGTTTTTTTGGAGGGGAGGAGGAAGGAGGAGCAGAAAGAAACAAGCAGTGTGCATTTATTTACTTTCTTCTCCTCGGGACCAACACTTTCAATTTATGAAGGAGCAGAGGGAAACGTGTCCTGATTTATAGACTGCGGCATCCACCGGCAAACCCGAGACACGGCGCTGGTCCCACGTTTCCCCGTGCAGGAATAACAATGCTGCTGCTTCCTTTATGGCTCCAGAGACCACAGAAGCCTGGTTAAAATAACACCTTATCTTTGCCACTGCCACTGAGCATTCCTTGGCTTCAGGAGCTCATTAGCATTGACTAAAACTGCTCCACACGGGCAACATTTCAGCCCTTCCCTCATCCCTTTACTGCCGTCACTGTTTTTCCTTCTCGCCCCTGAGAGATCCCAACCTACCAATTTCCAGTCAAGCCCCTGGATTAAGGGCTTTGCTGCAAACCACAAAGCTTCAGGAAAACACAGGGAGAGCAACCACTGGAGAGCAGTTCCAAGTGTAGGTCTGACTGCTGGGAGAAGCATGAGGATGAGGCTTTTAAGGGCAAAAGCCAAAAGAGATGGAATGAGACTGGAGAGTGCAATGCACTGAAGGAGGGAAAATGATACCTAGAGCAGGGAAACAACTTTTTGGGAACAGGGAGCTTGGAAAAGGAATGGAGAGCATTACTAATGAGCAATCAACCCATGAAGTGGAAGAACAGTATAAGCTGTATCTGAAAATGCTCCTTCACTAAAGGTGAAAGGTGTATTTCAGCCTCACAGGACCAAAAGGCAAATATAGGTAAAAAAGCAGGCTTGTTAGGAATAACAGATTAAATATAGAAATAAAAATGGTGAATTTTCAATGGATCTTGAACTACAAATGACAGGGATACTCATGGTGAGGGTTAATACTTTGTTCTCAGCCCAAATGAGATGCCACCCTCCTGCTTTCAGTGCAAGCCCACACTCCCTATCATTAAATGATGACTTTCTCAAGCATTTGTGCTCTAGAAGAGAGGTTTACTCTGCTCCAGTCTGTGCAAGCAGAATTATACCTGCCTCTAAATTCCCCTCACCAAGAATCCCAATATTTAGGGAATAAGCCTCATGGTTTGCCTTCATTTGTTGAGTTCCCCCTGGGAAATTACTCTGCTCAGAGAAAGGGACTGTGATTTTTGAGAGGCTGAACTACCCAATCCTTTAAACAAAAAGAAATCCAGTGTTTTAAAACGAAGGGCTCCCTTTTGGGAAACACCTCTCTTCTGTTTCTTCTAGACAATGTTTCTCACCACCACATCTCCTTCCCCTCCCACATCCACAGCTTCCCATCAGGCAGGTTGGGGTGGAGAAGACACAGTCCCACAACTTCAAACCAGAACTCCTGAGCTTCTGTAAAAGCCTGGAAGCAGCTCTACAGCAGTGCAGGGTGTGGTGACCTTCTTTGGACACCTCTTGTTAAACTTTCTGGGAAGAGAAATCAAACTGGTGGGATCAGCCTGGAGTGAATTGCCAGGTAGGGACACAGCTGGGTACAAAACTCCCCCAAATTGGTTTGTGCATCAGTAAAAGCTTCGAAAAAAGCACAGCAAATCCTAATTCAGGTGGGTTATTGATCATGGTTAAAGCAGCTGCTGGACTACATTTGCAAACTACAAAAGTGATGTAAGGAGTCGATTTAATTTAATATCAGAACACCCCAAATGAGAGGACTACCTTCACTCTACACTGGAAACCTCCACTTGGAGCTTCTTGACATTTGAAAATTCATGTAAAACGAATATTCTCAGTGTGCACTTTTTTTTTTTATTATTTCCCTTTTTATTGAATAACATGAAAAATTATCACCCACTTGAGGGACCAGAAAACGAGAGGAGGACTATCTGTAACTAGGAAAGAGCACTTTGGGAATGAATCACCTCCCCACACCCCCAAAAATCATGCAGGAGGAGATTTGAGCTCTGCAAAGATTAGGAATAATCACAGAATCCCAGAATGGAAAGGACCTCAAACACCACCCCATTCCAACCCCACCATCCACCAGCCCAGGCTGCTCCAAGCCCCTGAGCAACAATTCACCAAAAATGTTGAGAATAATAAAGATTCAGTTGCTTAATCCAACAATGAGGACAAAAGGGCAAACCCGGCACTTGCAGTGCTATTCCTTTGGAAAGCTGGCAGGGCCTTCCCTCATTTCCAGCAGCAAAATGGGACAGAATTCAGATGACTCCTTGTTCTAGCTGCTCTCTGGGGCCCTGGGGAGGTGGCCCAGCACACAGCAGGTATTTTGCCTGCCCTGTGTACAAACACCATCAGTGCCATCCCAAACCCAGCAGGGACAGGGATGGTTTGCCCAGGATGTAAAGGATGCTGCAGCTTTCCCTTTCCAGCTGAAATCCACTGGCCTGCTGCTCAGAAGGGCCATTCCCAGTGCCTGGATACAGCCCCATAAAGGACTAATGGGAAGCCATAAAGACATAAACCAACAAAATAAAAACACGAGGCTTCTGGTTTTGCCTTTCCTTGGAGGAATGTGATATTGAAATAGACTTTTAAACCACTTATGGCCCTCATTCTAACGAGATCCTCCTTGTCCACTGCTAAAGGGTTAGTAAAGCTTTCAGGGCAGCAGAAGCCAGTGCTGGCCAAGCACCAAGACCCCTCAACCAGCCCCACACAATTACTATTTTTACAATTTTTATCACAGTCTAACATTACTATTTTCATATTTCTTACCCCAGTCTGGAATTACAATTGTTAGCACATCACTTATTAACAACTTCTAAATATTGCATTAAGGTAAGTTATACAAAATTCGATGGTTTAAGCGAAGTTTCTCCCAAAATGACAGAAATTATGGTTTCTATCCAAATCATTCGATGATTTTAAGGAAATACTAATTTGATTTGGCTGAAAACTTCCCTGGAAAACACTAGGTGGATCATACTGCAGTTCTAGCAGAGAATGCCACTTCTCTTTGCACTACATTTATAGAACAGAGTTTACTTTTAAAAGCCAAGTTTATGTTTCTGAAATGTTCTGACAAAGAGATTCCTCCTTCTACACCTGAACATTTTGGGCATCAAATATCCACACACTGCCACATCCCCGTGTGCCACATTAACCCCCTTCAACACCAGAGCTCTACCCTTCCCACCAGGCAATGCCAAATGCAAATCCCTTTGGCATTCATGAAATATGATATTGAACCCCAGACATCCATTCCGAGGGAATTATTTGGTGTGCACAAGGGAAAGCAAGGGGAGCTGAAGGACTGCATTAGCTCCTGGCAGAAAAGCCCCCCAAATTCCAAGCACCCCTTTTTAATTTCCTCCATGGTACCAATGCACACAGATTTACCCTTCACAACAGCAGTTATAACTTTGCCATTGATTTCTTTTGACTTTTTTTTAGCATCATAACCTGTAAGTGCTTCCTGAAGGTCACTGGATGCCAACTATGCTTACCATTTAATTTCTACGTTAGAGAGGAAAGCAGTGAAAGGTATTTGCACTTTTTGTCTCCCCTTTTTACCTTGCCCTTGTCAAAGTAATGGATAATTTCTTGATAGAGTTGATCTTTCAGCTGTCCTTGAGTAGCAGCTTGGTATCCATCCCGCTGGGTAAGATGTGCTGCACATGCTTCTTCTGACCACTAAATCAGGCCAAAAAAAGGAAAAAGAGGAAGCAAATCAAGAGTTATGAGATATGTCAGTAAAAAAAAGGCTAAATAAAAGAGACATCCTTTATTTAAGGAAGCTTTAGCACAGCTAATGCACTAACACAGGGGCTTCGTGCACTCTGATTCCTTGGGCACAAGGCCCATTTATCTGACTGCTGTAATTGGAGGCTAATTACACCTATCAGCTGGGAAGAGGCTTCTGGAGGTGGGTGAGGCTGATGAGACTGACCTTGGCCTGCTGACGGGCACAACCTGCTGGGGACCAGCCTTGAAGCCAAGATACATCAACACCAAAGGAAAGGAGTGTGGGCATGGAAATGAGGTGGCCACAACTCACAGAGGATGTTTGGAGGCCTGCAAAGCACAGGTAACTTCAGCCAGCCTGTGTGCAATTAGTAGCTCTGGCTATTCCTGCAAATGTCTAATTGGTCCTAATAGAATCCTAATGGATCCAGGCATGGAATAGTTTGGGTTGGAAAGGACCTTAAACCCACCCAGTGTCACCCCTGCCATGGGCAGGGACACCTCCCACCAGCCCAGGGTGCTCCAAGCCCCGTCCAACCTGGCCTTGGACACTC
>JAWWMP010000167.1:33578573-33598808 GCA_035047865.1 Dendrocincla tyrannina | reverse complement strand
CCTGACCCTGCCCTGACACAGCTCCAGCCCTTCCCTGGGTGCTGTCCCTGGTCCCCACAGAGCAGAGAGCAGTGCCTGCCCCTCTGCTCTTACTTGGGAAGAGAAACTGGATTTTTTCAGTCCACACTGGGAAATTCTTCAGGTGTACTGCTGTCAGCAAGGAGTTAGAGATGACCCTTGTCAATGGAATTATGCATGACGAAACTCTGAGAGAAGAGAGTGCTTTTCACCACCTAATTTGCACCACTCTGAGCCACAGCAGCTGCACCCACCACCCACCTCATTCTGCCCACCGAGTCCCACCTCAGCTGAGGTTGGGGTAATGCCTCTACCAACACCTGACAGCCTTGCCCTTGGTTCTGCCACAATCCCACTCTCCTGCAAGGCAAACTGGGCACAGCAAGAGGGAACCCTGCACCAATACAGGTGAGGAGAAGCATCTCGGCCACCACACTGCCCTCCTGCAGGTCCTTTGCTGCTGTGAACCTGCCCACAAAACATGGCCAAGGACTGCAGAGAAGCTCCTGCTTTGCTAAGAAAACTCCTTTTTGGGCAGAAATACATGTTGGCATGAAGGATTCGGTGGCTGAATCATGACAATGATAAAATACTCCTCTTTGTTAGGAAAAGTCAATCTCTGATGGCCTGAACAGGCCCAAGAGCAGTAATGTGAAAATCCACTCAGGGCCAGGACACTGTTTTGGTCTCCCTTTCCAAGTCTCCATGTTCTTCCTAGCATGACCTGCAGCAATATTCACATGATCACAGAGTCACTAAGGTTGGAAAAGCCCCCTCAGACCATCCAGCCCAACCATCCCCCAGCACTGCCAAGGCCACCACTGACCATGTCCCCAAGTGCCACATCCACAGGGCTTTTAAATCCCTGCAGGGATGGGGATCCACCCCTGCCCTGGGCACTCTTTCCAATGCTTGACAACCCTTTCCATGAAGAAATTTTCCTTACTGTGCAGCCTAAACCTCCCCTGGCACAGCTTGAGGCCATTTCCTACCTTCATGAGCCACCCCAGACTTCTGACCTCTGCATTTGAGCCAGGACATTCATTTTACACACCAGCTGCAGCCCAGCAGAACTGGGTTACACCAGAGAGAAAGAATCTCTGCTCTGAGCTCAGTGACTGCAAACCCTTCATGGTGAGAAATGTCCTGCTCTCCCACTGCCTGGGGGAAATTCAGGGTACAGGATGGAAACATGCACAGGTCACTTGAAGTATGAGTTGTCAGAAAACCCGAAGCACAGATTGTATCACGTACAGAGTGATAAAATCAACCAAGTACCCAAACAGCTTGTCCATATCTTAACTTCTACTAAAAGCTCAGACTGAAACATTTCAAATGATCCAGGGAATCACAGAAACACTGGCAAAAGGTCTCAAAGGTCATCCCATGCAGCCTCCCAGGTGATGCAGGGTTAGTGCCAACACTGGATGAGGCCAACTGGGACTTGCTTAGCCAAGAAATGAACATCTCCATGGAGGGATGACCACGGGATCTCACTGGAGCAGGGCAACCTCTCCCACTCCCTCAGTGGAACAAACAGGGATGTGAAATTAGGTTGTTAACACAAGGAATCCATTATTAAAAATGACAGGAAAGTGAGAAAAGGCAGAATAATGCAATCCACCCCCTCTCAGAACCAGCAGAGGCTGAACCACCTCCCCACAGTACAGGAACATGTCAAGGGAAACACTGCAGCAACACAATGATGAAACAGAGAAGTCACAAAATTCATGTTCTCTAATGAGCCCAGAAAGAAATTGACTTTCTGGACCAGTGTGAAAAATGACACTTGCTGCCAGTGTGAGCCCTTTAGGTGATGTATTTTTTAGCAAGAGATTACTCAGACAGGGAAGAGCAATTACATTTGTCATACAGGGTCTCGAGTATCTTCCTGGTATCAGTTTTACTTAAACCTCTGTAAAGCCACGCTTTGTTGGGCCATTTCCCTAATGGCCCTCTTGGGTTGAACAGAGCCAGACTTGTGGCATTTCTGGGGGTTTAAGGATTATTAACAATATCTTCGCTCTTCAGTCATTCTTGATGCTTCTCAAGGAACCACTGTGATGCAGATCCTGCAAGTCAAATGATTTGTTGTTATTTAACATCAGCTAAAATTCCTTCTACGCTCTTTCCAAGCCACATAAATAAATGCTATTTAACATCCTTCTATGGACTTTCCATAGAGGAATGTTTCATCAACACAGGCTGAGGTTTATGGAGCTTTGGAGGTTTCTCCTCTTCCATGATGGGAGCAGGAATGTGACCCTGGAGTGGCACAAGCTACTGGCTCTGGGACACTGTACCTGCCATCTGTGGATACAGGCTCCATTTTCTGTTTTCTCTCCTTTTTTAAATGCATTTTCCTTTTTTTGAAGTGCATCAAATTCAATGCATAACTAGGCCTGAAATGATTGTGGTGGAATTTACTCCCAAACGAGGAAGTGCCAAATTTCCTGGCTCTCCATTAAAACCAGTGCCAGTGGTGGAGGCTCTTTCTGGAGGCACCACCACCAAGGCAGATTCATATCCTTCTGCTGACAGGGCAAGCTTGAGGGGTGATGGTAGGAGGATTACAGGACATTATTATCCACTTTTCCTTGCAGTTGATTAAGATCTGAGCTCGCCTTCAGCATGTGAGTTTGAACTTGAGCAAGAAGCAAATCCAGGGCTTCATCTGTCTGCTCCAATCTCCCATCTGGAGCACATAAATCAATGGAAAGCATCTCGTGTCAACTCAACTAATCGCTCTTGGACTTGGGTTTACCTCAAGTGTGGCCAGGCTGCATCTGTAGCACTGGCTGACAATTTAATCCAGCTGGAGATAAGGAGGACTTTCAATCCTCCAGGCTGCTATAAATTGGTTCTGATGTGGGGTAATAATGAATTTGCCACGTAAAATTCAAGTGACAGATCACACACCGCTAGAAATTAGTCCTAACACAGAGATAGAACACAAGTAAACTTTGCTCAGAGGTTTTAGAAACTTCATGGAATAATTCCCTTTCCTTTCTTTCCCCCCAGAATTCCAGTTGTCAAAACACAACTGGCAGCCATTTAAAATTACTAGATGATTTCTGGAGGTCTTTGCATTACCCTTCTCCCTCCAGGTGGGGCGAGGGAGGAATACTGATACACTCCAAAAGGCCAGAAAACAAGAAAAACTTACACATTTACATTTCAGCCGTAGATAATTGAAAATGTTACTTATTGAAACAAATCCTTTGTGAGGGATTAGTTATCTGAATTTGCATGTTCAGTGGGATCACAGAGGAGAAAGTGCAGCATCCCAGAAACCTGGGGAGTCATTAACTTGTGTTCTGGCTGCAAATCTACAGCACAGGGAAAGGGAGGTTAACACAGGGCTCAGAAGTGGTAAAAAGGCTTAATAAGGAATTACAGGTTCTAAAATCAAAAGAGATTCAGCTAAACCAGGACATTCTCACTAAGGAGAAGGAAATCAATTTGAAATTCATCAATAAACAGCAAGAAAACACAGTGAAAATAAAACTGCTGGTGTGACCGTGTTGATGACAGTCAGATTTATCGTTAAATGTTAAAAATGGACTAAAATAGTTTCTTCTGTATTCCTTCTGGTCTTTACTCACTCAATTCTCTTCCCAGCAGAATGCTACCTAGAGGTATTTCAACTGCACCTGTGGGTTTATTTCAGTCATCATATGCATTATGCATCCATATATTATGCATTTCTATATAACTCTGCATTAGGCATTCAGTGCTTATGCATTTCTATATCACTTTTCTGCTACGGTTCTGTTATGCAAAGTGTCATTCCCACAACTTGCAGAAGACAGGACAGATGTGTTGCTGCACTTTTAGGGCTCTCTCATCAGATCCTCATTTTCCCAACTCCATACTCCAGCTGGGCAGGGACACCTCCTGGAGCCTCTGGGCTTAAATCACTGATGGGAACACACCAGGAACACACTGATGGATCTCCCCAGCAATGAGGTTCAGTCTGAAAATTAGACTTAGGGGCCTTCTAATTTCCTCTTGCTCAGTACTGGGGGGCTGGGGGTACACCCCTCACATTTCATTTGGAAGGATAAAGGTCCTTCCTTCCTGCTTGCTGCTGGGGAAGCCAGGCTGGAGAAGCACTTCTGACTCAATCCCTTACCTTACCAAAGAATCCCAGAAGGGTTTGGGTTGGAAGGGACCTTAAAGAAGACCCAGTGCCACCCCCTGCCATGGGCAGGGACACCTTCCACCAGCCCAGGGTGCTCCAACCTGGCCTTGGACACTTCCAGGGATCCAGGGGCAGCCACAACTTCTCTGCCCAATCTGTACCAGGGAAGAATTCCTTCCCAATAACCCACGTACATCCACCCTCCTTCACCTTCAAAACACTCCCCCTTGTCCTGTCACTGCAAGGCCTTTTCCAAAGTCCCTCTCCATGTCATTTTGTTAATATTTCCTTCTGGCTCTCACAATAAGCTACTTCTGCTCATTAACTTCTACCAGACCAATTCAAAGAACTGGTATTATGGTTCAGTGCCATGGGATAGACAGAATCCATCCCTCACCTCATCCCGCTCCCTCCACACTGATTGGTGCCAGCTCCTGCACTGGCACATCCCTGGGAATGGGTTCAGCTCCAAGCAAGCAGAGCAGGACATCAGCAGTGACACAGCAAAGGTAAGGCAGAAGTTATGCCAAGGACCAGAGTGCTTCTTGGAACAGGCAACAGCACCAGGAGCTTCCCTTGCTCCAAATTCCAGCTGAACGACTGCTCCATGATGAGCCTTCCCTCCTGCTGCCAGCACAGCATCCACCACATTCACCTGGCCAGGGCTGGAATAATCAAAGCAGTTCTCTTTCATATTCCCTTTGATCCAGAGGGTTTGCTCCTGGAACAGGCAGGGGAGGAATTAGAGTGGGGAAGGAGGCACCACTTCTGCTGGGGAGCTGCAGTCCTACCTTGGCTTCAGCACTTTGAGGTGCAGGCTCCTTTGAAGCCTTACATAGGCTTCAAAGCACCTTCAGAGGGGGAGGACAGAAATGGGCAACTCCAGCTTTCCATTCCACCAGCCTTGATAGAGTTGTGTAAAACCAGAGGAAAGGATGTGTTTTTTCTCAGGGCACAAAACCCCCCCTTTGTCTGGTACTGGTTTTATCAGGCAGACCCAGTTCCTACTGAAATCCAAACCACCGTGGGGAGAGCTGCCTGTTTGTCACACAAACCACCACAGCCTGCAAAAAATTGGAACTCCTCCCCCACAAATCATGAGGTTTCTACATCTGCTGAAGAAGTGGAGCCAACCTAAAGCCTTGTTGATGCGACTAATAAGGTTGGATAATTGGATTTCTGGCAGATTAGTTTAACAGCAGCCAACCATTCCATTTGGAAGTTGTCTTTGAAAGCAATGCTGGACAAGGATAATTGGTACTTGCATATAAAGGACACAATGCAGCACTTTACACCGATCCATTAAGCAGGAAAGCTTGCCCAGGTACTGGTACTACTTAAAAAAAAGTTATTTGATATCTATTTCTATCACTTAAACACAAAAGAGACAGAAAAAGGAGCTGGGAATGTACAGACCAGGCAGCCCCACTTTGGTTCCTGAGGAAACCACGGAGCAATCCTGTCATAGAAGCTTTTCCCAGGGAACCTGGCCCAAGGAATGGCTGGAGGAATTGAGTCTGTTCAGCCCAGAGAAAACCAGACTCAGAAAACCAGACTTTCCAACCTCTGGAAGGTGCTCAGAGAGGACATGGAGTTGCTCTGCTTACAAGGGGCACAGGGGCAAGGCAAGCTGCAACAGCCCCAAGTCAATCCAAGGGAAAAGAGAAGTCTTAATAATAGAATCCTAGAATGGTTGGGGTTGGAAGGGACTTTAAAGACCATCTCCTTCCAACCCTCTGCCTTGGGAAGGGACACCTTCCACTAGACCAGGATCAAACACAGGAACAAGTCACCTGGAGAAGTGCTCAAAGAACCCTCTCAGGAGATGTTCAATATTGAACTCCAGATGGCCCCAGATAACCCAGTCTACAGCCCAGTTTGGGCCAGATTCCTGCCAGAGGTCCCATCCAAACTAGACTTTTCTGCAATCCTCTGCCTTTTACAAGCCTGTGATCTTCATTCCACCCAGGCCAATCTGAGACACTCAGCAAGCTCTGTATTTCCATTATCTGCAAACCCACCAATGGACAGCTTGATTTCTCCTTGTTAGAGGGAAATGTTCTCTCCAACCCCAGTGAAAAGAGGATTATTAGCTCTGCACTTGTCACATCAGTGCTACCTCCCTAAAGAAAGGAGCTGCACTGCCACAGGAGATATAACATCAAGTACCTACAACCCAAGACACCTCTGACTTGAACACGAGACATTTTTCTTCTCAAAAGGCAAAAAAAAATAAAGAAAAGAATGGAGTGAAATATTTAAGGCACTCATTCATTAAAACCACCCAACTATTCCACACAAAGCTGGTTTCCTTCTGTCAGGAAAATATAGGGCCATAAATTTAGCTATAAAGTCCCCCTCGGATTGTTCATGATCTATATAATTGTACAAATAAAAAATGACAAGCAACAGAAGAGAGCATCTGACAGGAAACTGTTTAAATGGCATCCCAGGCAGCATTTCAATCTTTACAGTATCACTGGAGTCAAACAGAAGAAAGAATGATTATGCAGTAATTGCATGAAGCCAAAACACAGTTCCCA
Organism: Dendrocincla tyrannina; assembly: GCA_035047865.1. Taxonomy (NCBI): domain Eukaryota; kingdom Metazoa; phylum Chordata; class Aves; order Passeriformes; family Dendrocolaptidae; genus Dendrocincla; species Dendrocincla tyrannina. Next base: position 33,592,103 of record JAWWMP010000167.1, on the reverse strand, counting down.
ACCTTTGCACCCTGCACCAAACAAATCAAAGCAATAAAGCTGAGGCCATTTCCCTTGCTAGAGTCTCCCCACGCAGATATTCATTTACTCTGCCTCCAGATTTATTAAGAGTTGGTTCTGAATAACAGTGCACAAGAAAAAAAAAAGTATGGGAAAGGATAAGGCTTTTCATCCACCAAAGAAAACCGCCAATATAAGGGGGGAAAAAGCAAACAATACGTGTCAAACTTTATTGCAAAATTCACAAGGTCATATCCTGAACTGGCAGAAATTTCAGTATGAAGGAGCTCCACTGGTTTATTCCATAACCCCACCTGGGCTAACTAGTCTTAAACTCAATCCATAAGCAAAGTTACAAGGGAAAGAAGGTCAAATGAATGATGTCAGGAAACTTTCTTTCCCTCCACTTGTCTTTCACAAGTTGATGCTCTCAGGATAAGAAGGTGTGTGTGTGTGTGTGTATTCAAGGACTTCCTTCAGCATGTTAAAATAAAACAGAATAAAAATCCTACTTCAGTATTTCAGGTTTTGCAGTGCCTGTATAGCATGAAGAAGCACTGACACTGACCAGAGAGCTTTTTTCCTCTTCAAGAGCCATAAAATGGTAGGGAATATCAAAACCATAAGATCCTTGGGATGATAAATCCTTATGGGTTATGGTTTCTGCTGCCACATTAGCAGCCTTCCTTTATGTCCCATTTAAGTGAGAACCAAGCTCCTTTTCCTGAGTCACAGGGACAATTTAAGACACCTGTCTTTGCTCTTGGACCGTAAGGAAAGATTTCATTTACTCCATGCAAATTTCTCCCTCAATAACCATTTAAAACCAGCAGCCGAAAACTCAACAGCCCCTCAAGAGTTATGGAAAATAAGCAAATCCACAACTACATTATTCCTTATGTAATAAAACCCCTTCTGTTTTCTCCAAGCCCAGCTAAACCCTTCTCTCAAACTCGGAATGCCTGCAGCTTTCTTTCTGCTTACCCTCTGGAAGCTCCTGGTGGAGTGGAATTCGCACTGCATCATATCGAAGAAGATGGGGATCGTGGCTTTCCGAAGTTCCGTTTCTGGGATAAGAGTCATTTCCAGGATAGGTCCCACCATTTCTGGGATGAACTTGATTTTATGCTGACCTTTAAGAGGAAAGATGCATTTCAGAGTTAACAAACAGCCACTGACTTTGGGAGAAGATATCAAAGCTCTATCAGTAAATCCTCATGGAGCACAACAAAGTATTTTTTAATAGCTGGCTCCACTGAAACTCTTCTCTTTCTCCTCCTTCTTTTTTTTTTCTTCTTCTTCTTCTCCTTGATTACTATTCATTTTTACTCTCCCTGTTAATATTATGATACTATTATTTATGCCACAAGATGTGATGTGTCTAAACCCAAATTAACAAGCGCTGTCGACTCACTCGTCAGACTGGGACCCACCACACTTTCCACCGAGAATTTTCACACTATTCCATTTCCAGGCTTTATTTTAAAACACAACTTACGGCTGGCAGGGAAGGAATCTAAAAGGCACATCACTTGTATTAACTTATTTCGACTGCTGTGTCTTCCAGAGTGTACAGAATGTTCTGTGTGTCAGTCTAGCAAAGTGTCAGCACGAGTGCAGGCACCCAGAGCCTGGAGCCATGAAACTCTGCTCCCCCAGCTGACAATATGCCTCCCTTCCTCAGGAGCTGAGCTCACTGCCAGACCTGATCTCACACTTCTCTTCCCAAGGGGGAGCTGCTCCTCCCCCGGCCCTCCCTGCCACGCTCTGCACACATGGAAGAGGAATCAGAGCTCAACAGGAACGTGGCACCTACTAAATACTGGGCTGGTAGAAAATATTACTGGTCATAGTATTGGCTCAGTGAATGTGGGGCTGCAAATGACCTCTTAAATAACTCCATGGAGAAAGCATGGAATCGTGGAATGCTTTGGGTGGAAGGGATGTTCAAGATCACCCAGTCCATGCCATGGGCAGGGACACTTTCCACTAGCCCAGTCTTGAATTAGCAGCTTCACTTTTGACCAGAACGAGCATAAATCCCAACAAATATAAACAAGAAGAAATCCTTTACTAACAAAACATTCTGAGGATTTTTTTTGAAGCAGACCTAATTTAAATTACTTGACTGGCAAACTTCAGAATCCTATTATCATGAGCAATCCTATGAGGGCAAAATTAACCCTCATCTAAAACTGCCTTTTGGTGCTGCTGCAGTGCTGGCTGGTGGTGAGAGGAGGAAAGCTGCTCTCATTCTCTCCTACAAGTAGTACTGCACTGGGCCTCTCAGGTGACAGGTTTCTTGTGGAGTGTCACACTCAATAGCTCAGAAAACAAATAATGGTGACAAAAGTGACTGGTCACTCACAGGGCCAACGTTGGGAAGTTCTCCCTGTGTTTTTCCATTGCTTCGAGCACAGGGATTCCCTCAGGAAAGCAACAACCAGCTTTTAAACTGAGGACATGGAGAACTGAAAATCCATAAAGGGTCAAAATGTTTGATCCTGTTTCCCTTTCTTTGGAGGAAGTTCACCAGGTGGTGACATCCACGTGAGGCTATGACACATGGCAGGGGTGTGACCACACACACACACATGTGTCTGCTATGATGTGATCCTGTGTGATGCTGTGCCACAAAGCAAACCATGGGAGCAAACAGGACAGGAGAGGATCCTCCCCTGACCTTCTGGAGCCTCCATCCCCTCTGCCTGCACCGGCAGCACTTTCTGATAAACAACCCAGCAAGGAATTCCCCGATTTTCATTCCACAGGAGCGTGGAAACTGCCACGCAGAGACTCACAGTGTGACGAGGCTGGAAGGAAATGGAGGATTCTCTCCTGAAAGCCAAACTGTGCAGCTGCTTGAAGAACCTTTGAACTTGCAAAGCCTTCCCCTTGCAGCGAGTCCTGCCTTGCCATGGGATGTGCACACAGCAGGAATGGACCTCAACACACCCACCAAACCTGAGTGCTCTCTCGGCTGGGGAACGTGTGATTCTCCTTTCCCAGGCCCTCCCAAACTAAATTTGGGCCACAAAAGCCCTGACGAAGTTGCCAGCAGGCTCACCTCTCACTTGGGTCGCTCTCAACATGCATGACTAATCCAGAGAGTGTTATCTGCACTGACTCCTATTTACGTAACGCCCAAAGTTCAGGGCTATTTTTAAGCCTGGCCTTCCCTCCAACGACATCCACGTCCCTGTCAAGACACCTTTGGTGACGTCAAGCCCTGGGAGGGATGGGGTGGCTGCTGGGAGCTCACTGGAGGGCACACCACAAGCACTCACCTTCCCCTGCAGGAATCTCGCTCCTCCATCTCCCCCCGGCTGCTTCAGACGTCACCAGCCAAGGTGCTGCTTCCCCAGCTGCCTTTGCCTGGCCAGCCCTTCCACCAGGAGAGTTATTTATTTGGAATGGCACTGCAATTCCCTTGCCACAGAGCTGTTGGCAACATCACCCCTGCAAAGCTCTGCACGTGGCCTCGTGTCAAACTGTTGGGTTGTAGTTGCTGAATCACAGCAAGGAACACTTTTAATAAACAAGTGTGGGGTTTGAGGCCCTGCATTTCCAAGGCAGAGGCCATGGCTTGTTTTAAGCATCTCTGATATTTAATGTCTCACCGAGTTTTAAGAAGCGCCACTTTCAACATGACAGTGGCTCAAAATAACATGTTATTTTAAAGTTCAGGCTGTGATATGGAAGGCAAAAAGCCTATAAAGTGCTGCTCTGCACTGTAAGTGCTCTTTTATTTCTTTTTCTTCTATCTATAAAGCAAAGAAGGTGTGACCACTGCAGCCCCCACTGCATCAGAGACACCCAGGCAAGAAAAAGCTTTTAGACTTTGTATTGCACTCTTTCATTTCAGAAAAAAAATGATACTTTTTAATGTGCATTATAGCTGGAGGACTGTCTTGTTCCCAACTGGGGAGTTTTAACTCAGCAGGCACCGTGTGTTAATCATGGTATTTAGGAACAAAACCTGATGAGACAAAATAGTAATTTCTGAGGCTTATCCTCACCTTGTAATCCATAAATCAAAAGTCAGGGTGCTTTGGTTTCATCATACCTCACACACAATGGCACAGTCATAAAAATTCTATGCTCAAGCGCATTCCACACTTCCAGCTTTTCACTTCTGATTTAGTTTCTGAACATACACATGAATAATTTGACTAATGTAGTGCAGCTTCTAAGATAAGAGTGTCAGGCACCCCCCAATCGATTCCCCTGCAGAGGGAAGGCAGAATTCTTCCTTAATTGATGCTGTGACATAGATGAGGCTTGTGAAGAGGCAGAAGTTAAACACAATCTGCATGGACAATCTGTGACAAAGAAGATGAGGAAAGGCAAGGAGAAGCACAAAGGCAGCCTGGGATTGGGGGCCTGCCTCCCATTTACCTTACTCTGCCAGCTTTTGTTGGGAAGAGCAGCAATTCACTGACTCTCTCAGCAGGTGAGATTGCAGCATTAATGATCCCACATCTTAGAGAATCACAGATATCAAAGCCAGAGGAGGGCACGGAGGCATCTACCTGGATAATCTCCATTTATAAAAAATCCATTAAAAAGCAAAGGCTTTCACGCCAGCACCGAAAGAAACAGTGGAGAAAACACCACCCCTCGTGCCAATCGATTCACAAAACTCCAGGGGAAATCATTACCCTCGTTAATGGTGAAGAAGTGATCCCTGGAGCAACTATATAACCTGGCTGAGAGCAGACTGGGAAAGGCACTGCACACACCCAGCCTGGACAGCACAGCCTCAGGGGAGAGCAGCTGCATGGAAAACTATCCAACCTTCACTCCAGTAAAGTCTGGGGGAAGTTTAGAATCTAAAGAGGCCAAAGAAATTAGTGAGGATAAAGGCTGAGGGAGCTGGGGGGGCTCAGCCTGGAGAAAAGGAGGCTCAGGGGGGACCTTCTGGCTCTGCAAGTCCCTGCCAGGAGGGAACTGGGCTCTGCTCCCAGGGAACAGGGACAGGAGGAGAAGGAACGGCCTCAGGGTATGCCAGGGGAAGCTCAGGCTGGATATTGGGAAGATTTGTTCACCAAAAAGGGTTGTCCAGCCCAGGGCAGGGGTGGACTGCCCATCCCTGGAGGGATTCAAAAGCCCTGTGGATGTGGCACTTGGGGACACGGGCAGGGTGGCCTTGGCAGGGCTGGGGGATGGTTGGACTGGATGATCTTTTCCAACCTTAACAATTCCATGGTTCTACAAATAGAGGACTGTGGGAACAGGGAAGGATTTGCCTAATTACCAGCAGAGAGGCTGCCAGATCCTGTGCTGGGGGATGCAGCATCAGGCACGACACTGATTTTATTACCTGTCTGTCAAGTTGCATATCACTTGTGCACTAAGCTTTAATCTCTTCTCCAGACACTTAATTCACCAAAGATGCTTCTAATAAAAAGTGAACTCAGCTGCTCTCAGAAGCCTCTTCTCATCATTCCAGCAGATAGGATGCAAATTCTGTGATATCAAATACTTATGAACCCTTGGCACTCCCTTCTCTGAGAGACGCCGGGGGTTCTTTACCTCTTAGCACCAACAGCTCAGGCAGAGAGAGAAGCGAAGTGGCAAGAGCATTCATTTCTGATAATTTAAGGAAGTTCTGATAAAACTCCGCAGAGCTGAAGTGTCTGTGCTGCTGAGCTCAGGAAAATGAACCCTGGCAGCTGAGTAGGCTCAGGTCACAGTGAACACTCACTTTCCCATGGAATTCAGTGCCACGCAGTTGAATTCCAGCCCAGGGCACAAGGCAGAGATGCCTCATTTACCCAGGAACTCCACAGAGGTCCAAGCCCCCATTCTTGCCTGAGTCACTCTGATGCAGCCAAACAAGACCAAAAATCAGATTTTAAGCAGAATTTCCAGGCCAAGTTACTGGCAACCTTTGGACACATCCATTTTGCTGCACATCCACAAGAAGGTGTGTATTTATGTGTAGACATATATATGTATATAGATATTTTTAAGGGGGGAAAACCCATTCAAGAGCTATCACTATAATATTTTTTATTTAGCATGAAGTTGAACACCATGAAAAAGCAGATGCATAAATACTAACAACAGTTAAATGATGAATTAAACATGTAGAGGTGGCTGTTTTTTCAAAAGCCTGCTGGAAGTCTATCATTAGTTCCAGAGAATGCAAGCTTGTTTTGTAGAATTACAGAACGGTTTGGGTTGGAAGGGACATTAAAAACCCTCCCCTTCCAACCCCACCCTGGACCAGCCCCATCCAACCTGGCCTTGGATGTTTGCAGGAATAACCCTTGGTTTCTAGGAATACTGGGGGAAAGAACAAGTTCCAGGTGCTCAGGCTACTTACCCAGATTATACCACATGTCCCTGATTTCAAACCCAATCTGCCTTCTCATATCACCATACCTTCAAAAGGAAAACAAGACCACCATTAAAACAATTTAGAGCCATCAGCATTCAAAAAGATGTGAAATTACAGAGCAGGTCCTCAGACTGAACCCATACTCCTGAGATTACCTGCCCACCAGCCCAACAATGCACCTGGAAACATCCAACTTTGGAGAACCCCTTGGAAAAGGGATGAGACAGAGGCTGGAAGCCTTGGTGACCCAGTCAGCACCTTCTCTTCCTCACCTTGTGCTTCCAGCTTTCCCTCAAAAGACCCTAAAATCCCATTTGGCAGCAATACTTCCCAAAGGGAGAACACACCCAAAATACCCAAACCTCTCTCTAAAATATTTTCACATTAACTGGCCTTCCCTGGGGACACAGGGGTGCTTACAGAGATTAATTGTGATCATTTAGGTTGGATATTGGTGAAAATTTCTCCATGGAAAGGGCTGCCCAGGGCAGGGCTGGATCCCCATCCCTGGAGGGGTTCCAAAGCCATGTGGATGTGGCACTTGGGGACATGGGCAGTGTGGCCTTGGCAGTGCTGGGGGAATGGTTGGAATTGATGGTCTCAGAGGGCTTTTCCAGCTTCACCAATTCCATGATTCCATGATCCCAGGCACTGAAGGAGCCAGGCAGAGCCCAGCCACCCTTAATCCCTGCTAACCCTGCTCCAAAGCTGCTGGCACCAACACCTCCCACCTCCCACCAGGGATAGTTTTATATTCCACCCCCTCTCCACATTCATTCCAGGAAATCTTAATGAGTGGAGAACATCCCTTTGCCTTCGTTAACACCGGGATGGGAACCAGAATGAGCTCCAAGAACGCATTTGCTACATGGAATATGTGTAAGTTAAAGCTCATTACTTAAAGAACAAGATGAGCAAAACTGCAGCATCTGGCAACTTGTGGGATTTCTGTGGGATAACAGTGAGACACCCTGTCATTAATGTGGATTAAAGAGAATCTTCTGCATCATTAAGAACCTGCTATTATCTAATGCTTAAATGCGCCGTTTAGCAAAACCTACAAATTACAATAATTAAATTTTAATTATTAAATATTTGGCGTATTAATTGAAACATACACTTAAAAAGATGGGTGAGTGTGATATTGAATTAACGGATTAATTCCATCCCTTTTGGCACAGAACTGGCGGTGGCTTCGCAGAGCAATGAAAGTCACTGCCTCCAGACCACACATTTATTGCCTCTTGAACAATTTATCATCTTGATTCCCGGCTCCAAAACATGATTAAACCCAAAACAACAATTTGTAAATTCATTATAAACAAAGATTTACAATTTAGCAAACTTCATTAAGTAACCACTTCAAACGGCTTCATCTATTTACTTAATATCAGCAGTGAGAAATGTCTGTGGAGTCCTGGAATCTCTTCAGCAAGAAATATTGCCCTGTTTAATGTAAAAATCACTTGAAGGAAATTTCTGCTTCAGGTTCCCATCCTGACAAAGAGGGATTAGCAGTCCACAAACAAATCTGTCAGCGACATCCAGCCCAGTTACAGCTCAGGAGTCAGACCTCAACTAAAATGCTCACCCACAATGGATGGAGAGAGCAAAAGGGATCCTAAATTAAATGAAATCAAATTAAATTTACCTGGCTGTACACCACCATCTCAATTTCCCCCTGCAAGCGTGCAACTATATTATTATTTATGATATTTATATCCCAAGCCCAAAAACCTCAGCTCTGCTTGACACCACTTTTCCACAGAACTTGTAAATATTCCTGTTTCATCAGGGAAGCCCCAAGAGCCACAGAAGGTGTATCAGAAGATAAAGAGCTAAAAAATTCTCTTTCAAGGCTCAGGTAAAGCCCCTCAGAACTCAGGATGGAGTGGTTGAGTCTGCAGGGCAAAACCTGGCTACCAAAAAAAGGGATGGGACACAGAGCCTTCCCTGAATTTTCTGGCCAAAGCCAAAAGCCCTATTTAAAACCAAGTCACCCCAGCAGTGATGAACTGTCCCCATTGTCACCCAGACCTCCCTTACCATGACAATAGCCAGAAAGGCTGGAACTTAGAAAGTGAAGGGATAAAATATAAAGTCAGGAGGAACATCAATAGGAGAATGGGCTCAAGTTGTGCCAGGAAGGTTAGGTTGGATATTAGGGAAAATTTCCTAATGGAAAGGGTGGCCAGGGCTTGGCAGAGCTGCCCAGGGCAGTGGTGGAGTCCCCACCCCTGGAGGGATCTGAAATCCACAGGGATGTGGCCCTTGCTTAATGCTTGGACTTGATCTTAGAGGGCTTTTCCAGCCTTAATCATTTCCTGATTAAACAACATATTCATGCTCCAGTCTAATTTCCAGGTTTTTCTTTGACAGCTTCCCTTGGCTGTGGGACTCTGAAGAGCAGTGGGGCAGCTCAGGCTCCCCGTGAGGAGACAGGCAATGTAATCCCTGCTAACCAACCTTGCATTATCCAAGCCCATTCCCCAGGGATATCCCACCCAAACTGGCTGGAGTTACAAAAACTCCCTCCAAAAGGCCCTCAGGGATAAAGAGCCCATGTAAAATGAGATGAGAAGGAGCACAAAGCTGAAGTGATTTCCAAATGCAGCTTCAGAATGTGTTAATACTCCTGGAAAGGCCTGGCTGTGTCACTAAGGAATCGTGGCATTGACATCTTCAGTCGAGGGCACAAACACACACGATCCCTGAGCCACGTTTTTAAACCCAGCCCCTCATCACACCCTCATTGCATCTCAATTTGAACAGATTTAGCTCAGAAATTAAACTAAAATTATGTCAGTAGACCCCGAGTTCTTGCCCCTGATTTAGAGGATGGATAGGACTTACTTGTTAAGGATTTTTGCTCTTTTGGCACTTGAAAAATTCTCCAGTTGTAAAGATTCCTGTGTGAGAAAAGCCACAGCCAGGTGGAAGTAGTTGTTCCAAAGCTGAAAGCCCCCAAAATGACAAGGAGAGATATCATTAATTCTCTGAAATGCTCCTCTGCACACCTACAAAGCAACTTAAAAGTCTCTAAATTATGCACATAAATATTTAAAGGAGAAAAATAACAGACACCGCAGAGATGGTGTTTCTTGATAAATTCTTAATACATCTCCTTGTTATCTTGATGTTCCCATGAAATATTTCCCATCCACAAATCCTAATTCGTCGTGTTTTGGTGGCTCAGGTAAAACTCCAGCCCTGTGATTTTGTGATTCCACGACAAGAGCCACGAGACACGAATGGATCACAACTCCTGAAACAACTTCACTGGGATAATCAGTCACCAAATCACCAAAATTACACGTTTAGGGCAGAAATTGATGACATTAATATCAGCCCCCAAGACCCTGGTGGGTTTTTTCTTACCTGCAACTCGAAGTTGGTTTGATCAAGGAATTTTTTGTTGAGCATGTCTGCATATTGATTAATTGCTCGCAGGAAGACCCTGAAAGAGGAGAGAAAATGACACAATTACACACTCCCCTGGGGTCCCTTGGTGTATTTGGTACCCCAATTAGACCAAAACCTGAGTCTGTCTGCAAAGGGAAATTTGAGGCTCTTACTGGAAAAGCAGTGTGATCGCCCCACTGGTAACACACAGAATTCTATGCAGATGTTCTCCAAATTAATCAAGCAAATTAGCACATGCAGAAACACAAGGAATGTTTGGGATGAAATCACTCAGCTTTAAAATACCTCGTGATAATCAAGAGATCATCAAAAATGCAGGTTATTAGGAAAAAACATAAAGATTTTTAAAGCAACAGCACTGCAGTGTTGTAACTAAACCAGACCTGCAACTGGTTGTGTTTTAACTTGAAGGTGAAGCAAAACCTGCTTTTAAACACGAGGTAAAGAAGATTCTACTCATGGCACAACAGAAATGCTGTTGAAGGACAATCTTCCAAACACTGTTCACTGTTCTACCTCCCAGGTGCTAATTCAGTACCCACTGCACTTATTGAGGTTCAAAAATTCCTCTTAAATTGCACCAGGAGTTGGCCTGACAAGCTGCAAAGGGCAAACCAAATGGCACAGGAGAAGCGGGTCACTACATATTCATGGTGCTGAAAAATAATATTCTTTGGTAGCCTGAGCTCCATTTTCAAAACAAACAGCACATTCCTCCTGGAAACCTGAAATTCATGCTTTGCAAGTGCCAGCTAATGCCAGGCAAATGGGCTGGTCTCTGGGGGGAGATTTATGTCTCCTCAAAGTGCCAGCAACAGGAAGACCACTCAGGACATGCATTAGTTATTTTTCCCTGCCCCATCGGCAATTTTAAAAAGAGATTTCACTGTTGAATTCAAATAACAAAGTTCATTTTCCTCCAGGCTGACAAATATCAGGATTATTCAGAGCACAGCAGGAAGAGGCAGGTAGAAAGATCTTTTACTGAATTCAAGATACCTACTGATCTCTCCTAAAAGTAATTAGTAATTAGCTAAAAGTCTGGTAACCCAAGAGAAATGAAGCTTCCACATAACATGTGGGTAACATGTTGCAAAGTGATTATTTAGTATATATAAATATATTTATATACAGGCAACATGTTGCCAAGAGATTATTTAGTATATATTTCTATATGAGCAACATGTTGCCACAAGATTATTTAGGGGTGTGTATATATATATAATTACATAAATTGATAGAGTAAGGCATCAGGATGCTCAGAGAGGTTATTTTATTTAAAGAAATTAATGAAGTCAAGGAAAAATTTTGATGCCACTGGTACATGTCTGTAATATAGTCACATCACCCCCAGAGCAGCACAAAAGTGAGATTTAGAGAGGAAAACTAAAAAAAAAATAAAAAATATGAGAATCTTTATAAAATATAAACTAATACTGATATAAATGACATCCACGCATACATGTAGGTATATTTTCCACTATCCCTCCTTACAGGTCAGATGGCAGAGGCATCTTTGCCCTTGCAGCACAGCCAGGGATGTATTTCAGGACCTGCCCATCATTCAGCATCTCTGGCAGTGGCCACAACTTCATTAAGGGCTGCTGTGAACGAGCTGAGAGCAGCACACACAGGCGTGGTCTGACTGATCTCAAATGTGTGTGTTTGAGATGTATGATCCAACTGATCTCAAATGTGTGTATTTGAGATGTATAAGCCAATTACTGAGCTGGAGCACATCCCAAGATTGAAACCCCGCTTGTCGGGGCAATCAGACAGCCACCAGTTTGATACACTGACTTTGCTTTGGGCTTGTAAAGTCTCATAATGGGAGGAGATTGATAAATTAGTTCAACGTGGTGGGAAGGGCCATCCAAGGCTCTTCTTCTCATGGAGATAAAACTGGTTCCAACTTAGGCAGGACTGTGCCTACAACTTAATTATGCTGCCTCAAGGCATCACTGTAATGGATTCAATGTACTCCATCTAATTAAGCTTTGGCACAATCTCATTGCTTTATAAACCATTCTTTTTCTTGAAATTGTGACTCTTGTTTTCCTCCTATATCCACCCTAGTGGATACCAATAAAGAGCAAATAATGCAGATTCTACTGTACACTGCAACTGGAAAAGGACCAGGGCACGCAACTGGAGCTGGAATTAAACAGCCCCCTCCTCTCCCAGCCCAGGTGCTGCCCCTGTCACCTTTGGAAAGACAGGTATTCCTCCAAAATTCCACAAAAGAACATCCACAGAAGAGATGCAGAGATTTAAGTGCTGATTTTTGAATTATTTATTCAACCCCCAATTTGATTTTGATGTGCTTTGATGATGCTCTGAATCTTTCTGTTACTGGATCAAACTCTTTGTAACCCAGGTCAGTGAAGAAGTCCCAGTGAAAGTCAACAGAACAATATTATTATTATTATTATTATTACAGTACGTCTATATCAGAGAAAACAGCAAAATGCTGATGATTTTTATCTGATGAAGTAAATTTGAGGAATATCTCTTAGCAGGTGTCTCTTAGCCCAGAGGGCAGAGCGTGGTGCCAATAACTCCAAGGTTCTGGGTGTGATCCCTGGACAGCCCATTCACTTGAGAGCTGGAGCCCCTGGTGGGTCCTTTCCCTGTCCTCAGGAGCCACAGCCACATGGATTTTAGACCCTTCCAGTCATGGAGACTCCATTCAGTTTGCCAGGGCTGGACAACCCTTTCCATGAAGAAAAACAGTTCAGGTTTATGCCCAAAAACAACTTGAAAAAGAAAGCAGAAATATTTTATGCCTCATTCCAGGTACCAGTTTAATGATCCTCCTCCTCCAAAGCAGGTACTGACAATTTGTAGCAACTTCACTGTCAAAGACAGAGAAACTGAAAGATGGAGGGGAATGTGGCTCTTCAGAATAGACAGAATTAAACCAAATGCAAAATTCTGCTCTGAAGAATAAGAAATAAGCTGGCTGCTGGCACACACTCAAGGATGAAAGGTGGACTTGGCCACCACTGGGCCAACACACAAGTGACCAGAACTCTCTCCCATCTCAGATGGAGAGCATCACTCCCACTGCCATCCCTTGCCCTGCTGTAATTAATAATGCAGATTAGCTTCCAGTTGCCTGTGAAAAAAAAGAAGTGCTTTCCCTTGAAATTCACTTTCAATTAACAAAAGAATACATTATCTGGGTCAGGAAGAGCCACAAAAGTTAAAGCTTGGAAAAGGGAGACGTTCAGAGACTGGAAGCAAACACAATGTTCTCTGCTGCCACGTAAAACAACAAAACCTAATTCTAAGGTATTGGAAAAGATTTGGGAGACAAAAGACTTTATCAACCCAATTAAACAAAGGAAATTAACATTTCCTATGATGTGACTGGAATAGAACTGATATGACTAGGGAAGGAGGTCACTTCAGGATATGTGGAAGGAAGAATGACCAAACAAAAAGATTAACAAGATGGACAGATGAGGTTGGTGTGTGCTGAGCCCCAGGGGATGGGGATGGCTCCAAGTGCATCCACAGCTTTCTGCTGCCTCTTCTGTTGTAGTTTGGTCCTTTCAGGGAGGGACTGTCCTCTTATTTTGTATTTAGAGATTCCACAGAATCCCAGAATGCTTTGGATTGAAAAGGACCTTAGAGATCATCTCATTCCCCCCTGCCATGGGCAGGGACACCTCCCATCAGCCAAGCCCCGTCCAACCTGGCCTTGGACACTCCCAGGGACCCAGGGGCAGCCACAGCTTCTCTGCCCAACCTGTGCC
>JAWWMP010000167.1:33498467-33521128 GCA_035047865.1 Dendrocincla tyrannina | reverse complement strand
CGTGTCCCCTGCCCAGAGTGGGGCTCTGTCCCGTGTCCCCTGCCCATAGCGGGGCTCTGTGCCATGTCCCCTGCCCAGTGTGACCCCAGTGGTGCTGGGGCCGCTGCGGCAGTGCCGTGTGTTCCCTGCTGCAATGGGCTGCTCCAGCTAATTAACTCCAGAAAGATGCCCAGGACTCCAGCCAGGATTTCTGCTGCATCGTGCCCTGTGCATGCACTGCCTCGTGCAGTGCCCAGCTCGGGTGTCCCTCCCTGCTGTGCTGAGGTGCTCGCCAGCCCTGGCACCAACGGGGTCATTTGGGCTCCCATCTGCCACTTCAGCAACCCCAAACCAACAATCCTCAGCAACGCCACCCGTGGCCAAGATGGTGCCAAAACACAGAAACTACGTGGCCTGCACCTGGTGGCACCTGTGTCAGGTGAGTTCTGTGCCATGGTGAAAAGCATTAAACAGCAAAACCACTGGAATTCTCAGAACGAAAGGAGACTGACCCATCACTTCCCAACTCAGACCACTTCTCATGCCTCTCACGACATCTTCTGATCAGTCAGGTTTGGTTAAATACACATGACCCATTTAACTCCCGACTTTTTTTTTTTTTTTTTTTTGGCTATGAAACACACCTCTGCCAAACCTATAAAACGACAAAGTGGTTGGAGAGAGAACAAGGAAAGACGGGATTGAAGTTTGAAGCCCATCATCGCTGCTCTGCCAACCCGCTCTGCTCTGGACTCGTGTCCATTTAACCCGAGCTTTGAAAGCAAACGGGAGCATCCCCTCCTTCGGCACCTTCAGCACTCGCCCTGCCGACCAAAGGCGGCCGTGTGGCTTTAACCCAGCGCTCCGCTGGCACCCGCGGTGGATCGGCATCCCCCGCTCTGCGGCTGCTCCCGTAGCGCCGCCGGGAAACCGGGATGCTCGGGCACGGCGAATCTGCCCCTACCGACTCCACGCGCGGAGGAGACGCGGGAGTAGCTGCGGGTTTTTAGCGGGGCTGCCAGCGGCGGAGCCCCGCTTTGTCCTCCCTCTGCCTTGCGCCGAGCATCCCTGCATCCCTCCTTGCATCCCTGCATCCCGCCTTGTGCCGAGCATCCCTGCATCCCACCTTGCATCCCTCCATCCCGCCTTGTGCCGAGCATCCCTGCATCCCACCTTGCATCCCTGCATCCCGCCCAGCATCCCTGCATCCCGCCTTGCGCCCAGCATCCCGCCTTGCATCCCTCCATCCCGCCTTGCATCCCTGCATCCCACCCAGCATCCCTGCATCCCTCCGCGCCCGCCCCCGGCTCCTCCTCCGCGCTGCCGCCCGCCCGGGGCCGCCCGCCGGTGCCGCTCAACAAGTTCCCCTCGGCGGGGACGGGGACAGGGACGGGGACAGGGAGAGGGACCCCGCACATCCCGCCCCGCCGCAGCCCATGAGCGGGCGGCGGCTCCGGCCCCGCGGCAGATGCGCCCCGGCCCCGGCCCCGGCTCGCCCCGGCGGCTGCTGGAGGGGGATGCTCGCCCAGACCGCTGCGTGAGCAAGCACAAGGTAAGGGAAGGGGGCAGCCCTGCCCCGACGATCGCTGGCCCCCCCGGACCCCACGATCCCCCCCACCCCAGCGCTCCCTCGCGTTTTTCCAGCGGGAAACTTCGCAGGGATGAGGATAAAGGGCTGGCGCTGAGCCGCCAGCGTTATGCAATAGCGTATCTGCCTGCCTGGGAACAGCTCCTGCATCCAATAACTTTGGTGACAGATACGGGGAGAGAATATCCCGATGTAGGAAAATACCAGCCTGCCTCTTCCCGCTCCCTCCTCAGCGGTGCCGGGGAGGGGAGAGGGGCAGCCGGAGGATTTTCGGAGGATGCACGAAGTGCTTTGGCTTTTCACATGGCTGATGGCGAGGAACTACCGCTGCTTATTAACTTCAGCCGTCCTAATGAAGTGCCCGCGCAGCGCGGCGATGGAGGAGCATCGGACGCGTTCGTGCCTTAACTTGCACTTCATGAAAAGCCAAACCAACCCAAAAATCCTCCTCTGGGGGCTGGAGCTGCTGCTATTCAGTGAGGCGCGATTCATGGAGACGCAGGGTTCTCACGATTTAATACCCGCGGGTCCCCCATCCCCATCAGGAGGAACTGGCGATGCCGAGACGATGCCGTGGGAAGAAAACGGGACCAAAGGTGGCAAGCAGGGCTCCTCCATCCCTCGAGTCCCAGCCCTGGCATCCCGCAAGGCATCCCGCTCTGCATTGCCACCCTGCGTGCCCAGCCAGCGCTGGTGCAAATCCTGTGCCGTGCCCTCAGCACCCCGTAACATGGTACTTAATGCCGTGTTTACAGGGAGTTACGGCAGCCAGGGATGCAGGGCTGCAGCTCGCTGGGATGGGGCTGGGGGAGGAGGGGGAAAACAGGGACATCTTGCACTGCTGGGAGCAGGGAATAACATCCCCTGCTTATGTCACCGTCTCCCGAGGGCTCCGTCCCAAAGGAGCTGTGCCCCCCTCCCCGCCACGAGTCGGAATAGGGAATGGAGCGGCTCCGTTTGACCTTGTGTGTCTGAGCAGCTAAAATGCTGCTCCGAGGAAAATTTAACTCGTCAGGCTCTACAGTCGGGAAGTTTGGGAAGACCTGTTCTTTCCAACCTCTGAGAATCTTTTTGGGTTTTTTTCCCCTGCTGGCAATGGTCACAGAAGGCAAACCAGTAACAGGTCACGTCTGATATAAACTGGGAATTTATTCCCTCTGCTTAAGGGTTCCATCGTGCTCCCCATTCCTATTACAGTGCTGTCGGGAATGCTGCATGTACCAAGGTTAAAACCAGGCTGCTGGATGGAAAAACTACCAGCTAAAAATAAATGAATTCAAATCATCACATGACATGCGACTGTCCTAGCCATGTACTCGGATTAACCAAATGTGGAATTTCAGGAGAACAGACCTGTAGTAAAAACAGGGAAGCAGGGAGAGGAACGTATTCCCTTACTCTTGGTGTGATGCCTCTCGGTGTTGTACGAGCCTGCTCTGTCTCCACTACAATGATCTGTTCTCTCCGAGTACCAATTACAGTTCTAAGTTAAAAGCCAGGTTTTCTTCTGGCATCAGCGATTCAGATTCAGATGAAAATACCTCAGTGCTCAGATATTACTGATTTAGTACCTGGAGGTTGACATTCTGCTATACAGTGATGGCACACAGTCCCTGATTCCAGGAGAAATCCTTAATGTATACTGCTAATCCAAAGGCTCTCATGGAATTGTTCTAATTCCAACAGT
Source organism: Dendrocincla tyrannina (assembly GCA_035047865.1). Taxonomy (NCBI): domain Eukaryota; kingdom Metazoa; phylum Chordata; class Aves; order Passeriformes; family Dendrocolaptidae; genus Dendrocincla; species Dendrocincla tyrannina. The sequence goes on along the minus strand of JAWWMP010000167.1, from coordinate 33,517,874 downwards.
TCTAAAATGAAATTCCTGCCCCAGAGCTTAAGGTGCTGTTGCACTGAAAGCATCCTGCCTTCACAATATGGGCAAGGCTGATACTAGAGCAGCTTTCTGGAGGTTTTTTTGGAAGGATGTCACAATGCCCTTGATGAAAGCTGTGCGTTCTTTAGGACTCCATCATTATTAACGACGTGTATTTTTAACGAGATGCTCAAGATCATTCTAATCTTGAATAGAATCAGTGCCTTTCCCTCAGACTGACACATGAAAAGCAGCTGGGCAAGAGCACCACAAGAGAAAGTGTTAGTTCCTTATCAAGAGGGCCAGCACTTCATATTCCATGCACCCTTGTACCAATTAAGCTCACAAACAATTAGCTCATAAGATCATTGCAGGTTTTTCCCAGTTAACTATTGCACCGACAGAAGCATTTTTGCATGAGAGGGACATATATAACATTATGTATTATTAAATTACATCAGAGGGGGCAAAAAGAGTAGCAAAGTTCAGTGGAGATGAACACAGGGAAGGAAGATCTGGTGATGGAGCTGAATCATCTTCCTGACGTGCCCCACCAGTGCCCAAACACCACTGGTCACCACAGCACACCATTAGGTACCTGGAGATCCGAGCTCAACCACAAAGCAAATCTCAGGACTATTGTTTTGTTCTGGAGAATTTAAAACTTGGCCATGCCGGTCCTTTGCCATGACTGATGTGGTGGTGAAAGCCAGGGAAACCTACCAGCCTGCCAGAAATCCAGGCTAAAACATAAGGATACCTCCACAAAGCTCTTGAGATGTGATGTCTCAAGGCCATTCTGAGCACAGGCCAGGGAGAACTGAGGATGTACAATCCCATAATTCAGGCACATTTGAGGAAATCACAGTAAATCTAGAACATCTGAGAACATAAAACATTCACGTGATTATCTGAACTAGCTATTAATAAAAAAGGTCTTGCATTCTGCTTTCTGACAGGCACGATTTAAAGAGCTGCTGAAAATTTGTGTGAGATATTAAAAAACATGTAAGCAACAAATCTAGTTTATAGCCCCTACCCTCTTTGTATTTTTACTAATCAGTCTGCAAATTAAATAGGCTTTATGGAAATGAGATCACGAGCGTATTTTATGGAAAAGAATAATCCCAGGGTGGTAAATTCAGTGGGAGTTCCACATTCAGCCTTCTGCAAACCAGTGCCTGCTTAGAAAATGCTGGATAACCTACGAGCACACACAGGTACGACTCATCAGGTACTGACAATTTGAAATTGTTCCTGACCACACAGAATGCTCTCAGAGCTTTCTCTTATTGTAGTGGCACATCCCCACTTGGGGGGCTGTTTACTACAAGTTTACTACACGCAGGCAGGAAACTGACCCCTTAATCCTCCTGACAGCCCTCACCTTGTTCAGGAACGTGCCCATCCTCGTGTTGGGGTGCTCAGAGCCTTAAAACTGCCTTCCAATTCCACATCCAAGCACAAGTCTCACAGGCAAAGAGAAGTGGGTGTGAAAACAGCAATTCAATGATCAAACAGCAACTCTTGGTGTCCTCTATGCCTGATTTTACTCCAGGAGTAGTTTTTTCCAGCTAAATCCACGGGGTTTGATACAGACTGTGCGAGAGCGAGGGCCATTTTCCCAGTCTGAGTTCAACAGAGATGGATTTCAAAGCTGAAGGCCTCCAAGTCCTGCTAAATTTGGGTGCAGATCTGAACTTCATTCCCAGAGATGTTTGTCCTGGCAGGGAGGAGCTGCAGCTCCACCACACGTCCCGTTCCCCATCTCTGCACCTGATCTCAGACTCAACCCATACCAAAACCAGCGAGTCCAACATCTCCCGAAAGCCCAACCTCACCTCCTCTTTAGGACAGCCGTGGGGAAGAGAAGCAAACCGGGTTATTTTTTGCCTGCCCGTGATTGCTGCAGAAAGCCTGTAAGGCCCACACAGCTACAAAATTAAACTGATTTAAAAACAAAAGCAAGGGAAGCTCATTCCATCTGGTCTAAGTGAGCAGGGACTGTCACAAGCTAAAAGCAAGAAGGGTTTACTTGTTTTGTGCTCTTGCCCACACTCCCTGCTTGTGTTACACCTTCCCTTCCTCCCCTCTTCCATTTTCTTTTTCCCCATTGCTCGTGCCAAGGTTGTGATCCTGTTGCTTGGAATGATTTGGTGAGGTCTAAGTTTATAAAGCCCAACCATGGTGTAAATGGCTTCTAAAAGCTCTCTGATCATCAGCACAAACCCACTTAAGTAGGTGTGCAAATTCAGGGCCGTATTTTCGAGTGAGGAACACGAAAAACAGTTTGGGTTTCATTAGTTGCTTCCTGGGAGAGGGAAGATAGAGGATTCAGTAAAACCACTGTGAGTGCATTTATCTTACAACAAGCCCAATGTCTCCTTCAAACCATTAGTGACTGGGTTGTTCATGCCCATTTTGTTATATTCATTATTTTCTCCTGCAAATGCAGACAGAAATGCACGAGGAGATATCCAGGGGTAAAGAAATTGAACTTGGGGATCAGTTCAGCACATTTTTGTGTATCGAGGCCATCGACAAATAAAACACAGCGATATCTCGGAGGAGCTGACAGAGAGACAGATAAAACACCCCACTGATGGAGAGAGTAATTCAGCAGGAATTATGCCTGAGCTGCCTGCTAACACAGATAACACTGCTCCCTTCTCCAGACTCGGCCTAAATGGCTGAATTCGAGAGGAATCCGTATTTTAGGCAGTCCTGGTTGAGCAAACTGGGGAGAATAACGTGTTGCATTCTTACCTTCACACCTTGTGATAAAAACACACAAAGCCACCATAAAGGTGATGCAGATGATGTGTCTGTGCTGCCTTACCCAGCCAGTTCTGGAGCGTTATCAGCCAGTTCTCATTAATAACAGGGGAGTTCTCAGCCACCATCCCGCAGCTTCCACAGGCAGTGCATGTAACTCAGGCAAAAATATTCCTTGGAGGGTCTTAGTTGTTCCTTTCATATGCTTCCTAATCATCCACATCACAAACAACTCACCCTAAAACCCAGAATCACAGGATGGTTTGGGTTAAAAGGGCTCTCAAAGACCAGCTGATTCCAACCCCCTGCCACGGGCGGGGACACCGGGTTCATTTTAAGCTCTTATTCCACATTGTCCCAGGTCCACAAAACCTGGGATTCAACATCTCCACACCATCTCTGCCTACTCTCACTGCTTCCCTGTCCATTCTCCAGACAGCTGTTCCCACATGGAACCAAAAACGTGTGCCCTGGGAGCCTGGCATGAGCTGTTTGCATCGGGGCTGTCCATGAGCTCCGAGCCTTCTCCCAGAGCCCTCCTGTTCCATGAGAACTCCAGGCTTTGGGAGTTAAGATTTGGGCCATTCACACTGGTGGTCGGATTCAAGGAAACTTCCTCTCACATCAGAGTTTGGCTCTCCCTTCAGGTTATCTCAGAAGCATCTCGGGAGCAGTTTTTAGGCAGATTTGCAGCATTAGGGGCCATTATTTCCCTGCAACTGAAGCAGAGGTTTTTTTGCTCTACTAAATCACTCTTTTTGAGTAACTAAGCTCATTTTTGTACAAGCCTTTGCTGGAGCAGAAGTCAGGCTGACCTGTGCACTTTCCACACTCACATCCAGCTGTACATGGATAATTCACAATTCCAGCAGAGACAGAACTTGCTCGAAACCAGAATCTTCACGAATGTTGCTCCTCAAGAAGGCGAGAAGTGGCACAGCCCTTATTTCATGGTGACTGCTGACAGCACTGGAGTGCAAACACACATCTCCTTGACTGTCACTGTTCCCCAATTAATATCCTGCTAATGATGTCAGGTTTTAGACCGAAATTACGCAGCTGAGTTGTTTGACACCACTTCACACCCTCCCAAGCTTGTGTGCCTGTAACCCTGACCCAAGCAGAGAGAGCTGAGGAGGCTCTGCTGCCTTACAACCACTGACCTCAGGAAAATCATTCCTGCCTGTCACCTCCCATTTGCAGGAGGCTCCAGCACAGGCCACCCAACACCCATCCCATAGGATGAGATCACCTGTATTCCCAGGGGAATGCCCTGAGCTGCACGTGCTGTGCTGCCATGGGGCCTCGAAATCTGCAGCTGGAACCTGCAGCTCCTCATTCCCTTTTACCCAACACTGGAAAATCTATGGGGAAGGAAGAAAACCAGCTGTAGGTGCTCACAGACCATCCCTGGAGTGTCCAAGGCCAGGTTGGATGGGGCTTGGAGCAACCTGGGCTAGTGGAAGGTGTCCCCGCCCATGGCAGGGGTGGCACTGGATGGGCTTTGAGGTCCCTCCCAACCCAACCCAACCCATGCTGTGATTCTGTTCCCAGTCCCCAGCACTCAGAGCCCTCTCTCCAGAGCTCCAAGAGTTTTAAGACCTGTTGGTCAAAGCTGAAGAGCAGAACTGCTCTTTCCTCGTGTCATGTGGCTGTTCTTTCCCTTAAACACCCACAAAACCCATCAACAACGTGGACTACGAGCAATTAAAACTGAGCATTCCCCAGTAATGCAGATAAGGAGCTGTCGTTAAACTCTTGTTTTTAACAGCCTGCCCTTTCAATTGCTTAACAGAAAGCCCCATAAAAATGAAAAAGCCTTCCAGTGCAAGGAGTGTGGTTTTTGCACTGCTGGAAGGCAGCACAGCACGAGCAGAACTGGCCGTGGCTCTCCCAGCACCATTCCCTCAGCACATCCTTCCCCTGAGAGCACCAGCTGCAAACCAGGCAGGAATTGGCCACATTGCCATGGCCAAATAATGCTAAGAAACCTTTGCTCCTCTCCTGTTCTCCTCACAGCCATAAGCTGCAGAGCACAGTAAGAAAAATTCGCATAATTCTTGTAAGAGTTCTATTATTTTTTTCCAGTACACTAAATCCCAGCAAATGTTTGACATTAGAACACTATGAATTCACAGGGAGTATCTTTTGACATTGCATTTGTTCCACTAGGAAGTTAATAGTTATTAACTCTCCCCATAAGTCCACACTGTTCTTAATGCAAGTGCAAATCTCCTGTTAATGGTTATATTCGTTGCAAAATTCTAAATAACCTTTATTTCCCACAATTTCATCACGTTGAATGGAGTCCTTTTAATTTTATGCACAATATAGGAAGCAACAAAACCCAAGTATTATTAAAAGTTGTGTTCAGAAAGCACCGTAGAGATGTCAAAATTAAAGAAAATTGCATAGACCAGCTGCATCCAGCTGGTTTGGCTTGTAAGGAAATTCTTAACTAGTTTATCCTCCAACAGACTCCTGTTTTATCTAAAATTCTCCAGGCTTATTAAATCGTACATTTTATTTGTTGCCATTTAGTTGTTCTAAAGCTGAAGCTCACAAGAGCATTTAAAGGCATTTATTGGGGATCTCAGCCATTAGCTGGGATATGATTTTATACCTCATCCTTACAGAGCCTGCCAGTGGATGGGAGGGGAAACAAGACAAATCAAATGCCATCTGATCCTGCTTATTCCAAAGGAAAGACTTCCAAGGCACTTAGAAATGCGGCAGGAAGAATGACTTCAGCGGTGAGCAATAAATAAGGAGGTTCAAGAGGGAGAAAATCCAAGTTTGGTGCCTCAGGCTTTCAGAACAGAGTTAAAAAAATGCTAGTTTGACATTTAGCAGCACTGCAAACTCTGTTATTCTACATGAGCAATTCTGTGATGAAATGATGACAGGCTGCTCCAGCACATCACGTTTCCTAATAACAGTCATCAGGGCTTTTCACCCCCCAAAACCTGGGCACGGCTGCACCTGAGTCATAATTTATCCTCCAACATTAGGTATTGAGGAGCCATAAAAAATCTGCAACACAGGCAAAGTTCCTGCAAACAACTAATAATTAATTGCTGACTAAGCTAATTCCTATTTTCCATCATTTTTTTATTGTTTACTGGACATGGCTTCCTAATATTTAGGATAATACTATATTAAAGTTTGCATCGTAACAGTTAATCTAACAATTATATTTCTAATTCAATGGAGTCAAAATGTATGGGATATTTAGAATTAACAGACTATACTGGATTTGTTTATACGAAATAAATCCAAGCTTCTTTCAAATTTTTAACAATAGAATTGTGTGATATTCTGTGTAAACACTAACAAGACTTAGAGTTATCAAATAACCTTTGAAAAACAAGCATTTCCTGGTAGTATTTGGGCATATAAAAACTGTATCTGAGGGATCTGCAGGGATTTCTCATGAGGAAACACAACCTGGAGAGATTCAGAAACCCAAAGAGGATGCAAATCACTTCCTTCACAAGGAAAAAAGCTGATTATTGGCAACTCTTTGCATTATCTCAAGCTATTACAGACACCCCCAAAATGCTGTGTGCTCTCAGGATGTGCACAGATGTTTGCAGCTGCATCTCCCAAACCTGCAGTTGGGCTGAGCACTGCAATCTGCCTTTGGAACGTGGGAAGTTTAGCTCTACCCTGTACCACATTCCCAGTCTGCTTGTGGAGCCCCAAAGTGACAGAAATCCAATGTAAGCTCTAAGGTGAGCTCCAAACCTCCTCTCCCTTCATTAGCCCATCAGTCTGGGAATTCCAAACTGCAATTCCCTTCCCAGGGCAGGGGCTCTGCAGAGTTTGGGATGCAGAGGGAATGTCCTGCAAAGATTTGTGCCTAAGCTTTACCTGCTGACACTGCTTGGTGGTTCCCATAACTCCCCTGAAGATTTTATATTCCTTTGAGGCTTCTCTGCACATCGCTTTTTAATTATTATTTAATAGTTTATTTATAGGGAAACGTGCCTTAAGGGCAATCAGCCAGAAGTTTATAAACAAATCGAAGCTAAACTAAGCTGGGTGAGCACTTAAATATTTAGTTCAGTGAATCAGGGTTTGTTTGGAATAACTACAGACAAAAAGCTAAAATCTATTATCTGTATGGAATCAGTTTCTGCAACTAAAATTCCAACTCAAAGCCATAAAGTCCGTGCTTGTGCAAACTGAGAAACTCCAGCTCAGGATCCCAAAGCAGCCAAAAATCCCACGGGGACGATGCTTTCAGTAACCCCAAACTGGAGGCAACACCTCGTGCAACCCCAGAGTGGAGGTATTACATAAACCCTTCCCTGGGAGGGGTTTCACTCTCAGGGTCCTCTTTGCTCAGCTGCTCTTTTATCAGCTGAGCCCAGAGAGTTCCCCTCGGAGACACCGAGAGCACGGCGAGGCTTAGGGAGAAAATCAACTCCTTTGCCTTGCTGTCATTCTTAATCACAGATATCTATAAAATTATTACTCCGAGCTCCTGGTGGGAACAGAAAACTCCAGATCAGCTAAATCAATCAGGCCTGGGAGGTTGGGAAAAAGGGAGACAAGCAATTTTGTGAGGAATCAATTCATTGGCTATTAAAGACACGCTTAAAAATTAACTGCAGAATGTGGTTCCCCATTTATCTCCTCTGGAGAACAGCACCAGACTCCTGCTTTTATCTGGGTTATGGGCTCCATGTGAAGTCATTCCAAACAAACCCAGTGATCCTGCAACCCCAAAACGACAGGACTAAAGGGGGGAGATGAGATAATCTGGAAGTTGAGACAGGTCAGAGGCAATAATGAAATACCGAGACAATACTTGAAAATAAATTGCATGTTAATGGTTCCTGCTGTCAACTAACCAAGTGCCCCAAAATTGACAGCTTCTAGGGCTCCTCAGAGATGGTCGGAATGGGTGACTGTCAGAGCTAACAGCCAATTTTTTTAAGCCTTTTTTGGGGGGTAAAAACCATGTGTTCTCTTTTCAGAACCAATTACTGAGTGTTTCCCATCTTTGTAAATGCAGCATTTCATTTTTGCTGCGATTCCTTGGTAGTGCAGGAACTCACATTAGCAGATGTGAACACTAATGGCTGTTATGGCCCTTTATTTAGGTTTCTGGTAAACTCATTAATTTACCAGGCCATTATGAAATATTTGCTTCCAGTAGTTCTACACGACTGGAAGTGTAGAGTTTGGGGCTTTGACAGTACTTTTTACAGCATATTTTAGTGTCTAAAGCTGATGTGTGTTCAACTGCAAGCTAATGGATCAGGTTTGTACCTTACACTGCACCTTCTTCACTCAAACAGTCCAACATTCCATGGATGGATGGATGGATGGATGGATGGATGGATTTCCTGCCATCCCCATCTTTGGAAGCTGTGCCCCAGTGGGGCTCTGTTTGCAGAATTTCTCTCAAATGAAGCCAGAACTTCACCCACAAACGAGACTATAATTAAGCCACAGCCTATCACAACCAGTACAGGACCCAAATATTCCCCATGAAGCTCCTAATTTAGAGTTTCAGCCAAAATCCCTGACGTTCACATGTAGTTGATTTAGTCCCTTCAAAATCTGTGTTTGTACATCCTGTACCGAAGGCCCAGGGATAACTGACCTTTCCCCCCTCCTGGCACAGAAGTTCATCACCCTCCTCCAATTTTATCTTCAGGCTTCCCCCTAGAATTTCCTTTTTTCCTCTCTTCTCCCCCAAAACAGGGGCTTGCTCCCCTTGGGCTCAGCTACCTGGCCATACCATAACATATCTAGTTGAAAAGTAGTTATCTGGCAATCTCAGGTTCCGTTCTTTGAACATTTTTGTCCTGAATTTTCCCTCTTTTTGCTTTCTTGTACAGACTTCCCACTCCATCCCACAGAGCCAGACAGAAAGTTCCTCTCCTCAAAGGACTGCAGCTCACTCACCTCTGCCTGAGCCTCACAAGGCCCACAGAAAAGGCAAACTAGGTGGAACCTCAAATGTTTCAGTTACTTGTTCACAAATTACTGGGACCAGGGAACTGGAACATGAAGGAAAAAAATCAGTAATGACACACTTGCACGAGATTTTTTTTGACCCAGACATCCAACTGTGCACATCTTGTGCCTTAATATCTTTAGGGAAATTTTATTATTGCTTTTAAAGCCCATAAATGTTCCGTTTGCCACTGAAAATAATTCCCCATGATGCCCTCTTAAATTAAAACTAAATATAAACCAGTCATAAGGATTCACTCCCTTGTGCCCCTGAGATGGCTTTATAAAACATATGCTATCATGGCACTTAACTCTTCAAGAGTTTCACATCTTTTATTTAATGGACAAAGGAATTTTAATTAAAAACTTAATTTCAAATACACCTGAAAGTCCCTTCACTTGTTTTACATCGTGCTCCAAGTCCCTCTGAGGGACCATCAGTGGTTAAATGGGAGATACAGGCAGAATATTTGGATTAAGTGGGAATTTGGTAATTCAGCAAGTCCCAGGGAGAAATTTGTGCAATGGGAGAGTAAAAATGACAACTTCAAGTGAGGTGTAAAAATGAGCCCTTACCTATCCTGCTACCACGGACCCCCTGAGACCTGGACAAACACAGAGCTCTGGGGTTTGGGGAGGTTTGGCATCTTCTCGTCCTTGAGAAGGTGCTGATATTCCAGTGGCAGATTCAGTGATTTCTGTGAATCATCCCAGGTCGGGAGGTTGGTTGTCCCAGTGCTTCAGGATCCTTTGGGAGAAGCAGCTGTGTCATAAAGGCATCCACTGCCTCGAGCACAGGATGAGCTGGTTTGCATTGGAAGCAACCCCTTAACTGCTGCGCTGCTGACTCCTTCCACAGACTTCACTAGTTCATCAGTTTTGGGCATCCAGCAGCACCAACCAGTTGCTAATAATAATTGATCTATATTTAGGTTAAGCTATGAGGTAAATTTTTATAAAACTCCAAATCATGATAACTCTAGCAACCATCTAATTCCCTGCAGACACTGCATGCATCAGACAGGAGAAATGTCTTTGCTAAGCAAGCCCAGAGTGAAAACAATGCCAGGCTGACACTTCTTGCTACGCCACAACTGCACTAAAGGGGAATTAAGGATGGGCAGAGCTCTAGAGTTGTGTTCACTCGTACAAAGACCCTTGTTTTCCATTTGCCCTGGAGTTGTGAGGCACCCCCAGGTGAATTCTGAGGACTGGGAGCACACACTGCCAGGCAGGGGGGTGGAAGTGCTGCGCAGGCAGCCACGATCCCTGCCCTCTGGAAGGGGGTCTGGAAAAGCTCTTGCTGCCAGGAAACCTCCTGTCCGAGGGGATCCCAAATCAAGACCAAAAGCACGACTCCCTAGTAAAAAACCCCAGTCCAGCAAGAAGGACTGTGGCTTTAGAGTGGAGCGCATCAGCTGCCAGACTCATGCCAGGGCACAGCAGCCCAGATGTTGCCAGGCTGAGGGCCAGGAGCAGCACTCGTGTCCTATCCTAACCCGAGGCTTTGTGCCCTGTTTTTGGCCACAGGCACCATGGTGAGTAAGGAGCCCAGCAAATGCTTACTCACCGCCTCGGACAGCGACGTGGAGCCCGCGGCTTCCCTGGCCTTGGAGATGAAATACGCGCTGGATCCCAACCGGCAGATCAAGAAGCGGAACAAGGCCCTGCAGGTGAGGTTCAAGGACATCTGCGAGGCGCAGAACGAGCAGAGGGACAAGCAGCTGTCCACCTCGGACCCCGACAGGAGGGAGGCCAAGGCCATCGCCTACAAGACGGCGTATCGCAAGTACATGACGGTGCCGGCGCGCAGGTCCATCCCCAACGTCACCAAGAGCACCGGCGTCCAGACATCCCCAGACCTCAAGAAGTGTTACCAGACCTTCCCTCTGGACCGGAAAAAGGGGAACATCCTTAAGAGCGCCTCGACCGTGGACACGCTGCCGGGCGAGAACAACGGGTTCCTGCTGGAGGCCAAGGAGCGGGAGGGCCGGGGCTCGGCGCCGTGGGGCGGCGGGGCGGGCAGCCTGCACACGGCAGAGTTCATCTCCCACGCCTCCGAGCGCGCCAGCACGGCTGCCCACGATGCCTGGAAAAGCGGCGAGTTGCACAGTTCTCCCAAAGAGCCTCCTCCTCCTCCTCCTCCTCCTCTCCCAAGCGTGGTTGATCCCGGAGAGGACGAGGCGGCGCGGCCACCCGGCCGGGGCAGAGCGGCGGCCACCACGCGGTTGAGCGGCGAGGAGACCGCCCAGTCCCTCCACCACGGGAGGGTCTTCAAGACCGAGGTGGCCACCGTGTACCTACCAGCGTCACAGCCCGACCTGCCCAACCTGGGCGACTGGTCACCGTGCGCCGAGGAGGAGGAGGAGGAGGAGGAGGAGGAGGATGGCGGGAGGACGGCGCAGGTGAACGGCGAGGGCGCGGCGTGCGCGGCGCGGTGCCCGGCCACCGAATGTAGCCAGCGGCCCCCGCGGGCACACGGCGAGGAGTGCCGACAAATCGTGCCTCACACCGAAGTTGTGGACTTGAAAGCGCAGCTTCAGGTGATGGAAAGCTTGATCAGCTCCAGTCAGGAAACCATAAAGGTGTTGTTGGGCGTCATACAGGAGCTCGAGAAAGGAGAAGCCCACAGGGAAGGGTGAGTAGAAGCTTTTCCAGTGAGTACGAGCCCGTGTCGATGTCTTGCCATAACCATTTCTGCCCGCGGGGTTGCCGATGCCAACGCATGCCCACCGATGTGCACGTGGTGATTCCCACATGGAAGCTGGGCTGCCTTAGAGGCCAATCCCAGCAAAACCTGCCAGCACCAGCCCCACACTGGTGGCTGCTTGTCCCGGGGTGTAATTAAGCAGTTCTTTAACGAAGGGCCTCTGACACATCCTGTGCCTTCTGCTCGCTCCGAGCGGGATTAGCAAGGGCGCTTTCACATCAGCAACTCGCATTAACCATAATTCCTCACACGGCACGAGAAGCAGCAGAGAAACCTTAATTCTGTAAGAGACTTACCTTTCTAAGATTAAGGGATATTATAGCAACTCTTACTGTAATTCCATTAATGGCACGTGAATCTCGCCAGCTTTACTCTCACCTTCTGAATTTTTCACGGTGTCTCTTTCAGAAGGAAAGGAAACCTTTCAATTTCAAAGGGCTTTTTACAGCACTCACACAGCTCTAAACACAACAAATCCAAGCAGAAAGAAAGAAAATTGTGTTCATCCCTGACTTTCATTATTCAAATCAACCTTTAGGCATTAAATAGACACTCGGTACAACCTTCAGTCTTTCCTCGGACAGTTCCACCCCTCTCCTACATCACCTTAACAAGCATTTTGCAGACTGACTCACCTTAGTTCTCTCATCTTTATTCAATGAATGCGTCTCAAAATGTATGTGCACTGTTTGGGTGGGTTTAAATGCTTCTGCAATTAAATCACAAAGTGTCAGAAGAAATCAGCATTTGGAAATTAAGAAACCAGCAGCCCATGTTTTCATTAAAGCCAGAAAGGGGCATTTTTAATTTAACTCTTTAGGAACGTAGAAATCATGTTAATCCTAAAAACTCAAGAATGCTGGTCATTAGAAAGTCCTCTTAGCTTTGGACACTGCTGTCAACACAGCCTGAGTGGTTTTGGTTTCTTTTACAGCTGATTATTGTATTATCTAAATCCATTATCAATTATCTGTATCAGGACCTTATCAAGTCCTGGATCTTCAGACCGGGAAGTGCCTTGATGCAGCTGAAACCCACATGGGCTTTGATGATCTTAAAGATCTTTTCCAACCTAAATGACTCTATTCAATTTTTTTTTAAATTATTATTCAGAAAAAGAATTCCCCTGCCTTTCTTAACTGCAGGAGGTTTGGAAAGAAGTGTCAGGCTGCTTGTCAAGCCATAAAACACAGAGAAAGTATTTCTTCATCACCTGCTCCCCCAGAACGCTGTGAGCACAAACACCCACTCCCACCCCCAGAGCCACCTGCTATAAATGCCCCTGCTCCCCTCCCTCACCCAATTATACAGCCATTTCTCATCTCTTCCCACAGGACAGCAACAGGGGCAGCAAACAGATATATTTTTATTGCCCTGATGGAAGCAGAGCTGTTCAATGGAGCCACCATTAGGCACAAAACTAGCCATGATTGCCCTCAAGGAATTCCTCTGTAGGTGCCAACCTGGCCAGGCTGTGCTACCCTAAAATAGGGAGACCATCCATGAAACCCCGTTCAGAACATCTCTACAGCCTCAGGCTGGTGGATTAGAGTCTGCAAGACTCTATTGGACCACAAAGAGCCTGTTTATCAGCACTGCTTTCTACCTGCAGCCGCTTCCAGCTGCTCCTGCACGTGGGCACGACCCAAATATGCCCCGTCCCTGCTGGGCAGGAAGGGTGTGGAGATGGGGAGGGAGGGAAAAGAAAGGAGATGCCTGTTTTGCATCTTTTCTCCTGCCTTAGGAAGCCTTGCATCCCAGCTCCCTGCAATTTCCTGGCTGCTGGGAGATTGGAAAGGAGGCTGCCCAGAGGAGATGATGCTCAGGACATCGCTGTTCTCCCCTGGTCACACTCCAGAGCTGGGAGAACACTCTGTCCTCCTGCAAAGCACCAACACATCATTAACAGGAAGCCTGTCTTTATCCCCATTCCCCTCAAATTACACAACTCTTTCAATAACAGGCTGCCCCATCCCTTTATTAGAATAATTCTTTGCAATTGCTGCATTCAGTCGACAACAGTTTTGCCACAGACACCCAGCACTGCCTAAATTATTACTTATCTTCTCCATTTCAGCATGTTGGTCTTTTTTTCCTCTTCTAACCGAGTGTTAGGTCAGTTTATATCAAGAAATGAAAGCAGCCCTACTGCTCCATCTCTGTTTATTACAAAATAACAAGAGTCTTCCAAAGAAATGTTCATTGTTTATGAAACTCTCCTGGCTTTCTTATGTATACGAAATTCCTTAGAATAACATACTACAAGAAACAAATAGCACGCTGCTGGTTAAAAAAAAAAAATAATTACCAAACCAAAAAACAAAGCCCCAGCTAAATTGCTTAATCAGCTGTTTCCCCCTTTAAGGAAATCAGTGCTCTTTAAGTGCTGTTGCAGTGCCATGGGACTGGTGCTCAGTGGATTCATTTTCACTAATATGCTGTAGGTCCTGAACTGCTATTGCTGCAATTCATCACCCAAGGAGGCGATGCCAGCACAAGTGTGGCAGCATCTCTGAAGGCAGCAGGATCATCTCTGCCTGCTTCCCCAAATGTCACTGCTACCTCATCTGTAATTAGCAACAGCAGCCTGCTCTCAGCAGTGCTCAGGGAAAGGGGAAATCCACCTGAAGAGGAAAAACACAGCCAAGCCTGTGTCCCCCCCCCAAGTATCAAAGGAAATCAGGGAAATTGTATGGTATTTCCATCATTATTTACTAAATCTTTGGCAAAGGGGCAACTCCACCCTTGCATGTGGAAGCTTCTACAAAAAACCAAATTACATCCCGGCAAAACACAGATATTGCTGGATGCCTTAAGTCAGGCATGAAGAAAGTGCAGAGCTGCAGCTTTAATTAAGCTCAGAGTTAAAAAACCCCCCATAGAATATTACATGATGCAGGTCAAGCTGTACACCACAAACCCGGGTTTATGCTCCAGTTTTATTCTGAGGAATTATTAGCAATCTGCATCACTTACAGCCACGTTTGTCTGTACTCAGACAGAGAATTTAACAAGCCAAGTCCTCCTCTGTGTGAAGCATCACTGAGGCCAACAGGACTGAAAGCAAAATGCAAGTTACTAATTCTAAACCCTGGCTAAGAACATCCAGGAAATGTCTAATAGAACATGAGCACATAATCAGAAATATTCTGCTGCTGGAGAGCAACAGTGACCTGCCCTTTAAATCCTGACCGTGGAGAGGAGCAGGAATCTGGGCCTTCCTCATTATACAACAAATCAGCAAGTTTAATAAACAAAGTGCTCAATTTGCCACACAAAAACAAGTCACAGTGTTTTGACTCTTGACAAGCCAAATGCTACACATTAGACAAGAGTTAAATGAACCTGTTTCAGAGATAATTTGTGTTCATTTATTAGTCAGCAGCGGTTCAGGAATTTAAAGAGCTCTCCACCAACTCCTTCCAAGAGGCTTTGAAAGAACATGTTGTCATGGAGGGAATTTAAATGCCAGCTCATGTTTTTCGGTGACTAAGGGATATTTGTGCCTCTTACCCTCATCTCTAAGCAGAAAATAAGCCAATATTCCATGTCTGGGGGTGGATGTTTGAGCAAAGGGGAGAGCAGGGATCACCCTGAGCCCAGCCCTTCTGCCTTCAGTGCCAACAACCACCCTCAAGCTCATGGAAACTCATCCCCCTGGATGAGTTTTGCCTTGGGAGCCAAGGCAAAGCAAAGGCAGGGAGCCAAAGCCCTCCAGAAATGGTGTGACAGGGTTTCAGCTGGGATTTCCCCCCCCTTTGGTTTTGTTTTTCCACCTCCAGACGTGGCGAAGCAAAGGTTTAACAGAACCCTTTCTAAGAGAAAACCAGGGAAAGGGGGGAAGCAACAGATAAGCTTAACAGCACAAGGCAAATAAAGACATGGAAACCAGAAAGAATATGGCAAATTCCACCTATGAGGAACAAATTGTGCCAGACATGAGTGACATCAGGGTTTAGGAGCCTGTAACAGGAGCCCTGGGGAACAGGACTGTGATGAGTGCCTTTATTTCCAAGGCTGTGATCCTTCCATCCATCCATCCACCCCTCCTGCCTGTCCTTTGGAGCAGTCACATTGCTTTTATTACTCCCCCTGAGGCCACCTCCTAAATCCTTCCTCCTTCCCCTCTCTGGAGTTGCTGTAGTTCAGATTATGCATCATTTTCAGCTCGTTCCCAAACACAGACACAACAGAACACCCTGGAGATTGTCACAATTCACCTTCCTAAGGCAGAGCCAGGAAATCTGTTTGCATGCGTCTTCCTTAGCCAAGGAAAAGGGGTCATTTTTGTACAGATCAGCACTCTGTGGATCTTGTGATCCTTGGGCCAGTGATGGTTGACTGTTTGTTGGGCTTTTTTTTTAATTTTAATCCGTACATACCATTTTCTCAGCTGTTTTCACAAAGATCAGTCTTAGAGTGAAGCATTTGATGCAGTAGAAGCAGTTCTTACTTTCTAGTTCCAAAGCAGCACAACATCTTTCTTTTCTTAAAGTCATTTGTTTAACTATTCCCTCTCTTTTGGGAAGTGTACAGTAAATTCCAATTATTAACAGCTGACCTGTCAGGCTTCACCACTGCCCAAAAGGTGTGTGTGTCACACTCAGCTCCGAGGCAAAACCAAGCAAAATGCATTCAAAGATCATTTCTGTTTTCTTTTAGGTCACTAAAGAAGCCAAATTCTTTGCCTGTGGGGACACCATTCCCGTGCCCTGTGCCCATTCCCCAGTTCCAGCTCATCCCTTAGATGCTCATTTACCCTTCCCCAAAGCAGGGTCACTGTGAAGATGCCACAAAAGTCCATTTACCTGCCCTCACCATGAGAAGTTGGCTTTTCCAAGCTATAAACCAGCCCCTCCATGCTCCCCCCAACACACTGACACATCCTCACTGCATCTACTCCATTATATCCCAAAACTCCCCTTGGAATTATTTCAATACTTGCTGTCAGTCCTCATGACCGCCCTGAGCCCTTAAAATTCTCTAATTTAAGGAAAAACCAAAGCAAGCTGATTAATAAGACCGCTCATTAAAAGCTGCAGCTTCATTCAAGGGAGAAGATTCAGCACCAGCCAAGGCTGACCCTCATATTCCCTTTTTTTCTGAATTAGCTCCCTAAAAGCAGTGTGGAGTTAGACCTGCTAGGGCAGGTAACATGAGTATGTCAGAGTACAGGAACTCACAGGCCTTCAAAATGTGCTGAGATTTCTATTTTTGATAGGATTTTTCATTACAGTTGGACACATTCATTCTGTTGAATGATCATCAAAGCCTCAGATCGGATTGTCAGAGCGGATAAAAAGGTCAAACTTCCACAGTTCACAGACACCCTGGCACATTAATGGGTAATAATTCAGAGTACCTGGCTACCATCACATTTAAGACAGAGAGCACTTAAATAATCCTGCTGTCACAGCCAGTTTATATCCATCCTTTGTGAGGAATAGAGTGGAGGGAAGTTTCCAACAAGCAAAGGATGGACAAAAAGGAACAGTGAACCCTTCGCAACAACCAATGGAAGAAAACATTTACAAAAAATACAATGAAATCTTTTTAGCAAAGTTACTTGATCTTAACACTCTGCTTTCTCAAGAAACAAGACACTAAGAACATTCTGAGCCTCAGAAGATATAACTTGCTTGGCTAATACAGTCCAGCTTTTTATCTGCATACACTGGACAGACCCAATGCAAAGGGGAAGTATTTGAAGTGCTCTGAAAAATGATTTGATTTCTATCTGGTTGCTATTCACCAGACCTGAAACCCAAGATGAAATGTCATCCCCCACCACACCTCCTTGTTTCAGCAGCTCTGAAGTGGAGTTCAGGCTCAGGACTTTTCCAGCACATTGGCTGCAGGGACACAAAGGCCACTGAGAGCAAATCGCCACCATTCCAATCTGGGCACACTGGGCAAGTCTTACAATGCATGATTAAAGCCAGTGTAAGCAAACAACACCCTTGCTAAGTATGTCCACAGGAATTAGCACGGATCAGGAGCTTTCCAATATCACCAAGCTGTCCAAATCACCTGCAAGGAGAGCTTTCCTGCTAAATAAGTCTTTTAAAAACCAGGATGACATGGTACCGAATTCCCCGGGTTCACAATTAGAATAATCCCTTAATAAGTGCTTTTTGGCTGCTGGCAGTGGCAGGATGCAGAGACACAGAGCCACGAGCCGGGTGCCTGTGCAGGCAGGGGAAAAGCAGACCAAAATGAGCTGTGCAGTGTTAAATTTCACTGCTGTTCCTTCTCCAGGAGATGAAACAACAGATTTCTAATTGACACCTGCTCCTGAGCCCCTGTGCTGCACAGAGGGACAATTATCCCTCTTCCTTACTGGGGGAAAATGGCAAAACAAGAGGAAAAAGGCTTGTCTGAAGATGGAGGTGTTTTGTTTTTAAACTGTTGAGGCTCCAGCTGTCCCAGGTTCCAGATCTGGGATGTGAATGTGCAGTTCAGTCTTTAAAAAGCTCCTGTGTAACATATCCAGGGAACTGAAGGTAAGAAAACATTGGAGACCATGGAGAGCAGAGTTGGATTCAGACCTGTGGGGTGGAACGAGATGGTCTTTAAGGTCCCTTCCAACCCAGACTACTCTGGGATCTGTGGGCTCAGGAGAACCTCTTTAAAGGGAGGAGCTCCCAGGCATGGATGTGTCCATCCTCCCTGCATCCACCTCTGTGCCACTGCTGGGTGTTTAATGGCACATCCAGGAACTGTTCTCATTCCCACCTTAAAGAGAACTGAGGTGTCTACACTGTTTCATTGCTCTTAAGGGCTTCTTCTAGAGCCTTGCCAATACAGAGGAATGTTGGAGACAGATGAGGAATTCCCTGTTGGGGAACCATTTTTCCCTTGTCACAAGTAAGCCCTGAGAAAAGCAGCAGTGCTTGTTTCCAGTATCACAGAATCCCAAACTGGTTTGGGTGGGAAAGGAGCTCAAAGCCCACCCAGTGCCACCCCTGCCATGGGCAGGGACACCTCCCACCAGCCCAGGGTGCTCCAAGCCTTGTCCAACCTGACCCTGGACACTCCCAGGGATCCAGGGGCAGCCACAGCTCCTCTGCCCAACCTGTGCCAGGGCCTGCCCACCCTCCGAGCCACCAATTCCTTCCCAATATCCCATTCTACATCCACCTTCTATCAGTTTATAGGAAGAGGCTGTGTGTGGTTGGTAACTCCTCAGGAGCAGAGGCTGGATTGTGGAGGCCAGCAGAGCTGTTCTGGCAGTAACAAGGCACTTTACACTCTGGAATAGTTCAAACCTGGCATGACTCAGGTCATTTCTCTGGTAAATGAGAGGGCATTTCTTTGACTCATTGTCATCCACAGAAGCTCAGAATCTATTCCCAGGGATGGGACCTGTAACTGCATAAAGCTCAGGCAAAGGCCAAAGTCCTACTCTGGGCATTCTCCTGGCCTGCAATAATTCCTCCACCTATCCCTGTCCAAGGAAATGAGAAAACAGAAAGTCCTGAGACCTTCTCAAGCTGCAACAGGAAGAGTTCAGCACTTCCAGGGTCCTTCCTGCTATTGTTTTGGGGTTTTTTTTTTGCTCATAAAGTTTCACATCCTTCTTGCCAGTACAGAATCCCAGAATCATTTGGGTTGGCAAAGCCCACCCTGTGCCCAATGCCCACCCTGTCCCCCAGCCCAGAGCCCTGAGGGCCACAGCCAGTCCCTCCTTGGGCACCAGGATCAGTGGCCACCAATGGCACTCCCTGTTCTTCATCTGAAACAAGTCTGGCTCATGGAGTTATTATTCTAAGCCAGTGTAGGCTTAGAGATAAAATGCACACAGGGTATTTGAGCTGGCACTGAAATCTTAATCCCATCCAAAGAATTACAAAATACCCCAGATTGTTGTGTTTCCATCTTCCCTCCTTTATGGAAACAGGGGCTGTGAGCAGAATTCTTAGTTTAAAAGGCCAAGCCAAGCA
>JAWWMP010000167.1:33471751-33484168 GCA_035047865.1 Dendrocincla tyrannina | reverse complement strand
GTTGGACGGGGCTTGGAGCAACCTGGGCTGGTGGGAGGTGTCCCTGCCCATGGCAGGGGGTGGCACTGGGTGGGCTTCAAGATCCCTTCCCACCCAAACCATCCTCACTGTGAAGGGATTACAGAGATCTTAATTACAAATTCTTGCTGGTACTCAATGAGCACATCAAAATAAAATTCTCAAAGGGCTGTTATTTGGCCCAATTTTCACTGGAAGGACTTCAGTGGAAATACCAATCCACAGGCAACGGCCCTAAACTGTGAAATTTTGGTATTAAACCTCACAAGTACGTGGTTATTTGGGGGAGAAAACACAGAGAACCAGAATATTTATCACAGATGGAATATTCCTGCTGGTAGTTGGTCACAAAACCAGCCCATCCATCTGCCCTGGGGGAGAATTTGAGATGGAAAAACTCCAACCCAGCGTTCCAAATCGAACAATAGTGGAATTAAGTGAAGCTTTAGGATGTCCTGCTCAGGTGTATCAGGGCGAGGCTTGTGCTGCTGGCATTATGGAACAGATTTATCTCTTGTTTCTGTGGGGCTTATGCACAAGTGTCAGTCTCAGGAAAAATATTATTATATTATCTAGGAAAAAATGCTTCTGAAAGTAATTCTCACCTCGGTGGGTAAGAGCAGAAGAACACGGAGTCCTGGGTAATTAAGTTAATGGAGTTATTATGGGAGGCTTATGGGACAAACCCCAAGTTTGGAAGGGACAAGAGGCACATGGCACTGAGGATATTTTGGGAAAAGGTCGTTTGGAGAGAGGACACCTACAGGTACTGAGGGGACAGAAATAGCACTGAGCCAAACAGGGTTGTCAGAGCTGTGACAGGTGACAAAATCAGACTCAGGAGGGAAGGACTTGGACAGATCTGCAGCTCTGGAATGAAAATATCAGTAATTCCTACAATTATGGAATTCTTGCTGGATTATATCTATGGCACGTTCAAGGCAAGGTTGGATGGAGCTTGGAGAAACCTGGCATAGTGGAAGGTCCTGCCCATGACAGGGGGTGGAGTGAGAAGATCCTGAAGGTCCCTTCAACCCAAACCTTTATGAATGATGATCATTAATAGTATTTCATACGGTCAATATAAAGTTAAAGAGAAAAATAAAGTAAGCTACTAGATAATTTAGAAAGATACTTAAAAATGAAAGGATAACGAGTCCTTTCATTTTTAAGGAAATTTTAAGAAAAATTAAATAATAGGAAGAAAATTAAAATAACAGGCATAAATTTCAATGCAGGCAAACACATTATTTTGCCTGAAGGGAACTGTTCCATTAAAACACCTCCAGAGCTGGATAAACTCATCCTGATAGGCACCAATCAATTATTCTGCAATATTTACAGTTATTATGCCAAAATAACACGGATGTTTTTCATCCAGCCTCTTCAGAAGCCAAATATTTCAACTGGCTGGGCAGAGCTGAAAGCCTGAGCAGAAAATGGCAATACCATGGGCTTTGCCAGACAGTCTAGAACGAAGATGATTTTTTCCTCTTGAGGTCTG
The DNA here is from genome assembly GCA_035047865.1 of Dendrocincla tyrannina. Lineage (NCBI taxonomy): Eukaryota > Metazoa > Chordata > Aves > Passeriformes > Dendrocolaptidae > Dendrocincla > Dendrocincla tyrannina. The sequence goes on along the minus strand of JAWWMP010000167.1, from coordinate 33,482,646 downwards.
TCTTTAATAGAAATTGATTATGTAAAAAGTTACTCTGCTCAGCAAAGGCTTTTTATAACCAGTTCTCTCTCACAGCACTTTCCAGCAGCTCTTAAGAGCTCCCCTGCAAGAATAGCATTTGAAAGGAGTCAAAACCAACTCTGGCAATGCCAGAGCTTAAAGGACTTTTTCTTCTCCCAAAAATTTATCCCGAGAAAAAAGCCATGCCAACTGCTGCCCTTGAAATGAGATTTACAGGAGCATCTCCTTCATTCCGAGATCTTCTCGCCGTGTCACCAACAGCATTTCTGTGCTGGGGCACTCCCAGGGAACTGATCTCCCCACTAAATTAAGGCTGCATTTCTCCCCAAATCTGCTTTTTGGCAGCTCAGGTGCACCCAGGGATGTGTTATCAGAGCACACACACTGGTGTGTCATTAGCCACGAGGGACATTAATCAGTAGGTCAGGATGTGCTTGTGCAGGAAGAAGATGCCCAGCAGCTGCCTCCTGCAAATTCAGGATTCGCCACTTCCAGCACAGAGCTGGGAATTTCTAAATCATCTTCTTTGATTTGGAGTGGCTTTTTAGTCACTGAAAACATAATGGTGGGTACACTACTTGATACATTTGAACTCTGACCCAATGTATTTGTCTCCTCTCCTATTAATCTATCCAAATGGCTCCACCTCACTAAAATGCCAATACTTTTGGAATGGATTTAACAGCTCAACCAGGCACAGCCAGAGACAAAACCAACACCAAATTATGCACAGCCAGATGCAAAAAGACCTCACACTTCTCCAGCCTTCCCTTCTTTGGCTTCACCAAAGTCCTTCCAGGCAGACCCATTAGATCTTACAGAAACCAAGCACAAAATGACCCTTCTCCTTCTCCCAGCATCTCTGATTCCTTCTCCTCCACCCTAAGAGGAAAATAAGTCCCACCTAAGACAGCAGACGGTACAAGATTATATTCTGTGCTCAGTTTACAAAGGCTGAATACCAAAATGTCCCATTAATTGCCTGTGAAATGGCTTTAGAGGTTCTGTACTAGAGCCTTACTCCTTAAGCCAGACAGGTGTGGTAGCAACAAATCCTCTAAAACCTCTTTTTGGATGAGCTCCACTGGGAGCACAAGGCCTGGGGAAGCACATCTCACTAGTGGTTTGTGCCCAACAAGCAAGGGTAGAAATAACTCAGAGAACACATTTAATACTAATCAAAAGTGACTTTAAGTCCAGGACCAATAATTTCCTATCACTGATGAAGGCAGCCAGTGCAAAGCCCTCAGCAGTGGAGGTGGCCAGGGAACCTCTGAAGTGCCCCAACCATCATAAACTGCTACATCTCAAATATCCAGCAAGAGGGAGAGAGGAAATATGGGAATTTGGACACGGGGGTTAACTTAATTTCACCCTTTCAAAGGTCCCTTCCAGCCCAGGATAGTCCCTAAAGTGATGCACAAGGCAAGAGCAGCCTCAGTGCAGAACGTGCTGCACGGCCCCAACCCAAACCACCAAGCTCCAGGGACTTCCTCAGGGGCCCAAACTCTCCTTCCACCATCAGACAGGAGGTTTGCTGAGTTTTAGAACACGTTTCCTTGGATTGAGGAGGTGAACTCAAAGCCCTCTGTAGCATCATGGTGGAAGGGGGGCTGTCATTTCATCTTGATTACTGTTCTTAATTGCTGGCAGGGTTGTGTAGCCCACAAAGGGTTTAGAATTTGAGAACTTCAGCCTGTGTTTTGAATGCAAAACTGCTGTGGAAGAGAGAATTGCTTTTCAATTCTTTCTGCCTTTCCCCTACACATGGATATGAGTCTGTACATCTGACAGAGCTCGGTGGAATTCATCTGTTTCATGGTAAAACCAGTAAGAAACAGCCCAGGTGAACAAACTGCCATAGCTGCTCATGGCCAACCCACCAGCTTTTCCAAGAGCACAGGGATGGAGATGCCTGGGAAACAGGAAGGAGTTTCAGTTTTCCATCGTCCACAGCACCTCTGCCATAATCCTCAGGGCCCTCCTGGACAGCAGGGAGGGACTTAATAATCCCATTCCTATTTCTCTTTTGCAGAATGTCCTTTTTGTGACCCTTGCCTGCAACTTCAACGTTTATTTTTAACTTGAATTTCATAAACGAAGCACTTGGTCGCTGGGCTAATTGAAATATTTTATCATCACAATTAATAACTGATTGCTTTCCTTCCCTCTTCTAGTGTGGAATTGGATTTTAAGCAGCAAGAAGACAAACTACAGCCAGTTTTGAGAAAACTTCATCCTATCGAGGAAACTCAGGTTGCACCTTTGCCTTACTCTCAGGAGAGCTACTCCTCCACTCCCAAGCAAAAATCCAAAACTGAATCAAAAAAGCATGGAAGATGGAAACTCTGGTTCCTTTAACCCAAGCCCGTTATGTGTGGAGTTCAAGGCCTTCTTTGAAAAATAAAAAAACACCTGGAGTTCTCCCAACCATCCCTGAGGGGATGTTGGTGGATCAAGGAGGGTTCCTGGCCAAGGGCAGCGCCCACTTCTCACCGTCTGTACCAAAAAGGCCTTTGTACCTTTGGACTCGCCGGGGCGAGGGCTCAGGGAGCGCCTCGCCCGCTTTTATCTGCAGTTTGCCAATGTGGGATGTAAAACCTGGCTCGAAATCTGGACAAAGATGGAAAGCAAAACTATTTCCCACCCCCCCTTCTCAGATCTGACGGCGTCACGTCCCAACCAGTTCAACCGCAGGCTCATCCCGTCCACTCCGGAACATCACCCTGGTTTTACAGCCTTTTGGGGGGTTGGTGGGGGTCAAGAAACAAACCACCCCAAGAAGCAAGCCTTATGTTTGCAGTGGTGTCAGTTTTACAGCTCCATGTTGATCGGGGAGTGCAGTTTTCAGCACAGAAATCCTGGACAAAGCACAATTTTCGCCGTGGCCCGAGCGGCGCCCGCGTGTTCTTTGCCTTCACCAGAGCTCCTCACCCTTCCATCTCCTGAGTTACCTGTGTCTCATCTCCACCAGAACCAGTTGGCTGCTCGTGCTCGGCAGGAAACTTCCCAAAAATCAGGACAAGCACGTCCTTGGGGACAACCCCCAGCTTTTGGGAGCACCCCAAGGGTCGGAACAAGAAGACAAAACCCAACGCCACAAATGGAACAGTCACAACCCGGATTGTTGGCATTTGTCATGATCTGGTCATTTTTGGAAGCCTTTGGAAAACCTCTCCACTCTTGCAGCAGGAGATTGCCAGTCTGCAGCACGTGATGGGAGCTGGAATTTTAAATGCTGTTGATTTCCTGAGCTTCTCAGATGGGTTTCCCAACTCATAATTTATATCTCAGTCTATTAATTGTACTTGTTAATTGACACACTTAGGGGAGAGATGTGAAGCTGTTTTTTCCTAATTTTATTTTGGGGTTTGTTTGGGGTTTTTTTAAAAAAAATGGCACTTTAAATTTTGCTCTGACCTATAAACTGCAGCCTTTTCCTTTAAGCATTTGCTACTGTCATTAAACTTGCATCTAAAATGACCACTGGTGGAAAAATTCCTCGTGCTAGAAGTGGCCAGGGCGTGGGAATTTGGTCGTCTTTTGGTTTGGGGTTTTTGTTTTTTGGGATTTTTTTCAGGATTTCAGATAATTTGAGTGTTATGTGACAAACTGGGTTTGAAATGGCATAACCTGCAGCAGCTTTAAGTACAAATTCCTCAGCCTTCAGGTGGAACAAATGTGATCGCAGTTTGCACACACTAAAAATTTTGGGAGTGTTTTCCCTGTTTTTCCTCTGTTTTAGCTCAGCATCCAATCCATTCCTACAAGGAAACTGGATGAAATGACTTGAGTTTTCCCCCACCCCAAACTGCAACAAAAGGAAGTTAAATTGGGCATGGAAATGCAGCAGATGTCCATGGCCAGCCCCAAATTCATTTCAGCCTCTTTTAATAGAATAAAGGCACCTTTGCAGTAAAACTTCAAGAGGGCTACGAGTTCTTGCACAGAAACAAATCTCCTGGAATCCCCTGGTGCAAGTTGAGGGATTAGGAGGGTGATCCTGTGCACCAGGAAGGAAGTGCCATTGTTTCACAGGGGGAAAAAAATGTGTTTCCTGTATTTTATATTGTTTTTAATTAAAAATATTAAACCTGTTTACAAGGCAGCCCACTGGCATGGTTTAGAATATATCCAACCTAAAATATACTATTTTTTTTCCCCTAAGCTAAAAGAAAGCTCAAATATGGACAGAGCAAGCAAAACACAGGGGTACTGAGTATTATTTTAAACCCATGTTAATAATTAATGGACTCTGCCATGCTCACATGCCCAGTGGTGGGGGGTTTTAAAGGAATTAAATCATCTCTCCATGGCAATCAATCCCAAAGCCCTGGGAGTGCCACCACCTCAGCAGCTCTGCCCATGACACTGCTGGGGTGTGACACCAAACCCATCCCTGTGCTTCTGGAATCCCGGGAAAGCAGGCAGGGAATGACAGACTGACCAAGCCAAGAGCTCAGAGGGGAAGTTCTCACGGCGTGTTCTGTCCATGTCCAGGCTATTTTCTTAAGGAGTTGCAGATTTTTAATTTTTTACATTTTTTTAAAACTGGGAAAAGCAAACATCCATGGAGTCTTGGCTTCCCACCGGCATCTCTCGCGTCCTCTCGTACCCTCCGATGTAATTTGTAATAAAAAATGTTTTTGCAAGTGTGTAAAATGTATCACATTGTATTGCCTTTAGAACCACTCAGCAGACTCAGGTTAGGCAGACACCAAGAGAACAAAACCCAAACCCCTGATCCTTTAGAGCTTTTAGTTCCATGTGACTCACGAGGCTGTTTTCACCCTCCCATAGAAGATCTTTGGGGCTCTAACAAAGGAAAAGGCATTTTTACTTTCAGTGTGGCTTTGCTGGATTCACTGGCAGCCCCCTGCACTTCCCACACTGATTTTCTATATGCACTTCTCCCATTCCCTGCTTCAGAATACTTTGGAGCCAATAAACCCTGCAGTGATTTCACATCCCTCGCTCTTTGAGTCCGTAATTTCCACCAAGCACCGGTTCCATTCTTTGCTTTAGGACTATGAGGAAACACCATTCCTGTGAGTAGCACTTGGTTTCTTAAAGATTAAATAAAAATATCACTGTAAAAAATAGTTTTTTAAAAAAAACCATCAGTATAAACTGAAAAAAAATACCATGATTAAAACTGGAAAACCCTGCTGTGGATACGAAGTGTTGGCTTTTTCTTGCTTGAGATGCAAAACCACCGTCCCTGCCTTTAATTTCTCTCCATGTTTTAAAGGGTGATCCCTTTCCCAAATCAAATAGGGTCATTTTTCATGGACTGCTGTTAGATTATTGCAGTTCTTTAGGATCTGGGATACAGCACACATTCTGTATTGCTGCTGGAATTCAGCTGGATTGCCACTGGAAACCCAACCACTGCACCGACACAATCTGGGAGAAGGAGAGAGACTGCAGGCAAAGTTTTCATGTTATTCCAGCATCCCTAAATACATCTGGGTTTCATTAAAACAATGGGAATGCTACAAATTTGCTGTCTATTTGTTTAGGAGGATGCAGCTCCTTCCCATAAATGTTGGTAGGGAAAGGTCCATCCTCATCCCTGCATCAGTGAGGGTTTGGGATGGAATAAAAAAATCACAGCCATCATCCAACCACCCCTTTCTGGGAAATGAAGTTTTCAAGATGGGATTTCAAATGGTTTTCAAAGAGAAGGAAACACGTGACTCAATAAAACTAAGTGTTTGCACATCAAAGAAGTCCAGTGAAGAAAATGAAGTTCTCATGAACATTCTGGAACCCAGTAACCCTGCAGGGGACAGATTTTAAGGCACAGATTGATAATTTCCATGCAGCTCCAGCTCCCAAGTGACTGTACCCCAGAACTCTGCCTGGGGCCCTCAATAATTCACATTTTACAGACACTTGCTCTTGTGTTTTATCACCTTCAGGAAAGGCCTCCAAGTCTGGGAGGTGCCAAGAGATGGACAATCCACCAGTGTCTTGGATGGACTGTTTTCCCAGAGTTCACTCCCCACCACACTCTCTTCACTCCTGTCTCTCTCCAGCTCCTCTTCCCTGTGACAGGAGTCACCTGCACCCCCCAGAGCTTCCCTTCACTGTCCCTAAGGACAGGAATCTCCTTCACAGGCCCCCCAGATGGCTTTTGCATCTCACCACGCATCCCCTTCTTTCCTATCTCATGACTTCTGCACCCTCTCTGTGCTGGTTCTCTTTTAAAAGTTCGTGTTTGAACTTTGCCTCTGGAAGATCTTTTACTTTTGGAATTCCTTCCTCTTCCTGGATGGTTAATTCTCTACTAAAAGTAAAAAAAAGATGCATCACTTCAAGCCAAGTCTCATCCAAGGGAGGTCAGATTATGCTTCCTAATTATTATGATTATGCATTTTACTCTTCCTGCTTTGCTGACATCACAAAAATGAGTTGTCACTGGTTACTCAACAGGAGCAACAGGCTGAATTTGAAGTCAGGAGTAAGTACTCACTGAAAATATCCTGTTAGCACTCATTAACTAATTACAGATGGAGTGATCCCAAGTTGTACTCACGAGCACCAAGGATATTTTTAATACAAATGTACTCAATTAAAACACAAACAGAAGTTTTCAAACCTAATTTGATAACTGCAAAAGGCGTAATTAACATTTTGAAATACCATTTGAATCACGTTCATCAAAACAATAATTAATTCACACTCCAACTGAAGCTGAAGAAATTAAAATAACATACAAGTCTTCCGACTTCCTTTCCCTGTCACTGCATCCCAACACTGGAATGTTCTGGAAGAATGATCTCCTTGGAACCATTTGTGGATTGAGGCTCTGGATTCCATTCCTTGGAAGTGTCCAAGGCCAGGTTGGACGGGGCTTGGAGCACCCTGAGCTGGTGGGAGGTGTCCCTGCCCATGGCAGGGGGTGGAAGGAGATGAGTTTTAATATCCCTTCCAACCCAACCCAGTCTGGGATTCTGTGATTTTTTGCTCCAACAATGGATCTGTTGCCCCTTTATCCCTTTCATACAACAAAAACTGTTGTGGGAAACCAAAGGGATAAAAGTGGAAGCCCAAAAATGAGTCGGTGCCTGATGTGCTAAAGGCAAAATTAAACTGCAGTGTTTTCCCACCCCACGTGCCAAGGAAAGAGGCAGCAGCAGATAACTGACATGTGCTGAGGACACAGAACCTTCTGGAAAGTCAAACACCCCTTTGTGCAAATAGAGAAAGAATTCATACTGGAAAGGAAAGGGGACATCAAAAAACCAACTTGCTAATGGATTCAAATCTATCTGACTGACAACTAAACCCTTTCTAAGAAAGAAATGAGTGTATGGAACCAAACTGATGCAGGACAGAGGGCCAAGGACTCAGACATGTCACAAATGTGGCCACTTGGACCAGTTTCCCACATCTCTCAGTTACCAGATGCAGATACCAAAGAGAGAACACAAGGCAAAGGCAAACACAGTGACACTCCCAAAACACACCCACACCTATCCCCATTTTAGGCCTCACAATTCTCTTCATTATTTAGACGATTGTTAATTAATTAACAGTTGAGAAGTTCAAGTGTGAGGCTCTAACATCACAGTGGTAAGACAACAAGGTGAGTGCTATCAGTCCTTCCTGCAGAAATTCAGAACATAGTAATTTGGGGCATTATTCTTCAATCATTTCAATACTGTCACCGTGGTTATCTCACTCAAAAAAGGCAAGGAAATGCTTGTAAGGCAGCAACAAACAGGCAAGTCTCTCATTTCCACACTCCTCAGCTGGCTAATTACCAACAATACATCATTTTGGTGAACACAGATAGCTCAAATCTGCCTCATCACCTGCCCACAGATATTTCTCAAGTCTTTTTTCTCCCTTTGTGTCAACCCCAGCAAAATGAGCAGCCAGTGTTTTGCAGCTTCCTGAGCACACAGACACTTCCAGGAGGTTTTGATTGCTTTGGGTCACCTGGGATTTGAATCCTGTTACAGGCAGGATCACAAAGATGTGACAGAGGTATTTAAGTTTACATCAGGAGACACTTACAATGAGCTCTGAATCACGTCCCATGGAAATAACTGTTCTGTTCACTGTCCTCAGCAGGTTCTCCATGATTATCTGGACATGTCGTTGTGTGGGGCCCTAAGGAAAGAGGATAAATTAGTGGCAACTCCACACAACACACACCAGCACAACTGAATTATCTGTGTCGCCTTTAAACCCACCTGTCTTGTGAAAATTAAATAAAACATCACTTGCTGTTGGATCAAAAGCAGAAAATTAGTCTCCCACTTTAGCAAAGTCTATTTTATTAACACTCTGTACTGATAAATTAACATGCACTGGTACAATTTCAGTGAAAAGCAAGTCCCTGGAAACACAGCAAAGCCTATGACATTTACTTATCTCCTCCTTTTCTTTTCCCAAGTCATTTTTCCAACATCAAAACCCCACAGGCATTTCCAAATCAGAGAGGTCTGTTCTGCAACAGCTCCAAAAGAGAAAAACAAAGCAAAACTTTCATTAAGGAATGCCCATTTCAGCCAGTTGTTTCAAATGAGTATTCCTGTACTAGAAGAAGCTATCACTACTTTTTGAAGAGCTGAAAATGAAATATTTAGTGCAACCAGCTCTTAAGGACGAGCCCCGAAACCTCGTGCAGAACGATGGGCAAAAACCAAAGCCAAAAACACAGCAAGGAGAAAGAAACAGTTGAGCTTTGCTCCCACCTCTTACTTTCTGTGTGAAAAATACATTTTCATACTGGAAGAATGATCCCTCAGCAGAACAGACAGACACAGTACTGGTCCTGCAGCCAAGGCCAGCCTGGGAGGTGCTGGAGCTGCACACGTGAGCTCCTACCATGGAGAGAGATGCAGCCACCAAAGAGGGACAGGAGGCAGCCAAGCTGCCAAAATTCCTTCTGCAAAACAACCCCCTCTCCGAGGCAGTCACATAGAGCTACTTTAAAAGGAGAAACAAAACCAGAGCTAGCCCAAAGCCCCCAGTTAAATCAGATGCCAGATAGGATGTGAGTGGCTGCCCCCTGAGGTCCTTTCCAACTGAATTAGGGTGTGATTCCACACAGGAATGAAGGTTCAGGCAGCAACAGCAGCCCAGATTTTGAGAGAGCATCAAATCACTGCAGCTCTACAGCAAAGCACCAATATTTGTATGTTTGTTGAAGCCAAGAGAAGGCAAAAAATGAAGTATTATGCAAAAAAGGGGACTGCTACACATGCTGCACATCTGGGTACCATGTCAGGAACAATCCATCTCAAAGCACATTTCCCAAAATGCTCATGGGGACAAACCAAAACTCAGAACACCCAAGCAAACCATTTTCCACCTGGCAGGGGCCACACACCACGTAGGAGGAAGGCTGAACTCCTGAAAATGCCTGTTTAGCCACTGTCTAACCAGAAAAGCTGCACTGGAGGTGCCTCAGGAACAGTGAGTGCTGGATGGGATGGGTTGTGTGAGATGTCACACAACACCCCCTCAGCCCTGGACACCTAAAGGAGTTGGAAGAGGCTGGTTAGGGGCTTACACTGAAAAAATTAAATCCAAGTCAGCAGGAGTTACCTGCTTAATTCATCTTACTGAGACCATTTAAGTGCTGACCATGACCTGTCCAACACTCACCACATCCTTCTTGTACAGCACTTCCAGGATGTTACTCAGCAACTGGCAACAAGCCTCCAGATCTTCTTGCCTTTCCAAGTGGTACTTGAGCTGGTCTGTCATGGTTGGCAGCAAGATCTCCCTGCAGTCTGCACACAGAACATGAGGTTACACACACAGCTTTGGCAACTCCACAGCTGCCTCAACAGCCCCTGTGCATCAGTGCTTATGTAAGGTAGGAAAAAAGAGGGAAAAAAGTTAAATTCTGCATTTCCAGTCACCTGCTTTTCCACCAAAACCTCTTTTCACCGTAGAAACTTCTGCCTCTGACCACTCATTCCTCTCCAAAAACCATCCCCTTCCTTGCTCAGGTGCTCTGTCTGTTCTTACATGGCAAGAATTGCCAGGTCAAAATTAATTCCTAATTAGCCATGTAAGTGTCAACCCAAGGAATGGCCTGGTTCACCTCTGCCTGTCTGCTTGTGATCTCTGCCTTTGTAAAACCTCAGTCTAGGCTGTTCCCTTAGTCTTGGACTGGGCTGGAAAGCAAAGAGCAGATTAAGCCCAACTCCAGAGGGCAGGAGAGAGGAAGAACCCCAATGTCCTGTCACTGAGCACTCCAGCGCAGGCACAGAACATGCCCTTGCACAGCCTCTGGGGTGAATCAATCTTTATTAACCTAAAAGGCCCCTAATTAGACATCTGAGAATGTTGGTTGATGGTTGGGCTTGACGATGTTAAAAGTCTTTTCCAACCTAAACAATTCTCTGAACCCCTTTTAAAGAAGAAACAAACAACAGACACTCACAGACCAGAAAGCCCTGCAAGAACCAGCTCTGGGAACCCTCTCTGGAGATCACTTGGCATCCAAAGGTCCAGAGGAACTGTTATTGTAAGGAAGAAACACTGATACAGAGCTGATTCTGTAAGCAGAAATACTGCCCGTGGGAAAGGCAGACCTAAGAGCCAAAGGGTATTTCATGATACTCAGCACCTGGGCAGGTAAGGAAATCCTGTTGATATACTGGATGATTTTTACACACAAATATCTATATATCATACACATACATCAGTATCTAATATCTGTATAGATATTTCAAGAAACCCAGGACTACCAACCTGGAGAAGAGAAATTTTGGGGTAACCTAATTATGGCCTTCCAGTGCCTGAAGGGGCTACAAGAAAGATGGGGAGGGACTGGGGACAAGGCATGGAGGGACAGGACACAGGGAATGGCTTCCCACTGCCAGAGGGCAGGGCTGGATGGG
>JAWWMP010000167.1:33443529-33459611 GCA_035047865.1 Dendrocincla tyrannina | reverse complement strand
GCCCCGTCCAACCTGGCCTTGGACACTCCCAGGGATCCAGGGGCAGCCACAGCTTCTCTGCCCAACCTGGGCCAGGGTTTGCCCACCTTCACAGAGAAGTAAAATGAAGCAAAAATGGTTCCTGCCCAGTAGATGAGACAAGGCATAACTGGGGAAGAACATCTCAGTGAGCAGAAGGGAATTGATTCCTGAGAGATTACATTCCCTGTGGGAGAGATGGAAAACCAACCTGACTCCCACCTTCCTCCCTTAAAAACCTTTATCTATGCATTGAGTGTCCTGGATCAAACACAATTCACCTGACCTACTCAATCTACCAATAAATGTCAGGATTGAATCTCCACTTAGAAGCTGAATTTCAAACTCAAAACAATGGACATCAAGCCACAGTTCCTGCTACCAACACATGAGGATGAAAAACCAGAAAAGCCAAAACTCTTGCAGGTGATTTTAGACCTCAGTCCTGGGGGACATCCAGGTCACAATTTCACTACAGGATTTGGGGGTCAAAAAAAACCCTCAATGACCTTCTCACAGCCCTGTGTGCTCCATTAAGGGCAATGTGCCATTAAAGCACCATCAGGGTTGGACTGGACCTTCTGAAGGTTGAACTCTGTGACCTGAGAGGTCTTTTCCAATCTAAAGGATTCTGTAATTCCAAATGACTCTGATTGAACCAGCTGGCAGGAAGGGAAGGGTAGAGCCCAGCTTTGAGCCTCGCCAGGAGCAGTTTCCCTCTGGTTTCAGGAGAAATTTTACTCTCAGGTCCCACACACAGAGTGCCCTGGGGACCAGAGAGTGGCTGGAAGGCCATGGCATCTTCATTTCACATTTGGGCACCGCAGGCTGCCTTTCATTAGCAGAGTTCAAGTCTTAAATCTGCTCACAAGGACTTGATGTAAGAGCAAGGAGAGCCTGTGCTGTGTGGAGTGGCAGGACAACATTTCCCAGGTAGCATGAATAATTTCTAGACTATTAGTTTACATTCTCATATTCTAAAGACTCTCTGCACAAATGGAGCTGAAACCTCTGGGAAAGGGAGATAACATTGACTGTTTGCAGAGTGTATGGGAGCTGTAAATCACAGAATGGCTATCTTGGCTCATCTCTACTTAGCAATAAATGAACACCAGTAGGCAAAGGCCTTTTACTGGGAGTTTTAAGAAACAGCCTAACAGAAAATATGAATATGTTTTATCACATCAATACTTTAATATACACGGACTGCACCATGCATTTCAAAACCTGAAGGACAAAAAGAGCTGGAGGAATAGAAAGGAGCAGTTACAACCTGGATGCTGCAGCAGAGCAGGCTGCACAAAGCCTCTGTGACATGGGTGAGGTAAACAGTGGGCCTCCAAAACCAGGATTAAAATGGTGCTGGGAGCAATATTAAACATCCCCTCTTGTGCCCTATACATGAGTCCAGTCCAGCTCAGATCCCTGTGCAACAGGGAGGAGGGAATATCATCCCAAAGGAGCCCTGAGCAAATAAAAACCCACTGATGGAAGGAAACAACACTGCAGGCCTTGAAGGGTCACCTGTCCCCAATACATCTTCTGACACCCTTTTAGGCTTGATTTATTACAACACATTCAATGAAGTCCCAGCCTACCCTTTCCCACAGCTAAATCTGTCTTTCTGTAAGTCTCCACAATCACTCAGTGGCCTTGGCAAATGTAAATAACTTGACTCAGCTAAATATTTCCAGAAATATGTAAAAAACCCCAAAAAAATAACAGCAACACACCGTGGGACTGCATTGCACATCCATATATTAAAATTACATTTAATATCACCGTGTAGGACTTCTGAGATGCTCTAATCTTGCACAGGAAAGCACCTTTTGCCTTCAAGTATCTGTACATAAAAACTGACCAAAGTGCTGAAATAAACCAACCTAATTTCTCAGAAATGTGCATTTTATGTGTGTTTTATCAGTCCTCAACACGTGAAGTGTCCTGAGAGGGCAGGGAGAGGGCCAGCAGCCCCCTGAAGGCTGAGATACCTGGGGACAATTTAATGTGCGAATCAGGTCAAGGGGGGAGTGTGGGGGACAAAACAGAAAATACAAACACCTCAAAGTACAGCATTCAGGGGCAATTATGATACCAAGCTTATTTTTAAAGAAATTAACTCTTTACCTTAACCACTTCACCACCATCCACTTTCATGAGCTGCTTCAGGTTCTGCTGCAGCAGGTTCGTGTTGGATCTCCACTTCAGAAGCCCCAGGAGATCAACTAGGAAGAAGAAAACCAATTTTATCCTGCAAGATTATTTACCTTCCCTCATTCCTCATAACCAACACTCGGGCCAAATAGTTTTCCTTCCTTAGCTCAGCCTTTTCCACGGGACAACAACATATTTCTGGTGTGCTCTGACACTGCAGAAAACTCCTCCAATCCTTCTACCATGACAGGGCCCTGAAAGGCTCTCAGAAAGGCAGCCAGCTTTTGAAATATCAGCATGAAAATCTAGGCCAAGCCAAGTCTGCTCCCTCGCTTTTCATTTGTTGTGCACAACAGTTGTGCATTTAGAAAAAGATGCCAAAATTAAATTAGTCAGCCACCAACACAGTCGTATCTACAGGGCAGTGACTCTCCCAGCATTAATGCCTCCAGCCTCTTTGCTCTCACTGAATAAGCTGGAAGGAAAATAAGGCACAAGGCAAACAGTTGCAAAGTAAATTAACTCAGTGGAAAGCTGTGTGATGAACATCTCGTGGTGCCCAGACTGCTGGGCTGCTCTCAAGTGACGGACACTGATCATGCAAATGGCCTTATCCCCAAATTCTGCATTATGGGCATCGTGGTGTTTTAACATTCCCTGAGAAATAAGGGAATACAGAAGGCAAGCTCTCTCTGGTAGTCATTTTAAAGTTTCCTTTAGGGAAAACTCCAGAGAACTCCCAGCTGGGGCTGCCCTGCAAAGCAGCACCACACTGGGAAATATTAACCCCCAGCCCAGCACTGCCCACAGCCCCAAACCCTCCAGGTTCAGGGGGAAAAATCCCCCCTGCCCCACAGAAGGGCAGCTTTTGGCACAAAGAAAACCCCCAATAACTCATGCTCAGACTGAATTCAATAATGTTGGGGGTCTTTTCCACCTTAAATTATTCCATTATTTGAATTTAAAGACTGCCTACCTTCAGTCTAAGCCTCTAGATAACTACTGCACATTACCCACTCCCCAAAATGGTTAATATTATGTGAATTCTGCCCAAAGCAACTCTGAAAAGAGGCAGCTTCTCTCAACCAATATCCCCTCACTTCTTTTATTAGGACCTTCAAAGCAACCAGCACGTTTACCAAGGCACAAACCTGCAGAATATATTCTGGACATTATCTGCAGTGACAAAAACCAGCTGCTGTGTTTTCCCCAAATCTTTCCTTCTAAGCAATAAATAAAATGCCTTCCAGTGGAAAGGACTGCAGTTCTCCTTGGACAGGCTCCCCTCTGAGCAGCACTCAAACCAAGCCTTCTCATCACCTCCCTGGGAGTAGAAATATGGGTTTACAGCATTAAGGCTTTGAACAATCCAAGTCCTCCTTTTGGTTTTAATACATCCTACAAGTCTGTAGCCCTAATCCAAAGGCTTAGAAACTCAATGTTAACAGAAAAATTCCTTCTGGAAGGAAAAGCAAAGATGCCTCCATGAGTTATCCAAATTGTTTCATGAGTATATTTATATCAGCTTTCCACTGCTGAATTTGGCTCCAGTCTGACTTCTAACGAGGCATCAGCTTGACAGAAGAAATGATCTGAACAAAAGCCAGCCCACAGCACCACAGATTGCCCCAAGAAAACAAAGCCACGTGTACCCTCAGCGTGACGACAGAGCAAATGCTAAATGAAGATACACATGTGAACAGAAAATGTCAATGCAGCCTGACTTCCAGGGAGAGAAAAATAAAACACAGCGTGCAGAAAAAATGGGCATTCACTGCACTAAGCCCAGCAAAGTACCCATCAGGCACTCAATCCCACTCTTTTTGTGGGTCTGTGCTAAATAATACAGTAAAGGCATGCTGGAAATAAGAATAGTGCAGTCAGCCCAGGCCAAGTGAAATTTGAGATTAGAAAACATCAGGAAGAAGACAGAACAAGGTTGGGCAGAGAAGCTGTGGCTGCCCCTGGATCCCTGGGAGTGTCCAAGGCCAAGTTGGACAGGGCTTGGAGCAACCTGGGACAGTGGGAGGTGTCCCTGCCCATGGCAGGGGTGGGATGGGATGGGCTTTAAGGTCCTTCCAACCCAAACCACTCTGTAACCCCATGACTTCCAAATTCAATATCCAGAATGCCAAGTGGCAATAACAACTTTGCTCTATTAATGTGATTTTTGATCATGTTGGCTCCATATGCAGGTGTTTAACAACTGGAAGCAAACAGGTTCCTGGTCACCTGCTTGCCCTGACCTGTACCTATGCAAAGGTTTCCCTGCAGATACACCCAAACTCTCCCAAAGCTCACTGAAGTTCAGTAATATTTCCACTCTGATTAAAGTTCCAGCTGTTCTTTGAAACCATCTTCTTGACTTGAACATTTGATTTTCCATTTTACAACTTTTCTTTTAGTTCCGTACTTACACCTTCACTTTTTATGCCACCAGAGCACTTGAATTTGTCATATTCTGTGTTGTTTGGGCTTGTTTGTTGGTTTTTTTTTATTATCAACTGTGCTGACTGACTTGGTCAAATTCCTTTCAACTGTTCTCCAAAAGCCTGCTCTCCTTGGTTCCTCAATGTCCTGCCTCCAGTTAAGTAACAGCCACTCTTTATCTAGAGGTTTGAGTCCTCCAGGCAGAAAAGAAAACATGGAAGTTCTTGGAATAAGCCTTGGAGGTGCCCTGGATCCTTCACCACAGCAAATCCATGGGGAGAGCACCAGCTTCTGGCCATGGGGAAACTGGACATTTAGCCAGCACTTTCAGTTCTATTCCCACCACCCTGATAATAAAAGGACATCCATCCTGGAAGAGCCGCTAGCTGGATTCACTTCCACAGCACTGAGGCTTCTCCTCTCTGTCTTACATCACTGTTCTTCCTGAAAATTCAAAGCAAAACCCAGGAAAAGGCATGGGAATGTGATGCTCTAATAACAGGTATTTCACATATTGCTCTCTCTGAATAAAAAAGCAGTTGAATTCTCACAAGTGGCCGAGTTTGTTGTTTTGGAGACTTTTCCAATGCTAAGGATGTGATTATTAACAGAAAAGCAATGTTAATAACCTTACAGATTACAGGGAACTGAGGTCAAATGAGTTTTCAAAGAGCTTGGATACAAAAAGGTACTTTGCACCAGCAAATAGCACACAGGAAAAGCAACATGATTTATTCACATACTTTCAGAATTACTAAAAGTAAGTCTTAAAAGCCAATCCTAAGATACTTAGAGAGGGGGAAGAAAGAACTATTACAGATGACCAAAAGGAGAAAAATGTGTTTTGGCTGAACATTTTGGTAAATGAGGATGATCATGGGGTATAACTGACTTGTTTTTAAGGAAATTAAAGGAAGAATTTTAAACAACAACTTTAGAAAACTTAGAATCAGCTTCAGAAATCATCCTGTGAAGAGCACTGCCAATTTTCAGATGAAAACTGATACCTGAGGAAGGAATTTAATGATGATCTTTTGGTTTGTTTCTTTTCTAAACTGTTTAGGGACACGCAGTGATCTCGCTTAACAATGTCACAATCCTTTGAAGAAAGAGCAAAGACTTTGGCAACTTGGAGGAAAAGTTTCACAGGCAACACAATTAACAGCAATGTTAAACAAAGCCCAGACCTTCAAAGCCAACTGTATGTAAACCAAGCCTGAAAACAACGCTCAGTCTTAATTTCAACAACAGCTCTGTGAAAGCAACATCGATATATTGATCCCTGTGAAATCCTTCTAATTACTAACAAGCACCAGGGAAGGCTGGGGGGAAGAACCACCCAAAAAGCAGCTCAATGCCACGTGCAGGTCCCTGGTCCCACAGCTCCCATCCCATCTTTGCTCTGGAATCCCAAAAGCACCTCCCAGTTTCCTCTGGTGCTCCAAAGGCTGCCAGACTGCAGTGGATCCCGTGTGTTTGGAATACAAAACACCCCAATGAACTCGGAGTGGCACCAGAGCAGGGATATTCCCCCTGGATATGGGCAAACTCATCATTATTCCCAGCCAGCCTCCATCCCAAGCCCTCCTCATGCACAAGCTGATGCAGCCCCTCTCCTGAGTCACCACAGAGCCATCCCCATCCCTGCCATGACTCACTCCTGGCTCAGTGACCCACCCACACTGCCCAGAGGAGAACAAGGGATCCCTCCATGGCAACCAGGCACAAAAATGACAGGGAGGGCACAGTGTGCAAATGGGCAATGTTTGCTCTGGTGGCTGCCATCCTCTCTGCTATATCCCTGCCACACATTTCTCATGGGCAAGGAGTGCCCTCCTGGCACTGTGTGTGAAGGTGTGTGAGCATCAGAGTGACCTCTGTGCAGGGGGGAAACCATCACAGCTTTCTTCAGGCATAAGGTATGGATATTGCACCTTGGAAGGAACACAAACAGCTCATCTGGGAGCAGAGCTGGGATATTCCCTCTCTTAAAAAAAGAGCAGACTGTTCCCTCCCTTGCAGAGTGAAATGCCACAGAGCCTGTTTTCAGTATAAAAGTCCCAGCCATATGGCAAAAACATCCCTGTTCCCATCTAACTTGGGATTCTTCTGTTTCCTCAGAGCTGTGCGCTGCTTTAAAGCAAAGCACAGGAAAGGCTGCACAACACACAAACTCAGGAGATGCTTTTGCCACACCCAGACAATTTAATCCAAGATAAACAACCACCATCCATTGCCAGAGCAGGGGGATGGAGAAGGCAGGAAGGACAGCACACAGAACCCAACTCCTCCGTGAGAGGCAGAAGCCCCAGCACTTCCACAGACTCACCGTTCTGGGTAAGTTTTGTTGAACAAACCAGAGTAGAAATCTGGAAGGAGTCCTTGCTGATGGTGCAGCTGCCAAGGTTCTGCATGCTCTTCCCTGTTGCTGAGTGTCCCTTTTCCTCCAGCTCTATTTTAGTGGAAGGCAGACTCAGGTAGGTCGAGGCGTCCTCCAGCTTCTTGGCTTCTGCCTACAGAGAGGTTGGAAATACAACTTGAGAAAATATCGAGCAGGAACCTCAGTGATCACAAGATTTTAACCTTTACACTGGATTTTCTCAGCTTTGGAGCCATGCAAGGAGTCTTCAACACCAGAAATTCAGCACTAAGATTAGAGCCAAGATGTGATGTTTAAAGGGCTACAGAAGTAACTTTTTCCAATCCATGGAGAACTCAGTAATAAGTGTCTTTGAAATTAAAATTCAAGTTCTAACCTTCCATCTGCTACAAACACAAACTGCACAGCACTTCTATTTAGTTGTTTTGAGCTACAGAAGAATCTAGAACACACTTTCCTGTGTTTCCCCAGAAGTCAATCAGTGGAAAGTCAAAATTCTACCTTGTAAACTATGAGGTCGTGTTCTCCATCTCTCAAAGTTGTCCCATCATATCTCATGAGCTTCACAAATGCCAGGGCAAAGATTTTCTCAGATTTATCTTTGGCTGTTACAAAGAAAAAAGACAAATCACCACAGAATTAATTATTTGATACTTCTACAGGCAGTGCCCCTAAACCTCAAAGACATGGATGACCATAGCAAAGATCCTGCTATGAAGAAAACGTACCAGGAATTAGGAGAGCCTTCTAAACACAGGACAGAACCCAAAACAATGCAAAATAAACACCTAAGAAGCTGACCACATCAACAGTTACCAAATGCTTAATATTCCTGTATTCTCTCTGTTCTTTCCAAAAGCTTTACTAAGGCAGCCTTTTAAAAATAAAACTGAAATGTGATGCCTTTAGAAAGCTCAGGTTTTGAGAAGAACAGCAGTGTTTGGTAGCAAGAACCATGACTGAAAGACCAGCACTGAGGATCTCAGGGCACAGAGCCCTGACAACAGACACCTGAAGGGGGAACATCAGCAGCAGAATAGAAAGTGGACCCATAATTACAGCTGAAGTGCCCGAGCTCCTGAAGGCTGACCTGCTCTACAGCCAACAGGAACGAGAAAATACATCCAGTTTGCTCTTGTTCAACATCAATTGCCACAAGTTAAATGAAAACAGGGCAACAGAGTAAAGAGAGATCACAAAGTTGGGGTACTAATCTTGAGAGAACCCAAGGAGCCTGTGAGGAAGCCCTGCAGCCCTAAGGAACAGTCTCTTAGTATTTTAGAAGGTGTCCAACCTAAATCTTTGAGTCATAAAAACATTTCTGACTCTACTCATTTGTAGCATTCCATCATATATTGGACACTGATGAAACTGACGACACTGACTTTTGGCACATTGCTTTCCTCAGCAAGTGTCATCCTGTAAATTAGGTAAATATTTTATTAATCAAGTTTTTAATCCCAAAGTCTTTAATTTCTCATGTTAAGCCAACTGTAAACTCTTTCACATTCCCACTAGGAAATATAAATTTACTCCTCCCTACCCACCTACCTCTAAGATAAACACCACAACCCCTTGAGCTACTATGGAAAGCTTTATTCCATTAGCAACCTAATAATAAATCCCTTGCAACCCCTTTCATAAATTCCTTTACTCCCTTTCATCTGACTTGCAGAAAAACAAGTAAGAGACAGGTAAGAGCAAGGAAGGCGTAAAGGGAAAGAGAAACAGAAAATAAGCAGGCAAGGCACTTAATCCTGCACTAAAAGTACAACAATGAGTTACAGGTTGGGAATGCCATGCCTGTGGGAGGAGATTTGGGCACCAAGGAGCCCAGAGGACCACGATGCAGAGGCTGAGTTACTCACAGTCCTGGGAGGATCGATGGCGGAAGGTGAACCTCAGGTGGCTGCGGTTCACGTCCTCGATGGGGATTGCCACCTTCATGGTGGGGAAGAGGAGGGGGGAAGGAAACAGTCAGTGCAGTGCCCAAAATCTCAGCTAGGCATCTTCCAGAAAGCCTGAGGTTCCAAAATCCCAGCAGCACCCTTGGGTTTCTGCCACTGCCTGTCCACGGATGCAACAAAAGCACCTTTGGACTCTAGGTGGGGGAGCAGCTCTGAGTCCCTCTGAGCACACAGAGCCTGCTCCCACTGCCTGCAGCCCCACAGCATGGCCTTCACAGAGCCAGCCCCCTCTGCAGCCCCCCAAAGTGCAGCCCCCTCTGCAGCCCCCCAAAGTGCAGCCCCCTCTGCAGCCCCCCAAAGTGCAGCCCCAAACAAACTGGCCAAGCTAAAAGCACAGTCAGCCACATCCCAAAACAGGGATGAGCTCAACACTATGGCAGTTGGGTTTTAACCTTAATCTCCTGCTTCTCTAGGGCAGCTTCATGGCAGGAGAGCAAACCACTCCTACAGATGGTGGACTGCCCAAAGAATGACATACAACTCAACATGCAATAAAGGTCAAAGCCTTCCTTGGCTGAGCTGCTCCTTCTGTCCCGCTAACCACAAATCCCCAGGTTTGTTTCTCAAGGCTTCCCACTGAAATCTCCATTTAATGCACATGAACACAGAGAGGAAGTTATTTTAAGAGTTTATGTACCTTTACAGTCTCAAACCAGCGAGGCTGCTTTACTTGGTAATAGATCACAGACTTGTACTCCGAGATGGCTTCATCGCCAGCACCAGGAAAAATAACACTCTTCAAAACACAGACAAAAGAGAAAAGTGTTTCTACGGCTCAAACTCCTCTCTTCCATTCAAATAAACACCAAATAAATCAGTGAAGTAGGTCAAAACAAGACAGAATGGCTCTTGCTCAAAGCTCCTCATGAAATTAATATCAAAGGACATCACTGCTGTATTTAATTATGACAAAGGAGAAAGGGTGCTTGAAAATAAAAACTGGGGCTTAAGCTGACACGTACAGAAAAAGATGCAGAAAAGGCTTAAATAGATATGTATCAAAATCAAACCCCCAGACACTAAAGACTTTAATACCTCTAATCTCTTGCCATCTTCGTCATAGACAGACACTGTCACCTCCACGTTCTTCGCCGTGGTTTTGCTGCCCTTGTCAAAGTCTCCCTGAACCAAGGTGACATAGATGTCATTGCGCACGTCCCCTACGAGGCAGAGCACAGCACCAGGGAATTCACCACTGCCACAGTAAACCTCTGGGTTCTCAAACCAGGAACACAAGGAAACACTGCAGTTACACGTGGCAACACCATGATTCCACTTCTTTTATTTTTCACCCAACTTGTGTCATTAATCATTTGAAAGGATGAGTTTCACCATTTAGCCCATAATTAATTAATGTAGCCCATACACAGGTATTTTACAATTTAAAAATGTTTAAGAGCCTACAGAGGTCTGTTTAACTCGTTACATGGGGACCTGGTCGGGTGTTTTTGCTGGTTTGGGGGTTGTTTGTAGCTTTATGTCTTAAAATGCTCTTCAGCTACCCCCCCCTTCAACTGAAATGCTGAAAATGAACTGGGGAAACCAGGGATTCCCAATAATTTCACAAGGCAGATGGTTTATGTGCCAACATGTGAACAAAACAAGGGGCTGAGGCACTTCCACCATACGGGATAGAGAGGAAAACATCTGATAAACATCTGGCAGCATCCACAGGGAGACTGGAAAAGGGGCTGGGAAACACCTCCTGGATCCTCCAGAGCCCATCCATGGGAGCAGGACAGCGGAGGGTTCAGCTCTGGCTTCTGGCAGCTCTTATTTTGAGAAGTTGTTTTTGGGTAAACACCTGAATTCAACATCCTCTGAATTAAAAAAAGATGACACGGCTTTCTTTCCAACACATTCTCTACATCCAGTACAAACCCTGAGAGATTTGCTAGCTCTAAATCAAGCCTGTGCCTCTCAAAGTGTTTCTGGTTTGGGTTCATCACAACAGAGAAGTTTTAAAATGCCCTTGCTATGGGGATAATATCAAGTGGGCACTTTAGAGGGTTTTTTCACTGCAAAAAGAAGAGAATTTCCACTGCCACTGGGATTTCAGCTCTTGTTGGAGGGGCTGGCAGTTTTACTTATTGATGCAGCACATGTGGCAAAGTATTTTATATTAATTTTAAATGAGACAGTCTTTTGATGACCCTTTTTTTTTAATGGATACATACCTTAAACTCATCTTTATTATTTTTTCCCCAAACCTTCCCTACATGCAGACATTTAAAGCAGGTTAAAATCCAACCAAGCAGCATTAATTCACACACTGGCTTACCAGGCATAATAATCTCAGGGAAGCCCATTTTGCGAGCCACAGCTGTTGACCTGTCCACTAAATGTGGAAACTCCTTCCTGATCTGATGGATATCTCCTGGAAGAAGTTTCAAAGTCACCCACAAACCTGTCATGTAAAAAACACAATCATTAAACCCGTGGGATTCAGTCCTAGTTACTAAAGATTTCTTTCTACAAACTGAAAAATGCAAGAACATTAAAATAATTGAGATACAAAGTACTTTAAAGCACTCCAAAAAATCCCCCCACTTGAAGCAAACATACGAGTAGAGCACACACAATTATGTCTGATTATATTCCAATGTTTCTAGTGAAATATTTCTCTTCCACAGGGAAAAAAAAAAAAGAGGGGGCAATGATGATTTGCATGGAAAAATAAAGTATTACAACCAAGCAACACCAGCAGGTCCCCACCCCAAATTGATTCATCACCACCACCCCCATAAGTAGTTTTTCCTGCTCGGAGCACAGAGAAATCCACACTGCACCAGCTTTCCACAGCTGGTATTTTCCTCTTCACAAGCACAAGAAGCCACTAAAAAGCTGCTGCTTTGCCAGCTAACATCAGGCACACTCGGTACGGGGAAAAGATGCCAAAGTAGGAAAAAACCCCCCCAAAATAAAAAAGGAACCCAACCCAAAAAAAGTCTTTCACTCTGCTAAAGTGACTGGCAATCATGTTTAAGCATGAAATAATCACAGCAGCAATTTGCAGGGGAAAATCCTAAAATTAAAATCTAAGAAACCCCCCCCCAAAAAACACCCATCCACGAACCAAATTGTGGGTTATGCTGTCCCCCAGTTAAGTGTACATTCATTTTGCACCCAGTTGGCAGCTCGCTGTCTCCTCTGTGCTATCTCTCTGCTGATTTGTTGAAGGAACAACTCTGAATATTTTCCTCTTTGCCTGGGAATCTTGTTTTTTTTTGGGAAAGAACTTGAATCAGAGAGGCTGAAATGTGTCCTCCTTTACGATACACGCTGGCCAGATGAAAATAGGGAGGGGAGAGCAGATCTAAACTTCCTCTTTAGCTAAAGGATGATCTAAAACTAAGATTTGTTTGTTATTGATTAGCAAAATAAAGCAGGAAAAAGGATATAATCTTCCTCGGGTCTCTTGTTCAGACATACCCAAGTGATACAGACATTCCTTCAGCCCGAGGAGGTCAAAATCCACACCCCAAGGGCATAAGGAGTCACCTCCTGGGCCATCCTTTCAAGCAGAGAATCCCAGAACTGTTAGGGTTTGAAACAATCTCTGCATTCCATCCAGTCCAACCCCCTGGCCAGGCAGGGTCACCTGGAGCTGGTGACAGAGGAATGCATCCAGGTGGCTTTGGAATGTCTCCAGAAAGGGAGATTCCACACCCTCCCTGGGAAGCTGTGCCAGGGCTCTGCCACCCCCAATGGAAAGAAGTTGTTCGTCAGGTTGAGGTGGAACTTCTTGTGGTTTAATTTATGGCCACTGCTCCTTGTCCTGTCACTGGGCACCACCAAAAAGAGTCTGTCACCATCCCCTGGCACCCCTTGGAGATGCTTACATGGATTGATGAGATTCCCTCTCGGTCTCCTCCTGACTAACCAGGCCCAGCTCCCTCTCATCAGAGAGATGCTCCAGACCCCTCAGCACCTTTGTGGCCTCCCCTGGACCCTCTCCAGCAGCTCCAGTACAAATATAAAGATGAAGAGATGGGCAATGACACAACCTGCAGACTCAACACAGGGCAGGGTGGGTACCAAGTGAGCCCTGAAGGGTGGGGAAGAGAGGACCACACCACACCAACACAATTCCCCTGCCCAAAGGGCAGTGTAGAAGCAAAACCCAAACCATCATCACGCTGCAAACCGAGCGGTTTTAGGGGTGTAGATAAAGAACAGCACCTACCCTGACCCTTGTGGTTGACTTCTTTAGCAGCAATCACTTTGTTTATAACAGTCTGAAGGAAATCATTCTCCCCTGCCACCCTGGGTGAAAAACGGGATGATATGTTCAGCTGCTTGTGTCGAATGGCGTCATCCAACGCTAGCCTGGAGGATGCACATGACGACCAACACCAGGAAACAAAGGGGCACAGGAAACCAGAAGTCACAGTGACGAGGGAACACAAAAGGTCGTACCACAGTCGTGACAAAGAGCATTTTATTAGTCAACGCAGGACGGAGGACAGGAAAGGTGACAAGAAAGACAGAGGGAGATCATTAATCAGAAGAACGCTGCTCTACCAGAGATTACAGAAGGTCTCCCACCTCAGAACCCCCAGTGAAGCACTGAAAACCCAACACAGGCACTTCCCTCTTTAATAGAAATAAACAGTAGGCTGGCCCTGCAACCCCTCCAGGGTCACCTGTCATTGCACAGGTCCAGCAGCAGTGCTGAGGGGGTGTCTGAAGGAAAAGCTGCCCTAAATGCCAGGGCAAAAGGGGGAGAAGAGCAGATAACCCAACCATCCTGTTAACCCCAATGCAAAGATGGGATCTATAGATAAGCAGCAGCATTAAGTGCCACTGAGGTAACGCTGCCAAGGGCTTTAGACAGCCATTGTGCTGGTGGCCAGTGAATGAGCACAAACATACAGAGAGATGGAAACACAAGTGTGTGTGGTACAGGAGAAGCAGAGCATGGAATGAGGAGGAACACGTGGCTCGTGTGGACAGCCCGAGCCTACGGTGGAGATAAGGACACCAGCACCCATCCTGTGATCCCACATGGGTGTCCTTTGGAAGGCACTTTGGCACGGGAATGTTTTCATTTATTACAGGGGGGGAAAGAAAAAATGACACTGCACATCTTTTCCAAAAGTCAGATTTATCTATACAGAAGAAATAAATCGGTGTTAATGGAGCAAAGAATTAGATGTGCCATTAGCATCCACTTTGACACATAAATGTTCATTTTCATTGCTTACTTCCACACTCTAAAACATAAGCTTGCTGTTGTTCACCACACAATAAACATACCCTACTCTTCCCTAAAAACCCATGTTTTCCTGGGAAAATGGCATTGTGCTTGGATTTTCTCATTAACTGCAGCACCTGCACACCTTGCAGTCCCTCTCCCCAGCCCTACACCTTCAAACCACAAGGGCTTCCTCAATTAGGCCTGTTTTTCAAAAGAAACTTAATTTGAGGTTACATTACTTCAAGCTTCCTTTTAATTTTTAAACATTATTAAACCCCTTCTGCATACCATTAGTGTATTAATCAAGGAATTTAGTTCCCATAACCATGTTTTACCTTTTGGAACAGATGGTACTCTAGCATTTCCCACAATGGGAAAACTAAACATCCATATTTTATGCACCTTTATTTGCCTTATCCTTCTACCTTTCCTCGCTCCATGGAATGATAAAGCCCTCCATGATCTATGGATGGAATAGTTTCTGGGTTTCTTGCATGATAAACCTGAATTAGGAGAAGATCCTGCAGGAGGTTTATCAAGCCATCCTTCAAATCCTCAGATTTTGTTTCTATTCTAATTACTGTGGCCCCTGCTATGAATTTCTATCTCCTAGCGAGGAAAACATAAATGTTATCATTTCCTAATTCCACAGAAGTCACCTGCAGTGGATGTTGGTAATGCTGCTGGTCTTTATCGATCTCAGGCAGAGCTAAACCAGCAAGGAACTCAGTTTAAATGTTTCACCTCCTACATATTACCACCCTGACATCTTTAAACAGAAAGAAAACAAGGCTGCAGGCTTTAAATTTAAAAATCCCAGAAGTTTCTGGGGCTGGCACTGTTGTAACTAATGGGAAATTACCACGAAGATATATTAGCAAGTTCTTCTCAAGATAAGATATCTCACTGAAATAAATTAACTTCAGAATATCGACTATTCTTTAAAAAAAAATCAAACTTAAAATGTTAATATTTTCCCTTCTGCGTATTCTTTCAGCTCTTCCCTACTTACGGTTGGAATGGGATGAAGTGCTGCTTGTCCTCATCATCAACCTTCCCGTTAATTATGTCAGTGACATCCATCACTGCAAAGAAAAACAAAGGCTGCTGAATTAAGGGATCAACGTGGGAAAAGGGCTGCAAGAAGCAACAGTGACCCAGAGAAGGGATGGAATTAACTGTGGAACCTCAGGATTTTCCCACAGAATAACAACCTATTGCAAACAACCCTGGGAGCCGCAGTAATTTCCCTGACACACCAGTCACTCTGATTGCATTTGGGACAACTCTGAGTCTGTACAACCCCACAGGGGTGTCCCACCCCCAGTTTCCATGCAGGAACTTCCCCTGGCACAGCCAGATGGAGCACAGAGGTACCTGCCACCCCAAAGGGTCTCCGCAGCCCAGAGGTGAGTTTCCTGGTGTTGTTGTCCCTCAGCTCCATCCTGCCAACTCGCACGATCTGACACACAAAACTGATCTTCTCTCTCTTCAGGTCTTTGCTGCCCAGGTCCTGCAAGGGGTAGTTTCAGGAGGTTACTTTATAAAAAGTGCATTTCAAGTTCCATTTCAGCAGGCAGAAGGTTTGCTGCTCACAATTTGCCTTCACCGTGCCAGGCTCTGACACCAGGGCAAGGTGGGTTTGTTCTGATATATAAATGTCTTATCTTGGCTTCTGTGTCAATTCATTCCTTGGGAAGACAAACCATTTCTAGTATGTTAAAAACTCAAGGAGCAATTTTGGGTTTAGCCACGTATTGAGAATATTTAGTGGGTCACTGAAGGGAAAGATTTTCATGGGAGCCTTTGCCAGCATAGAATCATGGAATGGTTTGAGTTGGAAGGGACCTCAAAGTCCATCCAGTGCCACCCCTGCCATGGGCAGGGACACCTCCCACCAGCCCAGGGTGCTCCAAGCCCCGTCCAACCTGGC
>JAWWMP010000167.1:33413230-33436288 GCA_035047865.1 Dendrocincla tyrannina | reverse complement strand
CCTGGGAGTGTCCAAGGCCAGGTTGGACGGGGCTTGGAGCACCCTGGGCTGGTGGGAGGTGTCCCTGCCCAGGGCAGAGGTGGCACTGGATGAGCTTTGAGGTCCCTTCCACCCCAAACCATTCCCTGATTCTACAGCAGTGGGACCAAGGGCAAAGCTGTTCCCAGCACCCTCTGGAGACTCTGTTCCTCCTGGCTGGTTTGTGCCTCCCAACACGACCTCTCCAGGAGAACATCATGTTAAAGCTCTCTCTTTAATACACAAGCTGTTTCCCTTCATGTAAGATATTATCCTCCATCCTTTATACTGCACCACTACATCATTTCCATTACACTGTATTTCTAATCTTTATTTCCACGGCTGTGATTAAAAACCACATTAGTCAACACAAACATCTTCATTTCCAGTTGGTGCCTTCATTACCCAGCTTGCACTTTTATGATACAAGATTCCAAACATATTTATAGGAAACAGACTCTGAATTAAATCCTACTTTAAATAAAAGGCTTTTATGTTCCTATTATCTTGTTACAGTGACCTTGCACAATGAGAGCATGAGAAGTGGGAGTCAGGGCACCTTAAATCCCACAGAGCCTGTTGGTTTACATCTGAATTGCACTTTTAGTCTAAGTTTGAACTCTTGACCTTACTTATTTGCACTTTCATCTGTGTTTTTCTATTTTCCCACCTGAGAGACTATTAATGCTTATTACTCTAGGTTCCTAAGAATATATTCTTATGTGTTTGGAACCTTAACACATGAAAACAATCAGGGATGTAACTTAAAGGTTGTGATAAATTGGGAACAACCAACTTCAAGAGGTAAAAGGCTCACAACAATAATTTTTCCAAAGTTTAATTTTACACTGCAAATTCAACATTAAATATTCATTTATTTTTTAACACAGACTGACAGCCTTAAGAACTGCCCCAAAAACTCTTTCCTTAATTTCTTTAGTATTAGATTATTCCAAAGCTGTCTGCATCTTAAAACCCCAATGTATTCTGTACAATACCCTGTGAAAAATGGGTCCTAATTGCTCAACAAATCATTGCTAGATCAAGGTAACATTCTAAAAATCTGGCAGTGCACATGAAATGTATGGGATTTGAGAAACCATGCAAGAGAATCACTGCAGAGATCTGGGCTTTAACAGAGAAGATGCTCAACAGCTTCTCAGCACTAAAAGTAGCCTCTAGAAATAGAAAGAGAATTCCATAATACTTGATAATGAAGAGTTCCTTCCCACTTCTCCCTGTGCCCCTCCCAGCACCACTCTCCCCACAAACCCTTTCCAGTGTAAATGCCTCCCTGGGTTGGAACTTACAACATATAATTGTCTCCATATTATGGACCATTCCCGGAGCGTGGTGGTGACCTCCTGGATCAAGGGCAGCTCGTTGGGGATCACTGTTTCATGTTGGCTGAGGAGGAACAGGGAAAGAGAAGATGAAATTAAGTAGGGGCTTTGTGTGACAATGCAAAATACACAATCATTAAGGTCTGAAAGACCTTTAAGATCATTAAGTCCAACCAGCACCACCATGTTCACCACTAAGCCACGTCCCCAAGTGCCACATCCATGTTTCTGAACACTTCCAGGAGTGGAGACTCCACCAGCTGTGCCAGGGCTGGACAATCCCTTGTTGTGAAGATTTCTGTCCTAGTATCTAATCTAAATCACCTAATCTACCATCATTCCTAAGGAGGAACACTTCACTTCCAAAGACAATATTAGAAAGTTGAAAATAACATCACTTATTACAAATTTACAAGCCAAAAGGTGATGGTATGAGGTGCTGAAGTGGAGAACACCAGTACAGACAGCATGAAGTGCACTTGGATGGGCTGGGACTGTGGAATCACAGACTGGTTTGGGTTGGAAGGGACCTTAAAGACCATCTCCCTCCACCCCCTGCCATGGGCAGGGACACCTCCCACCAGCCCAGCGTGCTCCAACCTGGCCTTGGACACTTCCAGGGATGGAGCAGCCACAGCCTACAATGCCATGATACTAATCTGGAATTGGTTTATGAGTTGGTATTTTTACAAAATACTGGTCCTGAAATGAAAAATTGAGCATTCAACTCCTTAGCACAAAGTTTCTGTATGATTTGGTTTTAAATGGTGTGCCATGAAAGCAAGAAACACCAACTAGGTCCTTTCACATTTCCAGAGTAGGGTACTTAAAGGCAGTTTTGTAATCAGGGAGAAAGATGTCATTATGCAGCAATCTCATGATAAGTAGTTTGATCATTTACATATTGAACAGCATGTAAAAATAAATCAGGCACAAAGGAATAACCTGTTTTAATCCTGTTTCACTCCCTTTCATACCTGGGGAATTATTAATTTCACTCCACTTTTTTTTTCTCTGGGATTTGGTTGGGTTTTGGGTTTTTTTTTTCCTGTTTTTTAACTCCACTTTGATATCAGTGTTAGAAACTTTTACATGCACGTCCAGCAAAGCTGATTTAATATCTAAAGATCAGAACAGCTGTTAAATAACAAATGCAGCTCAAATATTCAGTGCTGAACAGGAGAATCATAAAATAGCTTCTCATTGTAGCAGAAAACAATGCCTGAACAATGGCTTTCAGCAAGGAGACCAATCTACAAGATGAACTGAAGAAGAATTAAGAAATCACTTAAATTTCATGTGCACCAAAGAAAGGTGTCTCATATCAAAGGCCTCTTTAACACACCAGGCAAAAACCATAAGGCTCAAGGGCTGCAAGATAAAAGAAGCTGGAAAACTGACACTGGACTAAAGCAGGAGGCATGGAATGAGAGGAAGTTAATCGAGGTAATTATTAGTCTAGACAGTAATACAAGTTATAAAGAGAAATGATAAATTATTAATTCCATGAGTAGACAGAAGGTTATGCTTGAGCTCAGTCCACGATGACACAGCTTCCACTAGAGGAGAGTGAAGAATTTCAAGTATTAGTTTAAACACCAAACACACACATTCTCATCAGCAGCTCCTTGACTAGCTGGAAACAAGTGTAAGTTACCTGACAATGCAGCAAAATCACCTGGATAAAAACAGGAAAATGGATTTTCCAATATCTTCCAATCCAACTTACCCTTTGCCTTCAACGATTGCTTCCTTAAGATGTATGTAGGAGGCAGGAAAGATACCCTTGGAGAGGGGAAAAAATGGGTTAAATCACCACTTGCACCAGACACATTGAGCCAACACACTGCTGACCCTGCAGAGCCTTTCCCATCCTCTTAAGCATCAGAAAGGTCCTGCTTGGGACCTTTTTTAACCTGCATTTAAATTTTGGGTTGCACATCCTCCCACAGAGGTGTTACTGCAACCTCAGCAAAGCCAGATCAAGTGTTTTTAAATCAAATGTCACAATATTAAAGGGAACAGAAGAGAAATCCTGTCACAAGTGGCCCACCAAGTGGTTTTTCCTCCCCCAGTTGGAAGCACAGTTTGCCACGGTTCTCCAGGCCCCTGGGTCATTATATGCAGGGGCAAATTAAGACAGATTTCCTTCTCAGAGTGTAGAAGAGAGATGATTTTACACGATCTACTCCAAAATGACACCTTGCCTGTAATCCATGTCCATTCCTTGCCTTTCCTCACATCTTTCCAAGCTTCCCTCTTACCTTCTGTTCCCAAATTGTCTCCTACCACCAGCTACCAGAACAAGCCCAAAACCCACTCAATATGTAATACTACACAACACCAGTACAGCTTTGCTGAAAAATTAGTCTAAATTCATCCAGATTCCAGAAATACAACAACATTGTTAAAATAAGTCAAGCTGAGAAAGCAAGTTCCTCCACCTCACCCTTTGAGAAAGAAGTTCAGGTTTCTTATCCCATGGGAATGCAAAAGGAGAAAGTCTCAGGAAGCCCCTGGGGGGCACACAGAGAGAGGAAGGTGTGCCCCTTCATCCCAGCTCAAAAATAATCCATCACTGCATTTAGTGGCAGTCAGAGACGTGCAATTATGTCAAGCCAAGAAGAATGTGTAATTTCTTCTTAGGCTGTATAAGGCACGTTCATGAAACTCTGTTTGTAAGAATTTTCATGTATTCCCAAAAAAAAGGAAAAAATCAAAATAGAACAGAAACCCAGGCCTGGTAAGGAAATGGGTGGGACAAACCACACAACTCAGCTCTGTACTTTTGAGACACAGAGATGCAGCTAAAAACACACCTCTGGAGGCAAACATGGCATTGGCAGCATTGGAGGGAAGAAAGCAGCAAAACCAGGAGGAGTTTCATTCTGCTTAATTACTGCTATGAAGTAAAAGGCTGGAAAACCAAAGCAGTGTTACAAGCAGTGCTTGTGTGGTTTCCTTTCTCTGCATTTCAGAGGCTGCCCTGAACTGCAGCCCTTGGTGCACACTGGAATGACCCTGCTGAGCCCCCCCTTCTCCCAGGGAAGGGCTGAAAAGCAGAGCAATGCACTGTTTAACAAGTGTCAGCCTCCAAAGAGGCCACCTGGAACAGAAAGTTCTCAGCTCTTCACTTGAGGCAAAGACTTGGACCATCACTTACTGCAGACAATGAGATGATGCCCATCAAGACGTATTTAGTGACTGATAGACCTTTAAACTGCAAAAATAAGGAATCATAGAATGGCTTTGGGTGGAAAGGACCTTAATGATCATCTCATCCCACCCCTGCCATGGGCAGGGACACCTTCCACCAGCCCAGGGTGCTCCAAGCCCCGTCCAGCCTGGCCTTGGACACTTCCAGGGATCCAGAGGCAGCCACAGCTTCTCTGCCCAACCTGGGCCAGGACCTCAAAGCCAAGTTTTTCCCAATATCTAATCTAAACCTACTTTCTTTCATTGGGAAGCCATTCCCCCTTGTCCTGGCACTCCATCCCTTGGAAATTGTCTCTCTCCATCTCTCTTGTAGCTCCTTCAGGTCCTGCAAGGCCACAGTGAGGTCACCCCAAAGCTTCTCCTCTCCAGGCTGAACAATCCCAGCTCTCCCAGCAGAGCTGCTCCATCCTCTGACCATCCTGGTGCCTCCTCTGGACTTGCTCCAACAGCTCCATGTCCTTGCTGTGCTGGGACCCCAGAGCTGGAGATGCAGCTCATCTTTTAGGCCTTGCTAAAATAAGGTTCTTTCTTTTCAACCTTGAAAAATTCCCATTGACCAGAGCTTGAAAACACACGGAGCAGTGTCCAAAGCTCCTGCTGTGGCCAGCACCCCAGGTCTCCATAAACCAACAGCCCCAATGCCATGACCCACCTCTGCCCAAGAGGAAAAGGAACATTCTGCTCTGGCAACACTCACCTTCTTGGATTTCTTCCGTAGTGTGTAACCTCTGTACCAACCTGGCAGGGAAAAAGCATTAAAAAGGTCATTAATGTCACCTCCCATCTCAACAGCCCCAAAGGTGGTTTCCAGTGGTCCTTCACCCCTGAACTTCCACTTTCTACAGGCTTCATATCCTGCACAAAGCAAGTCATCTTGGAAGCTGGAAAAATCACAGCAGTGATGATCAAAATGATGGACAAGCCACGACAGAGATGGATGTTTACATTATGTGTTTAATTACCATCCACCTAATTTTAATTCACCTAATTCACCAATGTAAACAAAACCAGCTAAGAGCATTAACTTCAAAAAAAAATGTACCATTTCACTAGTTTGATTTTAAAACCTGTTGAACTTCCAAAACTGCAAGTGTTCAAAGGTAGATCAGAACACAGGAATCCTCGGGGATTTATCATTCACATGTGAAAATTTTAACAGCAAGGAGGCCTTCTGGAAAAGCTGAGCCACCCCTCCAGCCCTGCAGATTGGGGATTTGTCCAGCAAAGCATCACCCTCTGGGTGAGGATGGACAGACCACAAAGCAAACGTGGGAAAACAATTGCAATCCCGCTCCTGGTCCCAGCTGGGGCAGGAAGGAAGCCCAGTGAAGCCAACACATGCTGATGAATTCATCAGGCACACTCTGGGACCAGAAGCACAAATGAAAGGCTCAAGCACACGGGATTCATCAGTTTGCTGCCCTGCAGCAGAAGGCGAAGCCACTTGCCACTTGTCCTCTGTGATCACCTGGGGATGGCTAATGCCACCTTCTCCATCCCAGCTCCCTGGCCTCCCATCTCCACTGCCTTCAGAGAAGCATCCCCAAAAACTGCTCCTCAAACACACACTCCCAGCCTCAGGCTCAGGTGTAAAGAAGGTAAAACTTTAGGGTTAGGTAAAAGTCCCCTCTCCCAGCACCCCTAGAAATTACTTGATGCTCAGACACCACCTTGGGTTTGAGGTTGACTTTCTGTTACATTTCACAGCTATGCACCTTAATAAGCCACATTCAGTGATCACGCCTGTTCCATCAAATAATGTAACCAAAGAGAATTAAGACAATAAACATCTGGCAAGTACTAAGGCAGAATGTGGCAAATAGCTGGTTTGGGATATTTCTGAATTCATATGGCTTTGTTTGGCTTTGCCTCCAAGGCTCACATTAGAAGGAATAAGAGAAAGTTTTCTAACTCAACAATAAATTAGCTAAAATTCTTCCTGAAAGAAGGAATCCCAATTTGACTTTCAACAGCAATTACAGTAGAAAGTAACCTCAACTTTACTTTAGTTCCTGGAAGAACACAAACTTCAAGATTTAACAGTAAAATATGCATATTCATTCCCAATCTCCTGACTCCTATAAAAATACAGGCTGAACTCACCAAGCCTCAAATTTACAGGATCTACATATTGATGTACAGATTTTATCCCAGGAACGTTAGAGATCAAAAGGCTCAAACAATCACCTAATAATGGCAGCTCTGTGAACAAGAGAGATAAGAATTATGCCATCTAATTTCCCATCCCAGCAGGTCCTTCATGAGTAATCACTGGGTAACATGTTTGGGAGAACACTGACTTATTTGCATTTCTTTTACCACGAACTCATCCCATGTGCTTGAAGCCCTGGGAACGTCAAGGTCTTCCCATCAGGCCAGGCCAGAGGAAAAGTGAGTCATGTCCCCTGTCCCACTTCCTTGGCAGCATTTGAGATGGTTTCAGAGCATCTCCCACAGTCATTAAATAAGTCAATTTATCCAAAAAAGTACAAAGCCGTGCAATATTTAAATCATTCCACTGGCATTTAAAAAACTCTGTGCTGTTTGATTTTTGTGAAAGCTTGTAAGGTCAGACAGCGGAATGATTGTTTTGCTCGGGGTCAAACCTGGCATTGCAGCACCAACGCTCAACTCCAAGGAAATGCCAGCCCAGGATTAATGAGAAAATTCCTTGTACACTGATGAGCAGAGCTCGTTACTCTTGTTGAAACAGCACTGTTTGTTTCAGTAAATACAGTGATCCAAAAATCTGATTAAGCCAATATCTAAACAAATTTATCACACGGATTTACCAAAAGATCAATGTCTAGAGATTAAAATAAAATTAAATCAATAAAGTAAATCACGTTTCCACATGAAAAAGAAATATTTTAAGCAGAGAATTCAGTTCTCCTGTTCCTCCCACCTTTCCAGAGTGCCTCATGCCATAACATTTCAACTCAGGGATATAACACAACAACTGTATTTTGGTTGGCTCAGGACTGATCAAGAGCTGAAAAGTGCTGTGGCAATTTCCACATCCTGCTGATCATCCAACCCAGCATTCAAAGGCCCTTGCAGAGGGATCAAGGAGGAAAGATTTTGGTACAGGTAACACTTCTACAGCTTCATATCCAAACAAGAAAAGCACCTGGCAAAGCCTGAAATCACTTCACAGCTCTGTAACTTGGCACCCTTCTGATGTGAGAGACAGGAATAATTCAGCACCCAGGTGACTTCCAAATTCAGATTCAACTTCTTTTAGCAGCAGGTTCTTCTGCACTACCTGAGGGTTTCCAAAAAGCATCTCTCATTCCTCTAACACAGGGCAGAAGCTGCAATTAATCCATACAAATAAAGGTGTGAACATCCATTTGCCCAGAGAAGGAAAGGATTATTCACCAGGTCATCCACCACACGTGTCTCCACTCCCTTAATTCTGTGTTCATTAGAATTATGGGGCTTGTCCTTAAAAAGGCAAGGGAGCAATTCACCACTTGAATGCAATTCCAGAAAAACAACAGTTTTTAATTCCACTTTTGCCAGCTTACCTTCATATGTTTCCAGGATGTGCACGGTGTCCCCGATCTGCAAGGAGAGCTCATCAGGTCCCCTGGCATCGTAGTTGTAGAGAGCTGGGCAGAGGAACAGGGGGTCAGTGCAGCCAAGACAACACAACCCCTAGCATTTGCTTTCTCCATTTAACTGGTTTTATTATTGTTGTTGCCATTTCTCAATATATTTATAAAGGATTTTGCAGGAAAAATAAAAAGCTGCAGAAGTTTGGCCAAAGTCATTCAATCCATTAATGTTTCCCCTTGTAAGAGAAAAGCCACGAGGTCATTTTAAGCCAACCCTCACTCCATCTATCAGGCTCTGTTTCTTCATGGCAATACATGCAATAATTGGTGTTGTACATGCCCCTCTTCCAGCACTTTGCCTCAATTTTGGGCAGTTCTGTCTCAAACTGCAACATCTTCCACTGTCACCCCGACATGCAGAACACTCACAGTGCCTTCAAAAAAGTCCAATTACCACCACCAATCCCAAAGATTCCTTTCTCGGTCACTGCATTAGTTTCCTGCAGGAAACTGTATTTAAAAACATGCCTTCAGAATTCCTGAATTCCAGTGGGAACTGCATCAACCCACTGGGCAAGAAACCACAACCAAAAGAACCTCAGGAACTCAGAGACCACCCCTCCCTCCCCTTCCCACTCTGGAGCACTGACAGCAGCAGAAGTTTTTCTGACAAATAACACAACAAACTAGGCTTGGTTGGAAAAAAAATATTAATAATCAAAAATAGAACAGTTGTGACTCCTAAAGCCCAATTTTTATGTTTCATGGGGAGCAAACTCTCCGTAGGAACAAAGTCTTCAGGTCCTCATGGCCAAAGGCAGCAACTGCACTATTTCACAAGACTAAAATTAAAGAACTTTAATCAAGGTGGACCCACAAAAGCTTCTGTCTCAATGACCAATGACATTATCAATCAAAAATACCTGAGAATCAGAATTTCTTACTATTCCTCATGACCCTCCAGGGTGTGAAGGCATTTTCTGGAACACAAGAATTCCCTCCCACCTTCCTACCCCCCTCAGATAACCACTGCTTTTCCTTCTGCCTCAGTTTCCAGGGCTGCACTGGCCAGGAGTGCTCCAGGGGGACTCCAGGACAGCGTCAGTGGAACAGAAAAACCTGGATAAGTCATGGATGAGACTTCTCTTCTCTGGAAATCTTCCCAGGTGTTCAGAGCAGAAGAGTTCACAGGGCATTAACAAGAGATTCCACGGTCATTGCAGGTAATAAAGCACCTCCCAAAGACCCTCAAATTGAGATTTTAAGGCAAAAGGCACAGTTCAAAAATAACCAGTGAGCCCCAGGATGAACCTTCCCTTACCTGCCTAGTTTGCTCCCATCCCAAGCAGTCCTAAGAAGCAGGGGAGAGCCCTATTACACAGACCCACAACCTAAATTACATCTGTAGGATCTGGTAACTGGAAAAAAAAACACTTCCTGGAGCTCAAATCCCATAATCAGGTTAGCCCCAAGTGCAGGGAACATCCAAGGGGCACGTGAGAAGGTCTAATCCCACCATGAGGATGGGGCACGGACCCCAGGCATGGCCACAACTCCAGGAGCTCCTATTTATTCTCCCCAGAACTTCTGGAATTCCATTACAATGCTACCAAAAACCAAATATGTAACAGGCTGTCTCGGTCCTTTTCACTGCAGAACTCCTCCTGGTTGACAGGCTTTGGTGCTAAGAGGTAAATAAATATATCTGAGTGCACAGGGGGGAAAAAAGTAAGAAAAAGAAGTTTGGAAGAGAAAACAAGAGTGTACAGTGTGAGATTATAAATGGAATAAAAGGACACCACAGGGTAAAAGGAATAGAGTTTGGGTGCACTGCAGAGACCAATATCTGCAGTATTTAAATGAAGGCTTTAAAAAGTGATAGAGCTTTTACTGACATCACAACCACCCGAGCTGTCCTTGTTTTAATGGTTTTGCTAATTTTGTCATTAGGAAAGAGAGAGAAACCCTTCCTCCCAGGTACCTGGAGTGCAACACCCAAACCCATCCTCTGTGTGTTCACCTGGGTCTCTTCAGTGCTCACATTCAACCCAGAGGACGTGGGGATGCCCACACACCCAAAATTGGACCCAACTCAAGCCTTCCACCTTCAGAACCCTGCCAAGCAACCCTCAAACCAGCCATCCCAGTCAGGAGAAACTCACATTGTGACAGATGAAAACCAGTCCAGTACTGCACTCCCACTTCAGCCAAGCACTTCCCAAACACTTAAATGGAGCAACACTGAGGACCAAAGGCAGCTACAAACATGAGACACTGAAATCCATGCCTGGTGTCTGTCCTACCAAGGGTCACGAGCCAGGAGCTTTTCTGGATTGACCAATTCTTCTGACAGGAGATGACAAAGAGCCATCAAGGGGTCATTCCTGCCCAGAGAGCTCCCACTGCCCCACACTGACTGAGGAGCCACGGGGGGATGGTTTATCTTTACAAACACATATGTGTGCAAAATGCATCTGCAAGAGAAAATAAAGCCCCTTTCTGGCTCACAGCAGTATTGACAGATCATGAAACAAACCACCAAAATAACTATAAAGTGCATTCCACCCTGTGATTACAAAGCTAGGCTTGCACTACACTGCCTGCTCCTGTGCAAGGCAGCAGATAACTCCCTCTCAGGGTTCTTTCTTTATGCACAGTGACATCAAAAGATGTTATGACAGAGAAAATGTTTGATTGGAGCAGACAAGGAGGTTTTAATTAAAGGAAAAGACAAAATTTCAGAGGAATAAAGCACGAAACTGGTATGCTTCTAGTTTGAACAACTGTATTCCGAGGCACCAGTTAAAATATTTAAGAACCTGAAATATAACTTCCAATTTTAACTGAAGAAAGTTTTGCTTAATTGGGAAAATCCAGCTCTCAGAGTGACAGGTTTTCAGCCACCTCTCTCAGAGTCAGCCCAGCAACTCTCCAAGTGAAGGCTCTCCCTCTTCCTCCTCCTCCTTCTCCCTCCACAACCACAAATCACATGGACACGAGAGTCCTGAAGTGCCAAAAGCAAAGGATTAGTGTGGGCACAGAAAGAGCCATTTTTTCAGCTCTAAGAGTTGATAAAGGAAGGAACAATGAATTGGGCATTACAGTAATTGCAC
Organism: Dendrocincla tyrannina; assembly: GCA_035047865.1. Lineage (NCBI taxonomy): Eukaryota > Metazoa > Chordata > Aves > Passeriformes > Dendrocolaptidae > Dendrocincla > Dendrocincla tyrannina. Next base: position 33,425,038 of record JAWWMP010000167.1, on the reverse strand, counting down.
TAAAACCCCATTTACTGTTAAGGAGCCCAAAACAAACACCTCTCCTGAGCTGAACTCGTTAATCTGCACGCATTAGACAAATGAGGATGGCAACACTGGAAGAATTAGAAAAGTGACAGAGGGGGAGAAAAAAGAGAAAGCAAACAAAGGCAACATCAATTTATACTGAAAGAGTTTTGCCCTGACTGTATGAAAGGTGAGATATCTTAAGATATCATAAAGATGTTACAGAGTAATATCCCCTGGAATTACTTTGCATTAAAGGCTGTATTAATCACTCCACACCCCTCAGAGAAACCAAACTACATTTAACACATTATCAGCTTTATTTCACACTGTCTTTTAAAGAAAGGTCCCAATTATAACTGTGCTTCTTCAATAAATGCAGATTGAGAACAGAGGTGAGAGCAAAGTCTTGCAAATTCTCTGGCATTAAAAATCAAAGACACCTGAAGGTTTTCATGCTATATTCCCCTAAAATGAAAGTCCTGCTTTCAATATTAGGGAGACTCCTCAATCCTCTGCTACTTACCCAGCTGAGTTTCTAACTTCTACAGCTGAGACTAATGGAGAAGGAAGAAGAAAAAAGAAGTGTTGGGGTCAGGAGTGGCACCTGAGACTGATCAGGATGATTATTTCATTAATCAAGGAGAGATCTGAAGTCACTTTGTGTTTTGCCATTCCTGGTTTCACTGTTCTTTCTCAATATTCCAGTTACCCAAACGTTCCCAAAACACGATTTTCCTAAAGAGACAAGAAGCCTGAAGAAATTCTCAGGCCTGAAGCTCCCACCAAGCTCACAGAGAAGATACAGCTCGTGGTTCCTCCTCCTCAGTAACACTTTGCATCTTATTGATTAAATCCATGATGTGACTTCAATCACAGGACTAAATCCAACAACTTCATGTCTATAGGAAGGATTTATTCTCATTTCCCTTGCAGAAGTGAGACTGTTCCTTTCACCCTCCTCCACCTGAGCAGTGATTCCTGAACCACACCTGAGCTCACCTGCAAACTGTGTTCCCACCTGAGCCTGGGAGCTCTGCCTGTCCTCCAGGAGCTCCACAGGGCATCTGGGGAAGGGGGGGGAGAATCCTGAGCCTGCACTCTGGAATCCCAATGCCAGCCTGTCTTCCCTCTTCCCAAGAGAGGACACGGAGAGTGAAGGACCACCAAAGCCTCCCTGAACATAAGCAGACATGTCAGGTTTATAACAGATGGCAACACAGGGGAGCAATATGTTTTGCATCACATTTGGTGTCTTGTCACTACCCAACAGCAATTAACAAGCTGAGAAAACTTCATCAGTCCAGAGCAATCCCCAAACCTGAGTCAAGCTGCCTTCCAGAAATGAAACCACCTCGCTGCTGAATCCTGCAGGCAGAGCTCAAGTGGGACCGAACAAGATGCACACTTGTCCTTTCTGCACCAATTAAAAATGAATAAATAAATAAAGCCTGGAAAAAGGAGGGTCGGGGGGGACCTTCTCATCCCATACAACTCCCTGCCAGGAAGGGGGAGCCGGGAGGAGTCGGGCTCTGCTCCCAGGGAACAGGGACAGGAGCAGAGGGAACAGCCAGGGGATGTTCAGGTGGGACATGGGGAGGAATTTGTGCCTGGAAAGGGTGGTCAGGGCTTGGCAGGGGCTGCCCAGGGAGGGTTGGAGTGCCCAGCCCTGGAGGTGCCCGTGGCACTCAGGGACAAGGTGGGCATCAGGCACAGGGTGGGCTCGACAACCCTGGAGGTCTTTTCCAATCTAATTGATTCTGTGAAATAAGGAGTTCAAGCCAAGATGACTGAGAACCAAGTTCAGGTTCTTGCTTTTCTCTCTCCCTCCTTTTAAACCAGACACTTTATTTTTAGGGAACTAATAAAATAGGGTGCCAACTCACTGCTTTTAACAACTTTCCTCCTCCTCCTTGTTGCTAATCTGTATTCCGAGGACTTCACCACGAAGTACTGAGTGTGTAAAGCTGAAACTAGTGCTAAAATAAATACATATGTGTAATTATTGACTGTAACAGTATTATTAATGTGCCATCATGCACAGCTAACGAGCAGCACAATCAGGAACACCCAAAGTGTTTAATACTCAGAAGTCCTTTAACACCCTGTATGCAGGACAGAATCACATCCCTCCAAGCTCTTGACACTGGCTCTTGCAACAAAAGCAAGCTGCTGATCTGGACTCACAGAACACACTATCTAGAGGCAGATGTCTTGGCATGTCTTCTGGTAACTCACAGTCACAAAGTGAGGCAGTTTGGATGTTCCCTTGGCTTTCCTACGTGTCACGATGGGGACACTGAGAAGCTCTAACCTGGCTCTTGCTGTGGTGGGGCTACAGGAAGCATCCTCAGAGGAGGCAGGGAGAGCATGTGAGCATCAACTAAAGGAAAGGGACTTCTTTTAATGCACTGGAATTCCAAACTGCTCCTACTGACACCTTTGCAATCTGGGCATGAGGAGGAAAAGAGTTAACCACTGGAGGGGAGGAGGAGTCAGTTCAGCTTAGGGTCAGTGCTGGCAGGGGATCAAATGTGCATCATGAACTGGCCAGGAGTCAACCTCAGGATCCTTGGACAGAGGTTCCCCAGGAGAGAAGTGGCCCACACTGGCTGTGTTGCAGCTCCACACCCATTCCTGGCCCCTGTGCCCCTTCCCTTGCCCACCTCAGGCAGCAGCTGGACTCCAGCCTGCCCAAAAACCTCAGGGTGGTGGTGACAGCACCAACTCCAACAGGCAGCCAGTGCTGCCTTAGGGGAAGGTCCCGAATTGAGTCACAGAACCCCAGAATTATAAGGGTTGGGAAAGACCTCTGGAGACCACCCAGTACAACCCCCCTGCCCAGGCAGGGCCACCTGCAGCAGGTGGCACAGAACACATCCAGGTGGGTTTGGAATGTCTCCAGAGGGGGAGACTCCAAACTTCCCTCCCTGGGCAGCTGTTCAGGGCTCTGCCACCTCCACGGAAAGTCCTTCCTCAGGCTGAGCTGGAACTCCTTGGGGTTTAGTTTATGTCCTGCCAGGAGGTGCAACATGCCCCAAATGCCAGTCTCAAACCCAGCCTGTGAAAGGGGCTATAGAAGAGTTGTGCACAATGAAATCCCCCACGTCCTTCCCAATCCAGTGCTCCAGGCTAACCCAGCACAGATTATGGCAAAGCACCCACAGGCACAATTTGGTGCTCCAAAGGGCACAAAGCTCCAGCTGAAGATGCTCCAGGCATCACTCCCCTGCTTCTCCAAGCCTCTCCCTTGCCACTGCAGCAGGTTTCTATTGCACTGAACACAATTCTGCAAAGAGGGTGTCTTGCACCAAGCACTTCTACAGCAGAGAGCTTAATGTCACAGCTATATTTTAATAGTCATTTCCACGAGTATCAAACTCCAGTTCAACATGCTAGAAGTGCTCCCTCAGTGCTGCAGGAACAGGAGACAAAGGACACTATTCCCTGCAGTGTCACAGAGCTGGTGCTGCAGAGCCAACAGCCTAAGGCAAGGAGGAAATGAGGTGGTGGGAAGATGTTTGCATTTCCTACTCTGCTTCCTCCCCAGCATTTCTACAAGGGAAAACAAACCCCAAACCCCTCTGTTGCTTTCCCATGAAAGCTTATGGAGGGGAAAGGGAGATGAAAGTGTTTTTGGCTTTTTACACATCAAACCTTGCTCGGATTGTTTTTTCTTTGCCATCACCTTATTTGCCTCTCAATCCTTCAAGCCAAGAAGCACAGTCAAATAATCCCTGAGGAGCTTGTTCTGCTTTCTCCCAAAGGACACTCAGGGACAGGAGTGACCTGCTGAGAGCCACAGTTTGATCCCCCAACACTCCCTCTTCCCCAAACCAGCCTGGCTGCTGCACAAACTGGAAATAAGGGACACTTTCCCCCAAGCTGCACCTTATTCCGGAATCAGCGGCGAAATGTAACCATGGAAGCGAGTCCACCAGCGCTGAATGCTTTGGAAGATAAGAGCAGCATTTTGCAAAAAAACAGGGAAAAATTGTTTTTCCCCAGCCCAGGGAGCAATCACATGCCTCGTGCTGCTTTCAGAGGACTTGGCTCGGCCGCTGGCCCTAACAAAGGGTCACTGTCCGGCTCCCTCCAGGCTGCAGAGCCCCTTTTCTCATCCCCAGCCCTTCCAGCATCCCTGCTGGGCTCTCACAGGGAGCTCACAGCCCCCCAAACCCATGCTGCCCACCGAAGGGGGACCCTCTGAACCCACACTGATTGTTACACTCATTCTGGAAGAAAGAAGGAGAAGGAATGATATTAAGACATCACCATTCTTTAACAGTTTCGTCTCTCCATAAATGTATAAGCTGCTGGGAAGTGGGGAAAACCAGAGTCAAAGAACACCCTTCCACACACTGAGCTCCACGGTTTTTGCACAGTAAGAAACCTAAATTTGCAGTTGCAACACTTCACTTTGTCACCAGTTAATTTAATCAATCATTCTAAAGCCTTTTTTAGCCACATCACAGAATATTTTGAGCTGGAAGGGACCCACAAGGATCATCATCTCCAACTCTTTTTTTTTAATCATTTAAAATAATCACTAATTTTTAATATCCAAATGATATTAATTTTTTTGAATTAAAAGTTGGTATAGCCCAGCAATCAATCACAAATGTACATGGGAATTCCCAGGTGAGAATTTACCACCAGCAGCTGTCGAGCCCTGTCTGACTGACCAGTTTGGCTCCCCCTTGGTAGGGCACCTCTCAACCTACTGAAATACCAAAACCAACCCTTAAAATCACTTCCCTTACTCCCCTGGGCCTCAAAATCACCCCTGTTAATTCAGAGCAGCTCAGGACTGGAACACCTTCCTTCCTAAACACAACCACTGCCAGTGGTCACATTTATTAATGCCAGGAAGGGGATAACTGTGTAAGATTACACAGGAGCCACTAACCCAGCAGTAACCTATGTTATAAGGGAGGGAAAAATATAAAGAATATTTGGATTGTTCTCCCTCTCTTTTGGCCATTCTATTTTCCCAGCACCATCCCAAGTATTCCCTGACAAGAGGTGAAGCATCAGCACCCAGCACACGCCTGCTGGCAGTGCAGGGAGGGGGCAGAGCCAGCTCCTGGCTGCAGGAGCAGCCCAGTGCTGTTCCCAGGGCTGCTCCATAGGAAACAGCAGCTTGAGGAGACTTATTTCCCTGTTAGGATTTCCAAACTCTGCCCAGGTGTTTGTGTTTGGCAAGCTCCAAGCAGGTGGTGTTGCCCTGGGCAGGGTATCCTGCCCCCACTTTCACCCTCAAACACGCTTTAACACTGCACTCATCTAAAACCAGGGGTTATTTCTCAACTCATCACCACTGTCAGGACCTCTCCCTCAAAGCAAAACTATTAAAAATACCCAACTAAGACAGCCAGCACAACATGCACTCCATTCAAGCCATGTGCAGCAAACCAGCCCTTTTTTAATCAGCCCTAATGGCTAATTTTGGTGCAAGCACCCTGTGAGACACCAGGGCCACTCAGCAGTGGGACCTGTGTGACAGAGGAGCATTGAAAAAGGTGGGCAGAGTGTAGGAATCTAATTTAATCCTCCTGCTAAGAAGCCTTTGGTGTTCTGGAGAAAAACAGCCCAAACTTTACAAGCTGTCCCAAAAATGAGTGTGTTGCAAAGGTAACAACCAAAAAAACCTTGTGATGTGCAGATACAACAAAAAGGGAAAGACAGATACAGCCCAAGGTTACACCAGTGAGCTCCAATATTTTACTTTTCACTAAGTTCACCCTGTCATTTCTCACTGCTCTCACTCATCTCAGCACCTGAGTTGCAATTATTCTATTTCCCCCTCCCCAAAATTATTTTCCACACTCCTTATGTAAATGTTCTGGAACCACTGAGACACTATTTTACAAATATAATACACCAACTTCTAGTCTTAAAAGTCTGTATCTTGATTTAAGAACAGCTCCCGGATCACCATTCTGTGTTAACAATGGCATTGTGCCTGGAGAGTAAATCTTACACAGTTATCCCAATATTTTAGGTATTCAAGCCCTTAAAGTATTAAACCTTCCCATGTTCCGCCACAAACACCTCTAACTGTGCAAACCAACAAATGCTGCAGGAAACCCAAACTGTCCCTCCTGTGCTGAAGGCATAAATCTGAACCAGTTCAATCACTCACTGATCACAGGTCAGTAAATAAACAGAGGCTGCAGCACAAATGATTGATAAAAATCTGTTAATAAGTTGTTTCACAAACACATTCAACTACAAAAATCAAACCCGAGCTGAACCCGCACAAAACTTCCAAAAATGTAAGCAGCACCAGAACTAAGTCATTCTCTCAAGTCTTTAATAAAATGTGCTTCTCTGGCTCTATCCAGTCCACTGCCTTATTTTTTAGGAAGAATTCCCACTCCCCAGAGCCAAAAGCGAGCTACTTTAGACAGCCCTCAGACTCAACTGCTTCTCAAAGAGGGATTGGATTTTTTCCCCCATAAAAACAATTAATTCTAGGACTAGAAAAGGTAAAGTTGGAAAAGACCTTTAAGACCGAGTCCAACCCTGGGGTTCAGAGTCCAAAGCCCAACCCTCATAATTAAGCATTTTAGAGACAGACCAACCCTTGAGGAAAAGCTTCCCTTGTCCCTCAGCCCCCTGGAGCTCTGTAGGGCAGTGATGCTCAGCCCCCAAGCAATGCCACCCAATGCAACTGCAGACATCCCTGTTGTCCACATAAACATCTCCTGCGCTTCTTTAATCCTTGTGGAGCCTTAGTCAGAGCCAAACAAAACCAACAAATAAACAAAGTGCAATGGAATAAACACCAAGAGAACATTTGGCTCTCCATCAGAACCCCAGGGGTTGGTGTTTTGTCCTGTTTGACTCATGCACTGGGGAAACTCCAGCCCAAGAAATACCTCTGCACCAGGATAACTCTGCTCTCAGCTCCACCTGCTCCACTTCGAGCAACAACTACTGTTTTCTCACCAGAAAAGCTCAAGAAGTGACCTCTCTGGGAAAGGGCTCTTTATCCACTGCCTCAGTCCCCTCTGGTGCTTTGTCATATGTCACTAAATTCCTTTTCCAAAGGGGCCAAATTCAGTGGCTGTGTTTGTGGGGCAGTCCCAGCCTTACAGGATCTGGGGGCTGCTTTTCCACCCTTCATTTGGGACACCCATGACAGAAAATGTGCCTTCTTGATGCCCCATGGAGCTCACACAGAGGTGGAACAGGGGCTGGCAGGGAAGGACCAAAGCCATACCACCTACAGACCAACTCTGATTTGAAATAGAATCCAAAACACCTCCAAAACTAAACTGAGAAAAAAAGCCACAAGCCAGTTTGGGTTTTTCTAAACTAAAAATGCCATCAGTAAAAACCACTTACCCTTCACACTGCCATCTTCAGAAATCAATGCACAGACCAAAAAAGAAATCCAAAAAACCAAACCCACAACACAAGACACACCAACCTCAGACAGGAGGAAATAAAACAAGTGTCTCAAGTCTACTCCCCCTAAGACTCTTGGTCAAAGAAGCACAGGGAAGGAGATGGATTGATGGAGACACACCAACACCTACCAGCCAAGGTGAGAAGACAACAACAACCCAACAGCAGCAGGGGGGTGAGGACATCTAGTCCTGCACATCTAGTGCAGGAGAGACAATTCATCCTCCACAGCCCATAAAATGAGGGGGAGAGTCTCCAGGTTGTGGCTGGAGGGAGAGAGGACAGCAGTGCTCGTGTTCTCCACCTGCCCCACTCAGAAGTCTCCAAAGATAAACCCAATTTCCCATCAAGGTGGAACAAGGGGAGTCAGGTGAGTAGGATGGAAGGAACTCTAGCAGGGATGGCAAGATGATGGGTGATGGCTGCAGAAAGTTTGTGTGTAAGGACTAAAGGAGGGCTACAGAGAATGAAAGGGGCCAGAGAGCAGATAACTCCACCATCATCTCCTGTCAGAGACTGCAGTGCCAGCATTATTTTCTATATTAGAGCTACAAATGAGTCAGACTGATGGAAAATGGCAAAAATGCTCCCATGCCACCAAAAGCAGCAGGAAAAAGTCACAGTCAAGTCATACAAGAGCTGCTGAACACATTCTCTTTCAGCTCTGCTATTTAAAAAACAATAATTAGAGTTCAAAAAAATCCCCTTCTTGCCATTTTGCTGCCAGTTTCCATTGATACTCTCCTGTTCTGGGAGATTAACCTTAGATTTAGTCAACACAAGGTTCAAGGGTTCCTATAGACCTTTATCTGTAACTCTCCTGCCCCAAGCAACATGCTGAGGCCACATCTCCACCCAGTCCCTGCTCCTTCAGAGCACGGGATTTATAGGGCATTCCAAGGCACAGCCAGAGCACAGGATTTAGAGGGCATTCCAAGGCACAGCCCCACTAATCCACACCCCTCTCAGGGGCATGATTTGCTCACTGCACTCATATGCACAGCACATTTCTTTGAAAGCAAGGCATCCTTGCAAACTGCTCACCATCTGCCTCCTCAAGCCTCAGAAACCCAAATTATCATCAAGCCCTTCCATCTGGCTCGGCATTGGGAGATTTCCTGTCCCAGGGTCTGCTGCAGGGATGCTTTTTGGACATGACCAGTTGCTTTCTCCCCGTTGCTGGTGCCTTTGCCACGGACCCTGCACACGCCGTGCTGAAGCAGCAAAAGGACCCAATTCCACCCACTGAAACATTCCCTGCTGCCAGGATTGCTTCCTGCACACCAGCTGGCACCATCAGGAGGATGTTCAAGGCTAAAGCACCAGCTGGGAGACACGGGTAAGAGTGGAGCTTTCCAGGATCCTGTCTCTGCCCCCTTCCTGGGCACCAAGGTTTGACTTGTTATTTCTGAATTTATCTCCTTTTTTATTCCAGGTGTGGCAATTGGGACAGCCCAGCTGAAGCTCTTGGAGATTAGGGTTGGGTATGGTGTGGTCTCTTCAGGTCCCTGTGGGTTCCCTCCTCCCTCCCAGCTCCCTCAACAGATGTTCTTTTATTGCATCCCACTGCAAAGCCAGTGACGTCGGTGCTTCCGTGCTTTGTTTGGACAAGGGCAAGGCAGGCAGAGCAAACACAAACACCTCAGGCTGGGCTTCCAGAAGGTCTTGGGATGCTTGGAGGGGCTCCTGGGCACTTCAGAGTCTCTGTGCTCTCTCCAGTGCCCCCTGCACTGCCAAGGGCACATTTTCCAAGCTGCCCACGAGTTGTGCTTCCAGGAAACTCTGCCAGCAACTCCTCAGGTCAAGCCACAAGGAAGGAGTTCTCCATGATGCCACAGTGATGCCCTCCACATAGGGGACTCCTCAGGGATAGCACAGCACACTCACAAAATCCCCAAATCCAGCAGCTTTCCCATCTCACCACTGAATAATTTGTGCAGTACAAACATTAGAGCGACACAGCTCCTCCAAGAGCAGAGAGGAACAGCACACAGTGCCTTAAAACCCCGAGTGCCCCCAAGCACATACATTGATTATGTACATTTTTACTGCCATTCATGTGCCCAAATTACACAGCAAATCCTGTACCACTTACTTGTTGGTATTTTCTGCTGGGTAACACAAAGACATTCTGCTACTCCAACACCCTTCGGCAAAATCAGCCACCAGAAGCCTCTGAAAACATGTTATAAAAAGGGCTGTGCAGAAATAATATAAGCAGCACTCGAAATCAAGCAGCAGTGCTAAGAAATATTATATAAAAACCCCCAAAATTCATGTATCACAGCCAATAACTGCTTCAGTTATTCATCCATCTGCTTGTTTTGTTACGTGTATGGATCCATGATTACACAGAATGGTTCTCAGTGTAATTATTTCACTTTAGTTACAAAGCTACCATGGAGCAGAAAAATATTTCCAGAGATATTTCCCATTTTTGCTGATGGAACTGAAATTCAGCCACTGCTGCTCCTTGTGTGAGAAGTTTTTACATCAGAAATCAGATTTCATGCACAAATTACATAAACACAGGCAGATAATGCTATAAATACATAAATATTTTCATAGCTACAGACTGAAAACGAAGATCAAGTTTCAGAATTACATGAATTATCTCTTATTGCGCATTTTTTTTTTGTTTAGACAGGGCATGATTTCAATTCCCCCTCCCCACCAAAAGCTGGAGGAAAGCATTCCAATAACTCAGTAAGGGATTCATTAAAGCCTTAGTCAGCAAAATGACTATTGTCAGAACAGCCTCAGGGGCTACCACAGGCTAGAAAACAGAATTAAAAATGGTTTTAAGTTAAACAAAAGTTAGAAAGGAACTTTTCAGAGGCTCATCTCCCTATCAAAAAAGACCCATAAAGAAGAGCAGCCCCCCGAGAATGTTTTGTGGAAGTTTTGGACTTGCAGCAGGTCAAAGAGGACAGAGAGGCAAGACTGACACCTCTGATGGAGTAAATACCTTAAAACTGGATTAGCAGCAGTTCCTTGTTGGAGCTTCCATTCATTAATAAAAGTCAGCTTGCAGCTCTTTCTCTGGGCTCGGGCACATCTACAGGTATTTAACAAGACGTATTGGATTTCAGTCCTGCAGGGCTGCACTGAAGGATTAGACGAGGCATATCCTGCATGTGCTCCACAGCCAACACTGGCCAGAGCCCAGAAACACAAATATTGCAAGGAAAAAATTGTCCCCAGGCTCTCTCCTGGAGCTGCAGCTGACAGCAAAGCTTCCTGGAGACCTGGCTTTGTCTCCACGTTACCTCCAGCTCATGCTCCCCTTCCCTTTGCAGAAAGGAAAAGGCCCTTCTAACACAGAGAAATCTGTGCCAAGCATGGCAAAGAGCCCAAAATGAGCATTGTTTCAGTGCATCTGAGTCAAGCATTTCTAACAGAAGAGAGATAAAGGGCATGACTACCAAACCCATTCAGGTGCTACTTGAAATCACAATCCCAGAAGGGTTTGGGTGGGAAGGGACCTTAAAGACCATCCCACCCCTGCCATGGGCAGGGACACCTTCCACTAGCCCAGGTTGTTCCAAGCCCTGTCCAACCTGGTCTTGGACACTTCCAGGGATGGAAATACCAAACCAAAACCCTTAAAAATACCAAACCAAAACCCTTAAATCAGCCCTTAACCTACTGTCACTTGTGTACCATGCATAGTGTGAAACCTCACCTTGTGAAAATTCTCCCTCCCCTTGCATTTTTCAGGAGAAGGAGCAAAAAAAATAGCTGAAAAAAAAAAATCCCTAAATTGACCATAAACTTTCTCTGCAGAGTTAAATAAAAGCTTTATTACAGATCAGGCTGCCTATTGGGAGCCAGTATGTGCTTTGTGAGGAGGAAAAAAATAATAATTCCTGGTAAATCCCTATAGAAATCATTTCTCAGAACAATCCCAGCTTGTCATGTTGTCCCTGACCTGGACAAAACCAAACAGGAGTACACACTTATCCGGTATCTTTATCCCTCTCCAATCTCTGGTTTGCAACAAGTGTTTATTGACAGAGAACAATAGTGGCTGCTGAGTGAACTGGGAGTAATCAAGCACATGCCTGCAGTCAAATTAAGGCCCTTCATGGAGGAAGGAGTGTGTTTCATCCACCAGCCCCTTCCCTCTGCTTCGTGGGATGCCAGGGATGGGGGCACGTGGAAATGCATCCCCACAGCAAGCACAGAAAAGGTACTGCAAGACAGAATCACACACTGGTCTGAGTTGCAAGGGACTTAATGATCACATAATTCCACCCCTGCCATGGGCAGGGACACCTCCCACCAGCCCAGGGTGCTCCAAGCCCCCTCCAACCTGGCCTGGGACACTCCCAGGGATCCAGGGGCAGCCACAGCTTCTCTGGGCACCCTGTGCCAGGGCCTGCC
>JAWWMP010000167.1:33311779-33330059 GCA_035047865.1 Dendrocincla tyrannina | reverse complement strand
CTTGCAGAGCCAGAAGGTCCCCCCTGAGCCTCCTTTTCTCCAGGCTGAGCCCCCCCAGCTCCCTCAGCCTCTCCTGGTGCTCCAGACCAGTGGTGCCAAGGAACAAGCAGGAGGAAAAGCCAGAGGAGGGAGGTGACACGCTGACAGACAGCCAACAGGGAAGGGTCAGCCTGGGCACAGCAGAGAATCAATTCGCCACCCTCCGAGATGCATCTCACTGATTTTCTGCAATACCCTGACAGAAACCAGATACTACAGTGATAGCTAATTTAAAGCTATCAATAGACAGTCACACTTCAATCTCCTGCTTCCCAAACCTTTTCCAGTGTCACCATCACCCTGTCCCATGCCAGCGCCACGATACGCTGAAGCTCTGTGATATTACACACATCTGCTTTGAACTGTGACAGATTGGGGCCCTGCAACCATTTCTAAGCTTAGTGTGTCCCAGGAATGGTTTCAAGCAATTACATACATGGATGCTACTTTGCACAGAGGCATTTTTTATGAGCAGTGGAGATTTACTAAAGGATGGAGCTCTGAGAGTCACCACTGGAGCACCACAGGTCAGCGGGAGGCTGCACGAGATAAAAATCCTTGATTTGAATGGAATTTCATCATCTGGATGTTTCAAACGGAATCAAATCAACTTGCCCCTGAAAAGTTCAAAAAGCATGTAGATGTAGGGGACATGGTTTAGTGAAAGCATGGCAGTGCTGGGTTAATGGTTGGACTCGATGGGTTTAGAGGTCTTTTCCAACCTTAATGATTCCACGCTCTCAGAAAGCACATGATAACACAATCAGGGGTTAAAGTGTTGCTGAGTCCTCCTGAAGTGAAATTAGAGCGGTCCTATTCCCGTTGTGAACCGCACACCTTTAATCTTCAGCTGTTCCAGAAACTCCATTTGTGTGGTTTTTTCGCTCTGCATTTGCAGGAAAGCTCGAGCCCGGGTTAATAATATAGTGGCAGTACTTCACAATGCTCTCTGACATACAGAAGTAGCTATTAAAGTGTCAACAGCACTACAGGATGATATTTTGATGGCAATGGATAGGAGCCCCATCTTCCTGCTCATGCTACTCAACATTTCTGTAGCTTTCAAGCACAGTCAAGCATAATTTGTCACTGCCTTGCATATGTGACACTGTCTGAACGGGGAGTCTGAGCTACAACCGTGCCAATCAATTTTTTTCCAGGCACAACTAGCATAGCATCAACTAGGCAGCTCTTCCCTGTCCTTCCCTGTACCTCCTGCGCTCATTCCTGCTCACCATCCACCTGGAGACCTCTCGAGGAACTGCAGGACACGCCACCTTCCCTGCTGGAGCTGTTCTGCTGCCATCGACCTGCCTAATCCCCTTCCCCAGCTGCAGCCAGAGATAGCATTCTAGGGACAGAGCGAGGAGCAAATTCCATCTCGGTACATCCTGCTGGGAAATGATTCCAAGGGCTGAGTTGGCCGGTATCTGGCTGGATATCTCTTCTCTTTCAGCATGACCTTTCCTTTAATGCTGCACGTATCCTAAAGGACATTTCCAGCATTTAGTGCAGGTGGAAACATATCTTTTGGCCGTTGTTACAAGTCCACCATAGGAGGGGGTGACCTCAGCAGTGATCTCTGTAATCACCACCTCGAAACCCTCCTGCACCTGCAATCTGGAGGAAGCAGCAGATTCTGGTTTGTGCCAAAATCGAGGAGATAATCACAAACCCTTCTGTCCCTGCTGCAGCTTTAAGCTGGTGATCAAAGTCTTGAAAGTCACTCAGTCCCATCGACATCAAACACCGAATAAAGTTGTGTTTTTCTCAGCCTAAACCAGTCTCGAGTCAGAACATCACAGGCAGAAATAAGCTTTACTCAGAAGTTCTCGGGCAAAAATCATATTATTTCATGTCCTTGTGCCCCAAGTTGTTTTTCTTTCTTGTCTTAACTGGAATAATGAGAAAAAGGTGGGAGGAAAAGTGCATCCACCTGGGCTGCTCTAGAAGGGCTCAGCAGCAAACACGTTCCAGTCTGCCATGAAACATTCATCAGCCTCATTTGCATTACAATGTCACGGCTCTGGGGGGGGGGAAATCCTGAAATCATGGCAAGGTTTTTTGATTTAGAGATGACTCCAATCACCCCATGCAGCTGATAGGATGGCACATGCTGGAGACTTCAATGAACTACAGCAACACATTAAAGGCATTTAAAGGAGTTTATTCTTATGTTCTCTGCGTTTTAACTTCTGAGGCCACTGATTTTTTTTTTTGCTGTTTGTTTGGCAAAAGAGTATTTTCTAGAAAGTTATCTCAGAAATGTAGAGGTCACTGGCGCACTCAGGACATTTTTGTAGTAGGTAATCAGTCTCTCCAAAAAAATATGTACCTCCAAAGCCCTTCTGTCTGAGGTATTTTCTCCTGGCAGAGCCCTTGGGGTGCTGTAATCAGGTTAACTCTCCATATCCTTTTGGACAGCTTGAAAAACATATTTTTAAGACTTTTTTTCCTTACTGAGTTCAAAAGCTCCTGATAAGTGTCTTTCTACAATTCTGTTTAGAACATGAAGACCAAAACCAATACAATATACAAGTGCTACTTTTAGCAGTATCAGAGAAAATATGTCTTTGTTTATACACCCCAATAGTGCAATATATAACTACATAGGTAATTAATTAAAAATTGTGTTCAACTATTAGTTTTGTGATCAACTAATGAGAAAGAAGGTTATTTTATTGCTATTATTTTAAATTACTGCAGATTTATAGATATCAAACGCTGAGGGAAATAATAGTGCCACTGCTGATCATTTAAAGAAAACAATAAAAATTCAAATGTCACATTGAAATAATCACCTTCATAATCATTTAAAAACAACACTGAGTGTATGAGTAAAGTAAACTATAAATTGAAATAATCACCTTCAAAACCATTTAAAACCAACACTGAGTGTATGAGTAAAGTAAACTATAAGTTGAAATAATCACCTTCAAAACCATTTAAAAACAACACTGAGTGTATGAGTAAAGTAAATTATAAGTTTGCTTGATTTCATTGGAGTTTTTCCCCCTTCCCTCCCTGCCACTTAGGACAGGAACATTTTGGGAGCCAGGTGTTGGCTGTTTAAAAATCCAGGAGGTCACTACGGAAAGCTGTGTGTGTTTGGAGAGTTCCCCTTCGCTTTGCTCGGGAACAGGGTATTTAAGGCAGGAAAACGCCCCATTGCTGTACCTGCAGCCCCGCAGGTTGGGGATGCACACCTGCCCTTACATCCCCATCCTAAATCGTGCATTTAGGGACTCAAACCCCCATGCCCGTGTTTCTCATCGCTTATAACCCTCATTAACCCCGCCGGCTTTTCCCTGCCCCGGGAATGAATCGCCCCATTGGCGCTGGCGAGGCTGAATTATTCATGCCCTCGCAGGCTCGGCTGGCACGTCCTGGCTTTCCCTGGCACCGGCGCAACAAGTGGCGGCTGTGCCCGTCGCAGTGAGTGTCCTCGGAGAGCCCGGGATGCCCGAGGGGCCGGGATTGAGATCGGGATTGGGACCGGGAGCGGCTCCGCATCGCCAGGTGCGACCCCGCGGGGAGCGCTCCTTCATCCCCCGCCTCTCCCTGGCCATCAGCTTCGCTGCCTGCCGCAAAAACCACGCGGGTTTCGGTGAGTTTGGGCTGTTTCGCGTGTTTTCTGAGCCTGCTGCCAACTTTTTTTCTTCTTCTTTTTTCCCTTTTTTTTCCCTTCCCCCCTAAATGCAGCCCGGGCGCGTTTGGGTCTTAGAGTGACCTAAGGAAGCGTAAGGAAAAGGCAGAAAATGTATTTATTTTTAACTTTAGGAAATGTAAAAGCTGCCTACAGAACTGACACCGAAGTTCTGATCGAACTTACCTTGGGCTATTTCAATTTTCAAACCCCTGTAGCTCGCCGCTAAAACCAAATGTATTTATGTCTCAAGTCTGTTGGGTTTTTTTTTTTCCCCCAAATTGAGACTAATGCAATTTGCTGTCAAATGCAACAACGTAAAGGGAGTTTTATTTCCCCTGTTGGAAATGTAACTTTTATTGTTGCTCTTTATTTAGTTAAATATGTTTCTGGCTGGGCTGGGAACGGGGAGTGAGACCTGCATGAAATCCTTACCATGAGTTTAATGTTCTGTTGTGTCATAAAGCAGTGCCAAAGCTTTGCTAACTTGGTTTTCCTAAGGATAGGAAGGAGATATATTTTGCATGTAAAGCATGTGGTGAACTCAGGGAAGTCTCACCACTTCTTTACAAGGCAGGAAACTTCAAAGCCTCCTGCTTTATTAATCATTACCAGCAAAGCTAGCTCTAATATTTGTTCCAGTTGTCTGAGTTTTGTTATTTTTCCAGGAGGGATACTGTCAGCAGTGCCTGAGAGCTCTCAGGTAGCTCAGCACAGTTAAGAATTGATATAAAAACAATCAGCTCCCAAGAGCAGAGGCCATGGGTAGGAGCAGGAACGTGAAATGAATCATGAAATAAGTCTTGATCGTGGATAACAAGCGCTCTCTCTCTTTTTTTTATTTGTTTTTAATTGCATAGTCCATGTTCTGCTGCTTCGGCTTTATTTTGTTTTGATCACAAAGGCATTTTATTTGGCACCCAAAAACCAGCCACGTTTTTGAAGGGATAAAAGTACAGCAGTGCTGACAGTAATGAAATGCCCTGTGTTTTAAGGGAGAAAAAAACCAAAACAGAGAGGTGAAAACAGGGATATGTAAACACCAGGAGATACGCAAACAATGGCTGTAATCCTGCACCCCTTAACCAGGGGAGTCATCCTTCTTGAGGAAAGGAATCCTGTTGCTTTGAAAAGCCTCCCATCAGTGGGTGCTTTTCCAAGACCCAGCTTTCCCAAGGAGATAACACTGTCTTACCTGGCTTTGTCTGCAGTGCAATTTCTGCAACCCAGCTTTTAGTGATGTGTTTGAATGCATTAGTGATAATATTGAATTAGACTTTACCAAATGTCCGTTTTGCCTCTGAAAGGAGGAAAGAGAAAAATGGAATAATGTATTAGATGTGTCAGGGAGAAGGTACAACCCCCCCCAGGTTTTATTTAGAGCTGTGGAATAGCACTGCTCACCCTATTCACTGTGTTTGCAAATCACTTTCTAGTCCCTGTTCTATATAAACTTTCACTATTTTTTAGGACTTTTTTGCAACTTTAGCAAAAAAAAAATCATCATGATACCTGCAGCCCTTTAAAGTGTATTTGGGTCTGCCTGAAAGTGGTGTTAACAACACTGTTCATCTGATTTAAATACATGGGGTTTGTGGGAAGGTCCTGTGAATATTTTTACTGCTCTTATGGTCTGTGGTCTTGCCAAAATAACCTCTGTGGTTCTTCTGTGGGAGGAACCCGTTTTTATTTCAACGTGTTGGTTGTGTTTTGCCCTTTCCATCAGCCTAGCTTGGTACTTGGGAGCTCTCCCCTCCCAGCCCAGGGTCCTGCTGCCCTGTAATCCAGGATGGGGCTCAGGAGCACCTGTGTGCCCTTCCCCAGGCACTGCATCTCTTAATGAGGGAAACTAATTACTTAAAAGCTTTCAGCACAATGGGCTTGAGAAGTATAAATAGTCATGAACTGCTCGTGGTGCTCTCTGGGGCTGTGTTTGTGCTGACACCAGCAGTGGTGGGGTGGATCTCAGTGTTACCCTTTGCTGTGTTGAGATGCTTCCTGTGTAGAAATATTCCCCGTGTTCATCCCTGAAGGGGCCAAAATAGGAGTAAAAACGCAGTGGTTCCAGATGGCATCAGAAAGTTAAGTTTGCATTAAGTGCTTTTGGTTGGTTGCATTGGGATGTGGAGAATGAGGTGATTTCCTTTCAGCAGCTTTGTTACACGGCAAAGATCCTGGTGGGCTCTGTTTGCAAATGAGGTGTGGGAGATCCTCAGGGTCTGTGTGCACAGGGATAGGACACAGGAGCAGCTCAGTGCTGAGGCTCCACAGGCAGCAGGGTGCTGGAGGCACTGAAGTGACCCCAGGGCCACGAGGCTGGAGGGGCCTTGGCAGCAGCTTTTCCTTGCTCGTGCTCCATGCAGAATCCCAGCAGGAGCACTAAGTCTCTCCACACAAATCCTTGTCTGACCCCTGCCCGTGTAGTGAATTCCCAGTTCTTGGACAACCCCACAAGCACTGGTTGCACATCAACTTGAACTTTATAAGCACAGTTTTGAGGACACTTTTTTATCCATCCATTCTCCTTTGTTGAATTATATAAAAAAACCCCACATGCAGCTCTTTTTTGTTTAAAGATCTCCCCCTGGCAATGGGCAGAGGTCAAGTGCCCATTTTAAATTTTAGTACCTTTTGTGTATTTTAGAGGTGGCTGTTCATGCAAATTCATTGAAAAATCTTTAAAACTTGTCTGAAATGTGCTCGTTTGGTATGAACCATCATGTGTGCAGTGATGTAGAGCAGCCTGGGTTGGTTTGGGGGGCAGACAGAGTGTGTAAGAGGTATTGTCTGTGATCACTGCCGTGACATTCTCATGCCTCTCTTCATCAGGGTTAGGGCTGATGGTATTTGGTTGAAGGCTGGACTTGCTGATCTTGGTGGTCTTTTCCAACCTTAATGATTCCAGGGTTAGAGGATGCTTCTGTCTCCCTGCTTCCCACCCAAGGCAGGGGGCTGTGTGGTCTCTGTTATTGCCCCAGCTTAGAAGCTCTGGGAGAGCCAAGCTCTGGGTGTCCATGTTGCATGGGCTGGTCAGAGCAGGTTTATCGTGGTTTGCCACATTCCCAAAGGAATGTAGGATGTGTCTTGCTGCTTTTTGGGGTTGGTGACACACTGGCACTGCATTGTGGAGGTTCTGTCTGGCTGTGGGTTGATGGTCTTTGCTGCATCAATGTGGACACGTGTTGAGATTTCCCTCTTGGTGCTTCCATTGCAGAAGGTGCAGAAATAGTAATGTCAGGTGGAAATATTTGCAACAATACTGACATTTGAGTCCAAACCCAAACACTACACAAAATAAAGGGCAAATTTTAAAGTCCAGGGGGAGAAAATATTCTGGCTGTTGTTTTGCAGCTGAGAAACTGTGGCAGAGAAAGCAGGACTGGAAAAGCCAGAGTGCAAGATCTGGGAGTGTGGCTGTGGGAAAACCAAGGCTGAACATCAACCATTGACTTGACTGGTCCCCCAGGTCACTTCCATGGGGCAAACTTCATCTAACATGTTGTGATGTGGGCACTGCCTATGGAGAAGGAGATGTGCCCATGGTCCAGCTTGTCCTTGTGATGGGAACTGCCACGTTTGCTGTGTAGGACCTTGGGGACAGCAGTGCCATGTGCAGTCACAGGAGAAGGTGTCACCAGACACCATGGGTGACTAAGTTAACAAGATAAACCAACATAACTACCTGAATTACAAGCTTTTTACCTCTAGGACTGCCCAGGGAGGCTTGGAGTGCCCAGCCCTGGAGGTGTCCAAGGAATAACTGGCCGTGGCACTCAGAGCTCTGGGCTGGGGGACAAGGTGGGCGTTGGGCAGAGGGTGGGCTTGATGATCTTGGAGGTCTTTTCCAGCCTAAAGGGTTCTGTGATTCTGGGTGGAAAAGCTGAGCTGGTGTGGCTGTACCTGTCGTACTTAACGTGTGACAGCAGCACAGATAAAACTGCAACGTGCATTCCTAAAATCAGGGTTTTTCCTTGTTCTCCGTGTGCTCCTTTGCTGTAAATCCCAGTGTGAGGGCAGCCAGGCCTGGAGGAGCAGGGCTAGCAGCAGTCACCCTGTGTCTATCCAGCCCAACCCCTCTCTGATATCCCCCCAGGGCGTGTTTCAAGGATGTTTCTCTTTCATACAACATTGCTCTTGTTTCACAAGACATTTCTGCCTCTGGAGCTCTCCAGAGGAGGAGAGGTGAGCAGAGGACAGTCACACTCAAACTTCTGTGTGTGTGGTCCTAAGGCATCAGTGCCATGCCCAAACATGCCTCAGATTTCCATGGGTGCTGTGCAACACACATGAATCACAGTCCTGTGATGGTGTAACGTGTCAGTCACACACCTGCCAGTCCCTGAGAGCAACTGGGAAAATTTAGGTGAATTACTCCTGGGAATATGCCATGACCACTCCTGGATTATCTTTCCTCCCCCTCTGCAGAGCATAAACAGCTCTTGTTGAGGGTTGTACCTTGTTGATGGTGTGTTACTATTAATAATTGGGGTCCTGCATAGGGAAATATCACAAACTACTAAAAATACAGCCTTGCTGCCTTTATACAAAGCTCTCCTGATGATTCAAGACCATGAGAGCAGGGTTTATAGGGGACAGAGGACACAATGGTGCAGAGCAAACATACAGTAAACAGTGATGAAATAAGCTATTGCCAATTATTTTTGCCATCTTTTGGAAGGCAAAGAATTGAGTCAATAGAATACAGATACAATTTCCCTTGTGTCTGCATTATAGGCCAGGATAGCCATAAGGAAAAAGAGAAGTGTTTTTAGCAGCAGAAGGTAACACTGGCTGCATAATATCTTCATGCAAACATATGGAAAATCCTTAAAACTTGGCCAAAATGTGCTCCAGAAGGGTTCAACCAATTTGGTATCAATCACTATGTGTGCAGTGATGTAGAAAAGCCTGGGTTGGGTTGTTGTTGGGTTTTTTTCATACAAACTTCACATGTAGGAGGTGTTTTCTGTGGTCACTGACACGACAGTCTCATGTCTCTTCATCAGGGTTAGGGTTGGTGGTGTTTGGTCAGAGATTGGGCTCGGTGATCTTGTTGGCCCTTGTGGGTGCTCTGGAGCACCTCTGGGATTATTTCAGATCTGGAATTTAATGGATTGCATTTAATTGTATTCTTCTATTGATGTAGGCTTCTGGTGCCTCTTAGAGCTGCAAACATGTAAAAGAGAGTTGGGAGGTCGAGTATGAAACACCTGGGAAGGTTGGGGAGATTCCTGGCGTGGCTTGGCTTGGCAGTTCCCATGGGAAAGCAGGGCAGGGCCACACACAGAGTGCTCTACACTCTTCTGCCTGCTGTGTCCTCTGAAACCACCAGCTGCTGCTCTTTGGCTGCTGAGGAGGAGCATTGAAAAGGGGTTTAATGTTTTTTAATCAATAATAGCAAACTTGAACAGGCAAAGTTCCTCTGCCATGTCTTACAGAAAGGGGGTGCTTTTGTTGTGTGTTCACCTGCAGTAACCTGGTTTTGTTAATAAAACTCTTGTCATGTAGAGTAAAAGACCTGATGGCATCAAGCAATCATGATATGGTAACAACCTTTGCCTGGTGAGCCCATGACTGAATAACCCAAACTCTTATTTCCCTCTTTTATCCTTTTTTATTATCTTATAGTTCAGAATTTCTCAAGGCTGAATTTTAAGGTGAATGCTGCCTGCTTCAGTTTTTTCTCTCTTTTTTTCCCCCCTCCTTCAGTCTTTTTTCCTCTCTGCATATTGCCTTGAACAACAGCTCATGACCTACTTCTGTCTTTTAATTGCTGCTGCAATATGAATTTTAATTCCAACTGGAGTCCAGATGTATTGAGGATGCACAGCACATGCCAGGGCTGGTGCCATTTATCCCACAGGCCAGTGTTTCCCAGCCCTTGGAATTCAGGGACCCTTTAACCTTTCTGAAAAAAGCATCTAAACCCATCATCACGTATTTCAGTGTTGTCTGGTGATGGGAAATGGAGATAATAACTGTTAATCTAAATGCTAATATGTATTTTCTGTAACAGCTTAGTTTGTTTTACTCTTCTTTAACCTTTGACTGAAAATATTAATGAAGATGGATGTGAGCCTGGTGTTTGCATCCCCCAGTGCCCAAGGGAACCTGGCCATGGGCACTGACAATTTATAGGAGCCTATCTCTAATTTTTGATATTTATTATTATGCATACATTTTTTGTTGTTATACTCAATACTTTTTTTGCTTCTTTTCATGACTGTTTTGGGGAATTATGGACTTGAGAAGACAAGTGGGTCATTGAGAACTGTAGGTATTATACACCTGGTGGAGATCCCAGCTTGATGAACAGGGGTTTAGGTTTAATATGTTCCAAAAGGGTTCTGTGAACTTTGTTCACAAAATGCCTCTTTATTTACTTCTCTGCACTTGAGGAGAAGCACTGGCTACATGTACTGCATCCAGAGCATCTCAGAATTCATCACAGATTCCTTCATCAGTGGATATTTTGCTACTTTGTTTAGCCAAGATTTCCCTCCTTTGTTCCACTGCAATGGGTAGTGAAGACAAGTTATCAATATGTCTCCTACTTAATTAAATTAATTCTACCAGAATTAAAGATAAACTCAAGAAAGGCTTTCATTTTAATCATTCTATGATTGTAGCTTGTGAAGGGCTCTGGAATCCTTTGGGATAGGAAAAAAAAAAGGCATATATAAAAACATAAGCTGGTTTAGGTTAGGTATGAGTAGAGCTTGAAATTCTGGGATGTCTTGGGTTTCAACCATGTGGCTGGGAAGAGAAATCCAGGGAAGGACAGCACATGGCAGAGGCTCCCTGCCTTCACCATTAGTGTCCTTTCCCCATAAAGGCTTGCCAGACTCTGTTGCTTGCTAATCACTGCCAGGGAAGGATTTAAGAGCACAGATGCATCAAATCATTCTCCCAGCGAGGTATGACAGGTCTGAGGTGCATTGCAACCTGTTCTCACGGCAGACAGAATGTTACTGCCTGATATTATTGCTGATATCTGATGTGCAGCACAGCTATATTTAATTAGTTAACTAAAAGGCATGTTCTGCCAGAGATACAGTGAGCAGGAAGGAAACTCACCTTCCTGGAAAAATACTTTGTAACAGGGTGAGTGAAAAAGGCAGATAGCAGAGTTGGAGAGGCAGAAATTCAGCACATTAATCCTCAAGACCCTCCAAAAATCTGTGGAACATTGTAGCTGAGGTTTTGGGATAAAACCCAGCAATTTCACTGTGAAATAAAACTCTTTAAAGGAAACTGGCATGATATTACCTATAAACATTTTAGAACAGCAGCTTAATCTAAAGGTTTATGGGTAAAGATGCTCCTGTGCTCCAAGGAGAAGTGCTTTTATGTTTGGGGAAACGACCTGTTCCTCATCCAAAGGGCTGCAGCAGCTTTGCCTTAAACACAAAATTCAGCTGTGGCCCGGGGACTCATCCCTAATCCAACCACACTTCTGACTCCTTGATTCCTGCATTCACAGTGGCACTGGGAGATCACTAAAGGAGGTTTCATCTTCGTTTTGCATCCCCTGTGGAGGCAGGAGGCCGAGGCTGGCATTGCTCTCTGGGCTCCCCTTTGGGTGGTTGATGACAATTTCTGTGCTGCCATCCTGCCCACAGCCAAAGCCTCCCTCAGCTGCACACAAAGCCTTCCTCCACCAGCAGCTGAGTTATTAGGAAGAGCTTTCATGTACTTCTCTCCTGGGGGAAATGTGGGCTGACTTGGTTATTGTACGTGGGAGGAGGATGCTGGAGTGGGAGCCAAGCAACACTGCAGGTCCCTCTTGTCTCGCAGGTGGAAAGATAAAAGGGCTTGTAAAGGGATCTCTGAGCCCTCTGCCATAAAACCAGGGGGGATTTTCTTGCTCAGGGCTCATGGGGGGTGTGAGAAGGGCCCCCACTTGCACTGCCAGTGCTGCTGTCACCCTGGGAGGCTGGAGCAGGGGGTGAGGGATGCAGTGGGGCAGGACCATGGCTCTGGAGCACTGGGAGAGTGGGACATGTCCCTGCCCAGGGCAGGGGGTGCAATGAGATGGTCCTTAAGGTCTCTCCCATCCCAGACTCTCCTGGGATTCTGTGATTCCTGCAGTGCCTGTCTGGGGCAAGTCTGGTTCCTAAACTGCATCATTCCCTGCAAACCTCTTCCTGATTGAATGGAACTGTGCTGGGAGGGCTTGTGGAAGCCTCCAAGGGAAAAGGGCTGAAAGCAGGGCTGACAGGCTTGTGGAAAGGCAAAGAACTGTCCTAGTGGCTCCTTCCAGCAGCTTGTCCAGCTTGGGAAGCAGAAAGGTCAGAACAACCCAGCAGGGAGAAACCTGAGGAAGAGCTCAATTTGCTGCAAGGAAACCTGTGCTGCTGTCTGTGTTTCACACGCTGAGAAATGAAGTCCTGCCCTGGGTCTGGGAGAGGCAGCTGAGGGAAGAGTGAGAAAGGGCTGTTTTCCATCATGCTGGCAATGTCTTTCCAACCCTCCCAGCCTAGATGTCATGGCAGGTCGCTGTGGAATGAGTTAGTCTTAGTCATCTGTGCTCATTTGCTGTCCAGACCTTCAGTGAGCTGCTCTGCCTCTTACATCCCAATTCTGCTTTATTAGTTCTCATGTTCTTTCCCTTCCCCTTTGTGCTCCTCAGGTAGCAACTGCATTCTGGCTTGTTTTCAGACACCAGCAATAATATTTCCTCAGCCAGTTCCTTTCTTTAATTTGTTGTTGTGGTGTCTGACACGTACCGAGCTCTCTCTGGACTCCAGAGTCCCTCTGCAGTATAAGTGTCTGAACACAGTTTACTTCATCAGGCTTTCCAGAATTCAGCAATACTTCAGGCCAGTTTCCCCAGTACATGTGAACACATTCAGCAAAAGCATGTGCAGCCAGCAATCAGACATAATTGCCAACAATTTCACAGCCCCAGAATCCTCGCTTGCCTCTGACATTCCCGGAGCCCCATCCTTCCCAGCGCTGCTGCAAGCAGGAATCTCCCAGTTGCTAAGGGGATGGAATTTTTGAGGCACTTCTGTGGGAAATGTTTTCAGCACGAAGTGGAGAAATAGCCCTACAGGTTGCTGGTTGATGTTTTCCGTACTGAAGTGGAAGAACCAAAGTGCAGTGAGAGGCAGATCTCCAGAGGTGGAGGCCAGGCTGGAGACAGGTGCTATCCAGGCATCCAAAATGTGACTTGAACCCGTGTCTGCTGCATTAAACTGCAGCTCTGACAATTACAGGCTGTCACAGGAGACTTCCACTTCTGCTCCTGGCTCAATTACTGTCTCATGCTTCTCATAAGATTATTACTGCTGTAAATAAAGTCAAGTTCAGTCTCCTTTTTCTTTACTATCCCAAGGGAAAGGTCTGACTTCTGCCACCCAGCATCGAATTGAGCCCAAGCCTCAGAGGTGCCCTTGGCTGAATTTGAATTAAATATTTTTCAGCAAAATTGTGGTGATTGATGCACTGAATTTAAAAACCAAGCTTGCATGTTTATTGCCCATTCCCAAATTGTTGCTATAGGACTACTTATAACATAAGGGCTAAAAATAACAAACATACCTAATCAACTTAAAACTTTACAGACACGAATCAGTACTAGACACAATCCTTTAGGATGCCACTAGATTATGTTATTGCTGCAGTACTTTCCATAATGGATTCTGTTCCCTAATCCTCGTTTGCTTTGTCCCTGTTCCCATGTGCTGAAAAGATGTTGACATGAAGCTGTTCGTGACTCCTGGTTTCTTCCCTAAGTGATTAGTTGAGTGCAGCTCAATAATGTCTGAGTAGTTCCAATTATTCCTTGCACTTCATGTTTGTGGTGGTCTGAGTGTGTCTACACACACTCCTGAGGTGTGGCCAACCTGGCACTCATTCAGTGTGTCAGGCAGGCTCCAGTCCCCATGGAAGTGCTTCCCTTCTCCTGCTTCTCACCTTTTCCACCTGGGATTGCACAGCCTGGTTGTGAGAAAGGCTATCAGCAGAGGATCATGCCTGGAAGTGCTCTCCTGTTGAAATGAAATGCCTCTGAACTAGAAAACTGGGAAGTGCACACCACGGAGCTACTACAGTGGTGGAAGTGCTGAGCTGCTTGAGAGAAACACCCCACCAGAATTCCATCTCTTTTAGAGATCCCTGCCATACTCCTGGGACTCTGCCCCTCTTCCAGCTCCGGGCATTCCCCCTCTGAGACACCCCAGTTAGCTGAAAGGCATTTGGGCTGATGCCTGGAGAGGTGGGAATGGGTTTGACTTCTGGATGTCACAGGTGGTGTTGAGGACTGAGAAGTGGTTGGGAGGTGGGAAGTATTTTGGGGTGCTGGGTAGGGATGTAAGGATTTGACAGAGTTTAGCAGAGCAAGAAGCAGTTGATGTATGTGTTGCATAAATCCTCTCCAGGTCAGAAGACCTATATTTAATCAGTTTAAGCAAGGGTGATAAGTGTTAACAAACAGGTGGCAGTGGTATGGAAACCATGGAAGAAATGTGGTTCAGCAAACAAGGCTGAATTCCTTGTTACCTCCTCTGGTTTGGCAGCAGCAGAGGGAATGTCTGGGCTGCACTTCTTGGCTCTTGTGCTTTAATGTACTTCATTGAAGTCCTTTTTGTCGTCCAGAATGCAGGAGTAGCTCCTTGAGGGAAGGATTCCTTTGGGCACTTTATTGCCTTCCCTATTCCTTTCTGTGCTTTCTTTCATCCTGTGAACCCTCCATTGTTTGCTGTGCCCTGCCCTCCCACCTGGCCCGTGGGTTTGTTCTGGGAACTGGGCAAAGACACTTCTTCATCTCACGTCTGAGTCTCTCTCCTGTGTCTTCATCCCTTTAATGAGCCATTTATGTATAATTAGAGGAACTAGCTGAGCCACCTTTTATGAAGGAGTCAGAGCTGTGGATGGTAACAGTGAAGAACCACAGAAACAGGGAATGGTTTGGGTTGGAAGGGACCTTCAAGACCATCTCATTTCACGCCCTGCCATGGGCAGGGACACCTTCCACTGTCCCAGGCTGCTCCAAGCCCCATCCAGCCTGGCCTGGGACATTCCCAGGGATGGAGCAGCCCCAAAGGCTGCTTTAAGAGGGCTCATTAACTCCCCAGTGCTGTTTGTGAAGATGAAAAGTCTTCTTTTCACAGTGCAGGATTTTTAACTGTGCCCTGGCTAAAGATTACCTCAACGTGCTATAAATTGAGATGTTTCACTAATTGGTTTCTTGGTTCATTAGCCAAATTGTGAATATGGGGAAAAGAGAGAAGGTTCGGAAAGAATTTCCCTCGCAATCCTTAATTTAAATGGAGAATAATAATTTAGTGTTGAACAAAACATGTTATGTGATTTGCTGTGATGGAGCTAATGTTTTACTTTGGGATCATTTGCCACCTTTCAGGCTTTGTGGGAACATTATCCTCAGCTCTGCCTCATTCTGATCTGATGTGACACCAGGTAGAAAGTATAATCATTATAGTATAATGTAATAATCTCAAAATTTATGCAGAAACACTTTGTCATGGGAAGTTTCTCTTCATTTATTACTTTAAGTAGTGAGATAAGAGGCAAAAAAAAAATCCTTACAAGTCAGCTTTAGTGCCAGGGATGCTGTGGCTCTATTGTCCTTCCAGCCACATAAGTACCAAAAATGCATAACAGAAATAAATAACAAACACACAATGTGGCCCTAGTTTGCTCTTTCCAAGGCGGTGCACTCAGCTGAAAATCAAAGATTAACCCTGAGCAACTCAAAGGAGCAGCTTCTCCTGATTCATCAAAGGCATGCTATGGAATTTCAGCTGTTTTATGAAATCCCTGCCATTGATTGTCGTGGCACGGGAGGTCATGGAATTACTGGTTGCGTGACAGCAAAAAATGGAAGGCTAAAAGCAAGGTCAGATTAAAGAAGCTGCTGGAAGCTCTTTATGTGAGATGAATGTGTATTATCTAAATTAATGACAGGAAACCTCCAATTAGCTGAATATCCATGCAGACTGACAGCTTTATGAGGTAAATACATGTTTTCTGCAGCCAAAGGCTTGGGCAGGGGATGTTTATCCTGCAGCTCTAATGGGGTGACAGGTAGGTGAACATTGTGTATCAGGGCACTGTGACCTCACTGCTGGGGCTGACAAATCTTTGCAATAAATCTGTCATTGTTTCCTAACACCAATAGGGAATATTAAACTTGTGACCTTGCTCTCTGTATGGGCAGGGGCAAAAGCTTTGGATGTGCTGCTTTGTCTTCCAATAAACAGCTTTTAATTTAGGGCAGAGGTCTCTTCCTCAGCCCAGGGCACGTTGTTTTGGCATCAATAAGTTTGAGGGGG
This sequence comes from Dendrocincla tyrannina, assembly GCA_035047865.1. Lineage (NCBI taxonomy): Eukaryota > Metazoa > Chordata > Aves > Passeriformes > Dendrocolaptidae > Dendrocincla > Dendrocincla tyrannina. Next base: position 33,314,075 of record JAWWMP010000167.1, on the reverse strand, counting down.
AACCTCTAAACTTGGTTCTGTTTTGTTAATTTATAGAATTAGTCTGTAAAAATACATCAAAGAGAACTGCAGCTCTGAGCTCCTTTTGTTGTGGTGTTTGTGATTTACACATACTAAAATAATTGTGTAATGGAGTTATTGGATCAATTTACTCCTTGGGAAGGATGGAATTTTCATAAATATTGTCTTTATGTGAAAAGGGGCTTGTCCAAAGCCAGATTGGATGGGGTTTGGAGCAACCTGGGCTAGGGGAAGGTGTCCCTGCCCATGGCAGGGAGTGGCACTGGATGGGCTTTAAGGTCCTTTCCAAGCCAATCCATCCTGTGATCCTGTGTTTTTATGATCTCCTGGGTGTGTCCCCTCACTGTAAAACACTTCAGTTGCTCCTTTTCATAAATATTTGCAGCACCCCATTTAGTTGTGTATGGAATTTACCATCACTATGACTGAATATCAGCTAGAAAAAAATCTGGACTGTAAAAAAAGCAAATTAAAACCCCACCCCAAATTCCCAAGACACAAACAACACACTCCAAAGCCACTTTTCTGTTATTTTTATGGTTTTATTTTCCTAAATGTTTCTAATACGTGATTATATAGTGATGGGAGTGTGATAACAACATTGGGCCAGAGCAAGGATCCAATTACATCCTTGTCCTGGTCATTCAGGTTCACAATTTCATGAGATGTTGGGCAGGAAAATGATCTTGTACCATTCCCACATCCCTTCCTGTGCATCATACAAAGCTGCTTGTTTTTCTTGTCCATCTCTACCACGTTACCTCTCTTTGGACTTTTGCTGACAAATCTACTTCTTTAGTGCCAGTGTTTTGCACCGATGTTTCCCTTTCTGGGCCATTCTGGGGAAATATTGGTTCTTAACACACTTCTGCTGGTTTGGGATGGAAATTGGGTTTAAGCAGATGTGGAGGCACTGCTGTATTTTATTTATTTACCTTGTTGACTGTATATTGTCCTTGGCTCTTGGCTCTGCTCCTTTGACAACTTGGCCTTCTGTCATTTCTCTATAATTTATACTGGGTTTATTTTTTTGTGCTGTCCACTGATGTATCTTAATCCCATCATATTTTTTGAGGTGCCTGTGATATCAATATCCCTTTTTTCAAATTAAGCAGGCATTCTGGATTACTCAGCACTTCTCTGCTATACTTATTTGAACTCACACACTATTGCCTTGGTTGCTATTTCTGTGCTCCAGGTACAAATGCAGCTTTCCTTGTCTTCCCTGTTCTTTGCAATTATTTTGGGTTTACCCTGAGATTTTCTCTCTCCCCTCTGTCTGAAAATACAGGGGGTTTTATAGCCAACTTTTCTTCAGCTTTTAGCTGGGGGAAAAAACCCATAAAAACCCAAGGAAAAAACCATCCAAGAAAACTCTCTGAACTTTTAAAAGCATTAACAGTGCTGTTCTATTTTGGTGTAGATGGAGCCAGGCTTCCTTTGCAGCCCCATCCTGAGCTTTTCCCAGGAAAATGCTCTATTGTCCCTCTCTCCATTGCATTAACTGTCTATTAGAGTGGGACTATTTTTTCTTGGTTTTCCCTGTATCCACCTTGTCTTCCCAGTTTGTCTGGCAGGCTGAGGAGGGGTTGTCTCCTCCTCCAAGCTGAGGGGTGTTTCCCACACACATACTGGAAGACAGAGAGTTATTATACCTGTTGCTGATCCAGACCACCAGCTGGGCCCCAGCCCACCTTTACCTTCATTCATTTCCCCCTCCCTTTGGTCCCCACTGCTGTTTAGTTTACATTTCTAGCAAGAGACATTTAGCAAAGGCTTTGAACGTAAGATGAATTCCACAATCTACAGCTTTTCCTCATGATGTGTTTTCAAAGTGAAATCCTCTGGAAAGGTCTCCCGAAGGCTTTGAAACACTGGAGCATTTAGATTGCTGTTGATTTTTCTCACAGTGATTGACTGGCCATCAAGCTCATGTGCTCTTCTGCTAAAAAAAACAGGGTAACTGGTTATGTTTTCTTTCCTTGCAAAGGGTTTCTCCCCCTCTAGCTGCTGGTGGGATGGATGGATGGATGGATATCCACAGGAATGACACGTGGATCAGAGCAAATGGGGCAGAGGAGAAACCATTTCCTATGTGTGCTGTAATGGAAGGGAAACACTAATGCCTGTGACTGGGATGTGTTTTCACAGCCCAGGGGAGGGGTTGGGTTACTCTACACACAGCCCAGGGAAGCTGCGACTGCCCCTGGATCCCTGGGAGTGTCCAAGGCCAGGTTGGACGGGGCTTGGAGCACCCTGGGCTGGTGGGAGGTGT
>JAWWMP010000167.1:33278650-33300501 GCA_035047865.1 Dendrocincla tyrannina | reverse complement strand
CCAAGGCCAGGCTGGATGGGGCTTGGAGCAACCTGGGCTGGTGGGAGGTGTCCCTGCCCATGGCAGGGGGTGGGATGGGATGGTGTTTAAGGTCCCTTCCAACCCAAACCATCCCATGCCAAGGCTTTCTGAAGATGCTTCACTCTCTCCACTAACAAGTAAACACAACTTTTGCTGGTAGATATAAATTGATTTAATATCACCAGGATTCTGGTAAGAGGTGGACTTTTCAGCATTCATCTGTCTCTACTTTCAAAAGCAGGCGTGTGAACTTCAGCTTCCCTGCTCAGTTTTATTTTAGATGACAAGAGCGTCTGCAATTTGATGATATTCTCCCTTTATGACACATGAGGAAGACCAGAAGACACGGATTCGGTTCCGGTGCTCGGTGTGCCTTGGCTTTCATCTCAGGTGTATCCGAAATGTTCGCATGGTTTTTCTGGATGACTCACTTCAGATCTGAAGCAGCGAACGATGATCCCTCCCAGACCTTTCTGAGAAGGGAGCATGATGAATCTTTAATGATGACACTTTTTTCTCCTCAAGGCTTCCTCAGGTATTTGAATTAAAAAAAGTCACAAGAAAATTTAAGCCGTTCTAATGTTTTAGACAGAAGAAAGTTGAAATTACTTCCTCCAGTAGGAATAATGCACAGAAGGTGGAAAAGGCTTTAAAAAGAAGGTTTAAGTGATGTCAGAGACATTGTATTAGCAGAGTGGTTGCTGTGGTGGCTGACCCTGCAGCCAAGCCATGCTGTGTCCTGTAGCTCCCAGGTTCCAGTTGGGAAATCTGAGCATTTTTGGGTAATCAGCAGTGCTGGTCAGGGGGCTGTGGAGATCCTGACTGCTATGGACAGGGGAGGGAGCCCAGCTCTCCTCACCATTCTCATGGGTGGTGGGCTAAGGAGCAAAGAAAAGGGAATTTGTTTGCAAAGTGGAGAAGTTTCCCTCTTCTCATACAGTGTGTATGTTCTGCTGTGGTGTTTTGTGGTGTTTTGAAGGAAATGCTGGAGGTTCCTGGAGGCTCTGGAGGGGTTCCCTGGGAGGTGATGCTCGTGACTCAGAGGGGACGGGGGATGTGAATAGTGCAGAGCAAGCAGGGCTTGGAGCAGAGGAGAGCAGAAGTGCTGACACACATTTGAAGTTTGTCAGCATATGAATAGTAAATGAACAGAATCTGCAACATTCATGACACAAACTGGAGAGGAGGCCAGGGCCAGTGGTCTAAAGTCATTCCAGCTCTGCCCAGTGTCACTCTGGGTGTCAATCAGGGAAAAGCCCTCTGAGTTCAAGTCCAACCATTATCCCGGCACTGCCAAGCCCATCAGTAACCCACATCCCCAGCTGCCACTGCCCAGGGGTTTTTGCCACTTCCAGGGATGGTGGTACTGCTGCTCCCCCAGGCAGCCCCTTCCAATGCCTGACAATCCTTTTGGGGGAGGAATTTCCCCTATATCCCCCCTGCCCTGGCTGTTCCCTCTGCTCCTGTCCCTGTTCCCTGGGAGCAGAGCCCGACCCCCCCCAGCTCCCCCATCCTGGCAGGGCTTGCAGAGCCAGAAGGTCCCCCCTGAGCCTCCTTTTCTCCAGGCTGAGCCCCCCCAGCTCCCTCAGCCCCTCCTGCTGCTCCAGCCCCTTCTCTGGACACCCTCCAGCCCCTCCATGTCCTTCTTGTAGCTAGTTTGTCATCAAACACCATCCCCCAGCAGCGTATTCTGTGTGTGTCTAGAAAACACCTGAATCCCTGGTGAAACAACCTTTCCCACGGGCTGTTTTCCTGCGTGTCCCCAGTAGTGTCCAAACCCTCAGCTGGCTCCACGCTGGGCTGTCCTGTGCATGCCAAATATCCAGAGCACGCTCTCTTTCAGCAGCACCCTCACCTTTGCAATCGATCTGTGTTGGAGCGAGCTGATTTACAAGTCCATCTTTTCGGAATCATTATCTGAGCAGGCTGCCAGTTGGCCCGAGGCAGCCATGCAGGCACTCGAGACTGGGAGAATGGGTTCCAGCTGCACTCTGTAATTAGGAAAACCCTGGGCTGGAGCCGGATGTCCAGATGCCTTGCCAAGGAGCGTATCATTTGGTTCAACAAACAGTGTTTGGGACAGAGGGGGGAAGAGAAAAAGGGTGAAGATGGAATAGGAAAACGGTCACACGCCCAGCAGTTGCTCCTCTGTTCCTCCTGGCATCTCCCGTTCCTAAGCCTGGAGAGGTGGATCGAGGTGGGAAGGGAAGGGAAGGTCTGGGGGGGGTTAAACAAATGCTTGGGATTTCAGCTTGGGTAGAAATAAGTTTGTCATGCTCCCCACAGAGATGGAAAGGACTTGAAATGCCGTTTCTTTCATGCTTTTGCACCAGGGAAAACCTGAACTTTGCGTTACGTGGTGTAAGAGGAGTTCTAGGGCGATGTGTCGTGTCAGCAAGGAGGGTTTGAAGACCCAGTATGTGACACATCTCAGTGAAAGCCTTGTGCTCCCTGGAGTGTCTTCATTTCAAACACACATTCAAGCCCCTTTGAAAAGGTTTGGGTTCGTTTCTTTGCTTGTTCTGGTGACGTGAATTAACAAACATGAAGCTTCCAGGAACAGATTTAATGATATCGGGAAAAATACCGGTGCTTTTGCCATCAATGCCATTTAATCTGTCTCAGCAACTCGAGCAAATGACTCGCCAGAAGTCTGAGTGGTTTCCAACAAGACAAGAATGTCATTGCACAGGATATGGTACAAAAGGCAATGCAAAACTCCACTGTGGATGGTTTAGCAAAGAAAATAAATATTTCCTCCTCTTCTTCTTCCCACTTTAGTTCTTCCTGTCCCTCCTGCTCCAGAAACAGCTACTTTTTAAAGTCAGGTGAGCAGGAATTAGCCAGTCTATTCCAAGGGATCTGTGGGAAACTGGAAGTTTCTACTTACAGGTTACTGCTAATCTCAGGAGATTACTTTGATAAGAATAATTTACCTGTTCCATGTCATCTGCAGTGTGGACTTTGACAACTTATTCTTCTTTGGCTGTGGTGTGCTCAGGCTTTTGTGCTGGAAATAGATTTGAATGAAATTCATGGAAGGCCATCTGGTAAAACAAGCCTGTCTGGAGCTGATTTATCTCTGGCCAGCCTTCTGGATTTCCTTGTGCACTGGTTGACATTCACAATGATGTTCTCCTGTTGTCGTTTCCTGCTTGATCTGAGACAACTGTGGCTTTCTTGCTGTAAAGCATTAGAGGAAAATATTGATAACTCTATTACATAGGAGTTTTAATCAAAATGTTGGGGTTTTTTTAAGGTCTTGTCATAATGCAATCCAAGGATTTCTTCTTTATCTTTCTCTGCAAGTTATTTTCTCTTGAGTTGTTTCTAAAAGGGAACAAGACAGCCCATGTAGCAGCTCTTCATCAGGAAGGTATTCACGTGTCATTCACCACGCTGGAAATAACCTTTCCACAAGGCTCCCCCAGCTGTTGCCCCTATCCCACTGCTCGTGAACCCTAAGGGATTCTTCCCCTTGCTGGTTTTGTCCTGCTCTCTGTGCCCCACACAAGGTGAGGAGCAGTCTCCAAGGGCACCTCGCCCACGTTTGGGGCCAGCAGTTCCCAGTGTTGGATCAGGTTCACTGCTTGCAACTCTGTGTTGTTTCTGTGCCAAAAACCACGCAGTGGGCCCTCTGCTCTGGGTATTTTCTGGATTCTCTTTTGTCCCATCCTGTGGCTACTGAGTCCAGCTGTTTGCTCTGCTGCTCAGTGACAAAACCCAACCTCTTTTTTCCTGCCACCTATGGATATACGTGGTGGCATTGGCATCTTACAGTTATGGCAGTAAAATGGTAAAGTATATTTTCGTATTTTATATTAAAAAAAAGAAAAAGGCTCATCATACATCCTGTAAGCATATAAATTTTGAGATGTGGTGGGACTGAAGGAGATCTCTTCTTCTTCCCCTTTCCTTCACCCAGGGAGACAAAGCCATGAAGCCTGTTATGGTGGGTCTGCTTTAATAAACACTTCTCAAAGTGTAGCTGATTTATATTCCTTTGTTAACATACTGCTGCATGTAAACTGAAATTCTGCTTAGCAAAAACCTTCTGTGGCAGGCTGTCTAGGTGAAAGGAAAATAATACAAAAGCCCTTCCCAGTGGTGTGACATGTTGCTGTAAAGCAACAGCCAGCAACGTCAAGAGACTCCAGCCCAAATGGAGATTTTTCTGAAAATTAATTTTGGATGCTTAATACAAAATAGAAAGTAACGTCATTTCTGGCAGAGGGGCTGACAGCAGACGTAATGCATCATTGCAATGGGCCAGCCTGTGTGTTAGATGGAAATTAGCTCCATGTAAAAGCTGCAAAGGGAGAGCAGAGCTCACAGAAAACACAGAATAACAAGGGCAGAGGCTGATGTACCGGTGCAACAACTAGAGCTGTTCTGGTGGAATGGACTCGGTGAATGTGGTTTGAAATTCCTGCAGCTCTTTAAACGTGAAGGTGACTTAGTGCAAAGGAAATCAAGCCCTCGCTGTCCAGCCTGTTCCTGGGCTCCCAGACAGCACAAAAGGGCAGTTTGTTGAAATCTGCATTTCCCATCTTCCCAATCCCCCCACAGTGGTGCCTGGAGCCATGGAAATCAAAAGCAGAGATACTGGAGCTCTGGGTCAGCCCTGGGCACACTGTGAGACCTTCCACATCCTCCCAGCAGGATCCCAGGGGTGTTTCAAGAGCCTCTTTTGGGAAGGGGGAGAAGCAGATCCCAGGGCAACCAGAGCCTTTATGGGAGCCCTTTCCCTCCTGCTTGCACTCCATTTAAAAGCACATTTCTAACTCATCTCCCCCAGAACACTGAAAATAATGTTCCTTTCCCTGTGTTGTCCCCCAGGGGTGACCCAGCAGCGATGGGGCACTGACGGTCACGGGACATGCCCAGGCCTTCAGAGTGCTGGGGGGGGAACACCGAGCTCCACGAAGGTAAAATAAATAAATTCTGTGTGCACAGAGTCAGCAGAATGCAGGAGGGGTTAGAAAACAATCACTGATTGCTGAGCAGTGTGTTTGGACTTGGGTTTGTTTAGCTAGGCTTAGCTTAGGCAGCAGAAAAGCCAAATAAAATGATGGCTAAGTGTTGTGATTCCACGTGCTCTTGGTGATGGGGAGAAATTGTGTGTTTTGTTGGGGAAAAGAAGTCGTTAGAAGCACCCCAGGAGACTAAATCAAGTGGTATCCAAATATGAGTCTGCTCTGCCTGAGACGTTCTCCAGATAAAGCCTGAGGTTTTCAGCTCCCCTCAATTACTTTGTGCAAGTGAGGATTTTTCTCCCAGGGTGCAGTGAAGCTTGAAAGCTCCCAAGGAGTAAAGGATCAGCTGGTCAAACCTTAAAGATCCATTTCTTTGCCAAAGATACGGGGAGGAGGGGATAATACACATATTCAAGCAGAAAAAAGGAGGAGTAAATTATTTAAAATATCGGTGCAGGAGTTTGGAGGTAATCGGGAACATTTTTGACATGCCTTTGGACTCTTGCAGGATGTCTCCATCTGTGCAGCCCTTAACAAAAGGAATAAATGTCAAATTAACTACTGGAGCATGAGAGATGCATCCAAAATAAAGTCTCTCAAGGAACATTCCTCTTTGGTGCCCTGTAGAAATTGTGGGGAAGTCGAGTGCTTTGAAAGGCTTGCAAAGGTCTTAAACCTGGAGGTAGAAGTAAATGAAGTGCAGAAAATATGAGGCAAATGTTGTTACAAACCATGAAAGAAACAGAGAAGGAAGAAAATGCCTTCCCTAGGGCTGTGAAATTATTGAATTGTCAAAACCACAGGCAGCCGGTTTAAAGAGTTGATAAGATTTATTTGGCATTTCACCTCCTTAATAAACGCTTGATCTACCTCTTCCCATTCGGGTTCCAAATCAGCTCGTCCCAAAGAGTTCCAAAGGAGCCTGGGGTTGGGGGTGCACTGAGAACAGGAATGGTTTCCTAGGATCTCAGAATCACGGAATGCTTTGGGTTGGAAGGGTCTTTAAAGAGCCTCTCCCCATGGGGTTTGGTGCAGTGTCCCAGCTCTGGCACCACAGCCCCGAGAAGGATGGCCTGGGCACCTGGGAGGTCACAATGCTGTCACCCTCGTGGTGTTCCTGGAGGAAGAACAATATCGTGTTTTGTGAAACCCTTGTTGGGTCCTGGTTGTCAAATAAAGGCACCTCCTTTGTCACCTCCACTGGAGTAATGTATGGTCTGTCAAGATAGATCTTTACTGCCATGGATGGAGAAATTAATGTGGGCCACTGTCAATCAATCGTGGGCATAGATGTTTTTACATCACTGGTAGGTGTCACCAAGTCATCTTAAGCAAGAAGGAACTAATTAATTAAAATCACACTGGCTTACATAGGTAAATGTATCCCTTTTCATGCTATACCTGGTGGGGTTGTAGAGCTGTCATGACCTTGGTGTCCACGTGTCCTTCTGCAGCATGTGATGTCCTAATGATCCATAATATATTTAAAAATGTAGTTCTGTAATATTAAAAATACATGTTAAATTCCAGCAGACCGTCATAAAAGAGAAGTTAAAAGCCTGAAATTGGCAATTGCCTTTGACACATCTATTTTTAAACAGCCACAGATCCCAACTGCAGCAGTAGCTCAAATTCTGAAAATAATACTAAGGAATATGCATCTTAAATGTTAATATTTTTTTTCACTAGCGATAAGGTTTTTGTTAAAGCCTCCAATTCAACTCAGAGCTGATTTCAGGAGGGCGCGTTATTAAGTGACAAAAAAGTTAATATGAACAGAAAGTTAACAAGAGATCTTGAACAAAACTGTCTGGTGTGATAAATGGTGGGTGATGAACAGTTAGTTGCGCGTAGTATAATGGAGCATGTTGATAACTTGAGTCTTTTCATTTGCAGGGGCCTCTGTCTTCACAAAATACAACACTGGTTTCACCCCTAACCAGTTCACAGATGATTGATGGGAACAAATCCAAAGGAACTCAGCCCGCTTTGCCCATGTGGTCCGTGATCCCCCAGCCCAGGGCTTGTCACACAAAGCCATCGTTGGCTCAGCGTGGCTCAGTCAAGGTTACCAGAACATTCCTGGTGCTTCCCAGCAGATTAGAGATCCAGGCATCTTTAGAAGACACCGAGTCCCCATCGCATTCTCACATCACGGAGCAAAATCAGCATGCAAAGCAGCAGAAAGGCTTTGCCTCCATAACTGTGACAGCCAGACGTGTTGCTGTGGGCTCTGGGGACCCAGCCCGTGGCCCTGGGGCTGTGCAGGAGCCCAAAGTTGTGTCCCCCACCTCCAGCAGGGTCCCTGCTGCCCTCCAGCGCTGCACCCCACCCGGCCACGCATCCCAACGTGCCTCTCCAGGAAAGATTCCTGCAGCTTGCCCAAAGTCAGGTGAGGAGCCACAAGGGCAGCTGTTTGACCCTGGAATCAAGGAGAGCGACGTGGCTCCTCGGAGCAGTGATGGGAGGAAGAAGGTCCCTCCTTCCTTCCTCTCCTGTGTCCACCTCCAGGTTTCTCAGCGGTGTCCAAGCACCATCTACTATTTAGACAAGTCACTCAATGTGTGCATTGACCAACCTCGACTTAAATGCCAAAAAACATATAGATCCACGTTGTCCTTCAATATAAAGTGCAGTTTGTCTAGGTTAACAGCAGATGGAGTAGATGGCATAGCTAATGGAGAGCCCATGGAGGTGACAGCTCCAACCAAGCTCCTAGGAGCAAACAAGACTCCACTCAGATCAGACTTGAGTGCAGACTTCACAGAAAATAAGGTAATTAAGGGAGTGAAAACAAAGGAAGGCTGTTTGGGTAGCAAATACCCTTTGCAAAGTGTCCTTATCTCAGAACTTCCAGCGTTTGTGGAGACACCCAGAGGACATAATAACGTGGCAGCAACGAAGAAGGAAGAGGATGAGCATTCTGGCAGCTCCCACACTGTGTTCTCCCTCCAACTCCCTCATTCAAGTGGTGAGCCAGGTAAGCCATTTCCATAAACCTCAGCGTGGTGGAGCAGAGGTTCAGGCTGGAGCAGACCCACCACAGGGATTTTGGGGCAGGAGATAATAGGAATCCTTGTTTCTGCCAAGGCACCGTGAGTCAGAGCACAGCCCAGACGTTGGCAGTTCCAGGAATGTTTGCCATGCTGCTCATCAGCTCAGAGGGGAAACTCTGCCTCTGTTTTCTGCACTAAACCTCTCATTTTAACCGTTTATTACTACCAGTTTTTTTCTCCCAGCAATGTGCAAGTGCTTATTCCCTGAAAATAATTAGGTCTTCCTTTGAGAAAAGGCTGAATTTCAAGGTGTAAAATTAAGAAGGAGGTGACCGCACTGAGCTCAGGTTTGTGCTTCTTGAATTAAAAATGGTCTTGTTTTTAGCTCTTATGTAGAAGGCTACAGGAATAAGCCCAGGGGTTTATAACTAATGGATCCAGGTAAATGGTTTACAAATCTTGAACATATTTGGTTCCAACATTTCCAAGCATAAAATTTTCTTTGCCAGCGTTACTTCTGGGAAAGGGAGAGGTGCCCTGGGCGTTGCCTGGTGCCCAGAGTGGTACAGCTCGTGCTGCACTGGGCATTTGACAGGGCAGCTGTTCTCCAGCACACTTGGGTAGCCACAGCTGAGTTTATTGACTTTCCAGGAGGGGAAGGTGGATGGGAAGAATGTCAATGAGCAAATCTGTTTTTTAGCCAAAGCAAAATGATTAAAAGTTACCCCCCGTGCATCCTGCGACCTTGGGCTACATTTAATTGCAATTACCCTGTTCTTATATGGTCTTTTGGATCTAAGGGTCAGTGTATGAACACAAGCTACTTCCTGAGATTCCCTTGTGCCTTCATCTTCCCGGTGCGCAGATGGGAGAAAAGAGAAAGATGGGAAGCTGCATCTTGTCTTGAGGGCTGGGCAAGGTACAAACCCCTTGAAGTTAGTGCTGCTCTCCCTTTGCTGTGCCTGAAATCAATGTAGCTGCAGCTACAGGGGGGCAGGAGCAGCACCTGAGAGAAAATACTCCTTTGTGTTTCTAAGCATCATCCGGGCTGTGTGTTGGAGGGAAGATGGCACAGCAGGGAGCAGGAGAGGGAAGATGCCAACCAGTGCTAAAGGGTTGGGGGTAAAGATGTAATAGGGTGCCAGCAGCAAATTTCATTGTGTGCATCCTAATTTCCATCAACAATGTCCTCCTGAAGTTTCCATAGGGAATGTTGTGTATTCAAGGCTTTGCTCAACATCATCTGAGGTGTCTCTGTGATACAGCACAGAAAAAAGGATTAAAATAACATCGAGCCTTCCCTGGGCTTGGAGATAACGTGGTGGCCACGGAAGAGTCACTTTTCCCCGAAGCAATTAGAAAGTGAAATGGGACACTGCTCGGGTTCCAGAGGAAATCACTGGGGTAAGGAGCTTGAGAAATACTGCTCTCTGAAAAAGGACTTCCACCATTTGTGTACCCAAGAATATAGGTGTAAATAAACATGGGAAGTGTTACCTTTTTAACTGCTTCCACCTTTTGTGTGGGCAATCATGTAGAATGTAAAGATCTGTATTTCTCTTGCTCAGTCCCTTTGTAACATATAAGAAGGTGTTTATCAGCTTACCACAACTTTCCTGTGTGAAATTTGTATGAACAGGCAGAATAATGCTTCAAGAGAGCAGCTTTTCTGCCCAGCATCCTTGAAGTAATGAGCTCTTGTACAGCCATCAACCATTACATGTGACAAGGCAGGAGAAACCTGGTTCAGCACCCGAGACATCCTCGCTGCTCCTTCACAGGAAAGGCACTTGGGAGGATCTAACCCTGGGAGAAAAGGGAAAGGGAGTCCCCTTTGCTTCTGGGTGAAATGAGGGAGAGAACTCATTGCTGTGAGTTAATCATAAGGTTGGAAAAGACCTTCATATCCAGCCATTCCCCAGCACTGCCTGTCCCACCACTAAATCATGGCCCCAAGTGCCACATCACAGGGCTTTTGAACCCCTCCAGGGATGGGGATCCACCAGTGCCCTTTTGGGGGAGAAATTTCATACCATTGCATATTCCAAATTATTTTAGATTATTTTTCCTCTAGAGTTTACTAACTCCAATCCATCCACATGAAGCTTTAATCTGCTGGGTGTTTATGCAACGAAATGTTTGTGAAATTAAATGTTTAAAAAAAAAGAACTAGCAAAGAAGGGGCAGCAAACAACTTTTGACACCACGATAGTACTTTAACATAGTTCTCTTATTGGCTGAAGGAACTGCAGAGAGCACTTTGTCCATCACGTTGCTGATGACCCAGAAAGTTGGAGTTTATATTGGTTTGCAGCTGGAGGCAATACCTTCCTGCCAGCAGAAATGCAAGTGGTAATAACATCACCATGGTAAAAAAAAAGAAGAAAAATTACTTTCAAGGCTACACTTCTCTGTATGAAATCTGTAAATGGAGTTTCCAGGATGTATGGGCTGCTTTATTAGGATCAGAATTGGAATGAGCACCCAAATACTTCGCTGCTTTACAGGTACTGGGGCCAGGTTTGTGTTTCCTAAAGGGCCAGTTGAGTCATGACCCCTTTGGGGTGTCTTTTTCCTAATTTTTTTGTGTGACTTCACTAAGGTAATGATAGCTCTACTTATAGTATTACTCATACTGTTTTACGTTCAAATCCAAGTATTCAGGACTTGGCTTTGCATGGACCTGGATAACCTAATCTAAAGCCCTGCTTTCAGCAGGAGGCTGGTGCAGGTCATCTCCAGAGTTATATATTTCCACCCTGTGCCACATATGAAAAGGATATTTAGGGGTTATTAATGAAATGTAAATCTTGGGCTATGCTCATGGATGGTAATTACACTCAGAAATCCAAATCTCTTGGATTCAGTTAATGTTCAAAGCCATGTTTCGTGTTCTAGCATCCCAAGGATGGAATATGATCTCATGATGTCACTACTGTGGACTTTATCTTTTGCTGGCTCCGTTGCTTTGGGTCTCTGCTTCCATTATCTGGCAAGAAGTTGGATTGGAAGCGCTGGAAAATCCGTGCTCCACGTGAAGTCAGACTTGACCTGTGGGAGGACACAGTCGTGGGGCAGAATTGTGTTGATTTTTAGGGAGCAACCAGCATTTCCCCCCCTTGGGCAGCTGAAGGAACGTGTGAGGTGGCCCCCTGAGAGCCACAGGGCCAAGCTCCACGGGCTCCTTGTCACGGGTGATGGATGTGCATCCCCCTGCCCTGGGTCAGGGCTTTTAACAAGCTGTCAGAACCTGCTCACGCTGCTTTGCAGGCAATGCTGCAATTTCCTTTACTGTCTGCAGCTGATGCCTCATAAATAGGAGGTAAGTTAAAAATGGAAAGATTAGTCTTGTTTCTGCTGAAGACAGGAACATTTTTAATCTTAATTTCTCACTTACATTTCATGAAGTATATATTCCATGTGAATATCTAGTTTTCCATCCATCTTTTACAATCTATTACCTACTTGGCTCTATGCTGAATTATTAAAAAGGGACAAAGAGAAAGAAATGGGACAACTTTAAATTCTTTTTGACCTCTTGGTTAAACAGTATCATCACTTTTCTATGGAAGATTATAAATGCCAACATTGAAATTTATCTGTTTAAGCTTAGATAACTGTAAACATCTTGATGCCTGAGCACCTTCACAAACCTCAGCTATTTTCTAAACCAAAATAGCTTCTGCTAACAGCTACACTTTTGTTCTTCCTTTGTTGTCACACCCAAAACTGCTGCACAGAGTTATGAAGGAAGAACACTGAGGTGGAGAGTGAAGCCAGTTTGGGTGATGGGTGCTCTGCTGGCTCCCTCAGCTCTACCTTGAGATGCTAAAGATGGTCAAGGAGGGTGGGGGGAGATAACAAAAGGGCATCTCATGGCTCACACTCCTATGCCAACCACCCAAAAGCAGGGACATCAGGATTATGAGATATGTATCAGCACTGCTGTGGTGGCAGGACCAGGGCAGTGACTGTCCCTCTGTGCTGGACACTGGTGAGGTCCCACCTCAAAACCTGGGGGCAGTTTTGGGCTCCTCACTTCAAGAGAGACATTGAGGGGCTGGAGCAGCAGGAGAGGCTGAGGGAGCTGGGGGGCTCAGTCTGGAGAAAAGGAGGCTCAGGGGGGACCTTCTGGCTCTGCAAGTCCCTGCCAGGAGGGGGGAGCTGGGAGGGGTCGGGCTCTGCTCCCAGGGAACAGGGACAGGAGCAGAGGGAACAGCTCAGGCTGGGACAGGGCAGGTTTAGATTGGATATTAGGAAAACGTTTCTTGACCAAAAGGATTGTCCAGCCCTGGCACAGCTGCCCAGGGCAGGGGTGGAGTGCCCAGCCCTGCAGGGATTTAAAAGCCCTGTGGATGTGGCACTTGGGGACACGGGTCAGTGGTGGCCTTGGCAGTGCTGGGGGATGGTTGGACTTGATAATCTCAGAGGGCTTTTCCAACGTTAATGATTCCATGGGTGAGTCAGCAGTGGAAGGTGGATCCCACCCACGTGGGGAGGGATGGTGGATGGGTGGATGGATGGATGGATGGATGGATGGAGCAGTAGCTGCCTGCATTGGGACCCATTCCATCTCAGGGGTGCCCAGGGAGTGCCACTGCCACTGCCCTCTGCAGAACTGGGCAATGCAGTGCTCAGGAGGGCAAGAAAACCTTTTACAGCAGTGAAGAAGACAGATCAGAGAGCTGGTAATGGGGTTGCTTCTACCTTTTCCCAAAGAGAAGGGCAGGTGACTTGACAGCATAATTTACTTAATTAAAGCAACCTGAGTCAGTGAGTGGGGAAAACTGAGATGGGATCTGGGCTTTTGGGGTGTGGAATGGCCTCAGGTGATTACAGGCTTCTGTTTCCTTCCCAAACAAGGGGTTTGGGAACAAGTGCTGAAGTCAGCAGCATGTGTTCTAAAGAGGTAAATAACTAGGATTTAATTTGTTGGAAGAGCTACTTTAATTTCTTTATGCAGGGCTCGTGTATGTATATACATAGTCCTACTGGAGTAAAATCAGAACAGCTGGTCCTGTGGGACTTTGAGATGCTGCTACCTGCAAAATAAACATATATTTGTGCTTTAAATACGCATTGAAGAGCCCCTGGTACTTGAGATATTTGTGCATCAAGAAAACGTTTCAGGTCACCTTTAGACTAATATATACTCATGGTAATCAGGGTGGGCTAACTAGGAAATCTGAAGCCTATAAATAGTATTTATTTTCAATTATGAAATAGCATTTGAAATGTTATGGCAAAAGAAAAATGTGTTCTCACCTCATCTTCTGTTTATGGGAAAGTCGCTGTGCAATAAGCCAGAGCACAAGATTTGTATGTGTGTAAATATATACATAAATATATATATATACATGAACAAGATATAATTAGAGGAAAGCTGCTCCTTACAATATGGGATTTATTGTACAGAAACTTGAGCAGCTCCAGCTGATGCTAATCAGCTCTCCAGCCTGTGAATGTGTACAGCAGCAGGCATGGGGAAGACAGGAGAAATATGAAATATGGCACACAAGATTGTACTGGAGCTTGCACCTGCTGAGCACGAGGAGCCAAACCTTCAGCTGATGTCAACCCGTAGAGATATCTGCCTTCAGAGGGGTGACACTGATTTACATCAGCCAAGGATCTGGGGGGATGTTACTGCCTTGGCACTCCGGCCACAGCAGCTGGTGCTGACTTGTTAAGAACAAAGGACCACAAGCCAAAAAGCCCATTAAAAGGAGCTCCTTTGATGTTTCCCTTCATCTGGTATAAATTTCCAATGGAGGAGGCTGTCAGTTTTCCTTAGTCTAGACGTTTGGTGTCGCTGGGCTTGTGTCACACTGCAACGTGACCTTCCTGTACTGCATCACGTGCTCAGGAACGGAGGATTCGGTGCTTTCACGTGCCAAAAACTCCCTGGGCAATTGGCAGTCCTCTTATGGGTGACTCTGGAAGATGCTGCCAGCCTTTGAGACAGCCCCAAGCTGCATGATGGGCAACAGCAGTTGCCTCTCTTTATCCTGCAGCTTTTTTGATTCATTCTTAGAAGGAAGAGGATGCCTTTTCTTCCCCTTTCACATTTATGGAGTACCAGACTCTCTGTTTCAGCTACCTGCTGCCAGCTGCCCTGTCATCTGGTGAGACCAAGGAAGGGTGATGATGTCTTTGGGTGTAAGAGGAGGGAAGGGGTCAGCGTGGAGGGGTATTTATTGTTCCATTTATTTAAACTGCAGGACTCAGGAGGGCTGTGTGGCCTTCTGCACTGCAAATGGATAAATGGCTGTGGAGATCATTGGCCACAGATGGAAGCAAGAGGGGTGGACGATGCTCAGGGTGGTGTGAGCCCTTCAGCTGGTTTTCAGCAATGTCACTGTGATGTCACAGTGGCCCTGGCTGAGATGATTTTCCAATGGAGCTAATTGTTCTTTAATGAGTTTTCTGTGGTTTAAGGCAATGAGCAGCCATGGATGGTTGGGTTTTATTTTGTTTGGGATCTTTTGTGGATGTTTGTGTGTTTAAGGGCAAGATCATAAAATAGTTTGGCTGGGCTTGAAGGAGCTCCTCGCCTTCAGGTGCCTTTTGGGCATTAAAGGCTCAGTTTTATGCTATGGGACATAGCAATGAACCTGTTGGACAGAAAACCATTGTTTCTTTAGAAGACAGAGGGATGTCTGCCCTGCTAATGGTGCTGTGAGACAGTTCTGTGAGTGAAACACATGAATTAGAGTTATTTTCCCAAAGATCTTCATCTTGGCTGAAGATCCAAGTTGATGTTCAGCTCTCCTTGTTTGGCTTGTGAAAGGTAAGGGTTTGATTCTTCTCTTTTCCACCTTGGTTAGGTTGGACCCGAGGATGTTAAAGATCATTTCCAACCTACGCGATTCTCTGATTCTGTGACTCTCTGACATTTCTATCGTGAGCTGTCAGAGTTGGTAGGAACGTGAGACAATCTGAAGGGAAAGACTCTGGAGGGTGCGAGTCACTCGTTAGCGCTCAGGGCGAGCAGCAGCAGCCCTGCAATCCTGGGATCATTAAAATAATGATTAAAAGAGCTGGGCTGCGTGGATTCAGTGACTGCATTATGCCACTGGAGTAAAGGGCCTCATTTTCCCCTAATTCACACTTGGTTTAAAGCAGGAACAAGTCTTCTGCAGTCTGTGAAATGAATACTTGGCTCAGCCTGGCTGCGGTAAATTATCAGAAAGAGCTGAACTAGGTGTCTTGGACATGATGAGAATACCAAGTGGCCGATACATTTCTTACCCTGCAAATCACCATTTAAACATTCTGAATCATCCCAAACGGGTTTTTTTTTAAAGTCACACTGCCTCAGATTGCTCCTTGAGCCACTACAATAGTGGCTGATGGCTTCTAGCATGACATCCTGGAAATGCAAACATGGATTTCCAGCTCGGAGCTTTTTGGTTTGTGGCTGTTACTGGGGAAGGTCTCGCAAGTGCAGCAGCAAATTTCAAAGTATTTTTCAATAACTGTTTCCATGGTTCTTAACAATAGGAACAGACATCCTCTCACTCTAAGGACCAGTTGCCTGGGAGGGTGTTGGAGTTGTTAAAGACACGGCTCTGGCATAGCATGGCCAAAAAAATAAGACAAGGAAAAAGAGGATGATTCAAGGCATGAGTCAAAAACCTAAAACTGATTATCCTAAATGAGAAAATAATGACCAGGTGCTTGACCAACCTCCAAATTATGAAAGATTTAATGAAAAGGAAATATTTTCCCTTTTATTCTGTCCCAGCTCGTGGGAAGCAAAGCGGGGAAATGTGAGCAAAATACACAAACACTGCAGTGAAGCAGCTGGATATGGGGAGCCCTCTGGTGCAAGCAGTCAGATGGAATGGTGTAGGTGGCTTATTAGCTGACCACTAAAGTATTCGGCAGCAATAATACTCTGTCAGGATCCAGAGATGATCTCCTGCAGGTGCCAGGCAGGACTGTTCCCTAATCATAGAATCCTTAAGGTTGGAAAAGACCTCCAAGATCAAGTCCAATCTTCCACCACCATGCCCACTAATTAGCCACTCCTTCAGGGGAGGAATGTCTCGTGATGTCCAACCTGACCCTCCCTTGGTGCAACTTGAGGCCATCAAACCCCCCCTCCAATGTGCTGGTGCAGCCACTGCAAACCCTTCTTTCAGAGCAGGAGCATCACGTCCTGCCCTCAGCAGCACATTTGTCCCCATTACCTCCCTGGAACAAGTGGCATTCCCTTGTTTGACACCAGGAGAGAAGATCAATTAATTATCTGCAAAGTGTTTAGAGAAAATAAATTGGCCATCACCACGAAGAGGCTTCTTGCGAGGGGCTGTTGATTAGTGGGTTATGGGATTGTTTGCTCTGAAGCCAAGTGTGGGACTACACTAATTTTGCCAAAAGCCTTCTGTAAACAAGCTCTTTCTTGACATCAAGAAGCTCTTCCTGCTTTGGGCTGATTATAGGTTTGAAGCCTAACAGCTCTCAGGTACATTTGATAAGCTTTCTCTTTTAAATGATTACAACTTTCTGCAGTCAAATATTAGCTTTTGCCTAAAGAAAGCCTTTTCCTTCTGAGAAATGTGTCCCCAGCTGTCAACACGGTTTAAAGAAAACCCCAAAGAGAGAGCTAGGAAAAAGACAACCTTTTTTCATTAGAGATAATTTTTTAATCTAGACTCTTAGCTGGAGGTGTTATTGATATAGCTGAGATAATGGAGCTTTATCCCCACCAGGCAGGGCTGTTTGCAAGAGAATGAGTGCAGGTACAATGACACGTTCACTGGGAGTAATGGGCTGTCTGATTCTCTCACTTCAAGCTTGCAAAGTTACCTTGACTTTGGATCTTGACAGTTGTGGGGATGGAGCCGAGGACGTGGCCCAGCCCTGTTGCTCAGGATCCAGCCCCAGGTTCTTATTGAAAGGTAAATCGAGACCTCCTTTGGCATCACATTCTGAGCAGGGAGCGTGGGCAGCGCCGCATTCCCAGCAGCTCAGGTAGTTTCCATGGCTGCTAATGCTGAGCAGCAGCTGACGCTGCCTCCTGTCAGTGAGTCATTTGACAAACATCAGGAGCCACTTTGGGACACAGGGCTCCTTGCTGGTCAGCAGAAATTCCAGGAAAAACATCTGAATTTTGTAGCACTCCTTGCCGACTGCAGCCCGTTGACTGATTAAAAGTGATGCCTTTTCCTCGGCAGCGATGTGACAAATAAATTATCCGTCCCATCTTGCATCCCTTGACAAACCCTGAAATAACTAATAATGCTGTCATTGCTCCCAGTGTTTCCATCTCTCTGTGTTACCAGGCTGCTGAGATGATGGGGGCTGTTTACTCATGTCGAAGATCGTGTGGCTTAGCTGTGGCAATCCTTGATTCATGATAAGGATTGAGTCATCAGTCTTTGTCATCGGGGGGCCGGAGTCGTGGTTTGGAGCAGGGATCATTGCTCGAGGCACGAGGCATGGGTGGGCTCTGTCCAACCCACTCCTACACGTCCCTGGGTCTAAATCTTGAAGAAGGGTGAAGTTTCTTCCATTTGAGGAATGTTAATTGCTGCTCCTCTCTGCTTGGGGTATTGGCAGCATCAGCCCCCATCACGGAGGTCCAGGCTTGCTCAGCAGCTCAGGCCACGGGGCTTTTATTAAATGAGAATAAAAAAAACCCCAATGGGTGGTCTGGACTGGAAATCCTACCTGCTGTGGGGCTGTGTGATCCCACTGATGACACACAGCACATCAGCACCGTGGGTCTCCTGCCCAGCCACCGCAGTGGAGTTGCGGTGCTGCGTCTGCTCAAATGAACTTTGGCCACTTTCAAAGGAGCACTTTGGCACAAAGAGGTCCAAAATCCCCACTGCAACACTAGGAAGAGTGTTATATGCAGGGATGAAAAGCTGCATTATCCTGTTGTAAAGGGAAAAGGGGGGGGAAAAGCCCCAGTACCAATGGCAGAGGGGATGTTTGCCTGGCTCGTGTGTGTCTCAAGGCAAGTTTAACCTGCTGTAAGGCAGGGTCACTTCCCATTAGCAAAACCCCCTGAAGGGAGGGGAGGGGGGATGGAAAAAGATACTTTACAGTAAAACAATATCGTTATTTTTCTCGGAGATCAAGGATTTTTTTTTTTTTTAAAAAAAGGAGCTTTTGAAAACCTCCCCTTGATTTCACAGGATATTTTTAACTCCTCCAATATCGCATGGTTTTCACTAAGTCATTATTTAAAAATTGAGCTGTTGTCATCTTCCTTTTTGCACAGGGCAAAAATGACTTTTCTCCAAATGTAATTAGGACTTTGTGCCTTAAATTCCCTCCTTTGAGCAGCTGAACCTTTACAACCAGGACCCACACTCGCTGAATTTTATTAATGGAGTCATTCTGCTTTCTCTTTCTTTGAGTTCTGCTCTCCTGTATCTCCCAAAGCATTACACTTGCATGTCTTTGTTCATTAGTTTGAAAGTCTTTCTTCAGCTGGGATAATAGAAAAAACATATATTTCTAGTCATGCAGTTGCAATTCTAGCTATTCTCAGCGGGGCTTATATATTTCAAGTTTGGTTCGGGGGGATTTAGATGTACCATTCCAGATAGTCTTAATGAAAGTAACAGCCCTAATTCCCCACACAGTGTATTAAAAACGGGCCCAGAGTGTACAGAGCGAAACACTCTGATCTTACCTTTAAGTACCTTTGCCTTGCTCTTTTTTCCCCCTAAATATCATTTGCATCTGCGTTCATTAGTGAAGGAATTGAGAGGTGCCCCGAGGATGAGGGAGCTGAGCTGTGCAGCCCCTGCCTGCTTTGCTTGGCTGTGTCTTCCTGGGCATTCTCTGCACCTGGCTGCACCTTTTGAATGGAAAGGTTAAGTCAAGAGGGACTTGGAGGGAAGAATTTAGCAAATTGACTCTGTTATTATTCTGATTGTCTTCAGTGTTAGACAAGAACAAGGATGCACCTTAATTAACTAAAAGAAAAATTAATTAAGAAAATCCCACTATACTGTGAGTCTAATAAGGATTAAGATTTAGTTATGATATTACAACAAGATCTAAGGAAGGTGCTTTTCCTTCAGGAGGGATGTGGTGGTTTTACACCCAACTTTCACGAGGAATTGTGCTCTTTCTAATTCTTTCTTAGGCATCCTTTTGTTGTCAGAAGATGCTAAGAAGCCTCCAAGCATCCATCCATCACCTTTTCCAATTTGAGACCCCGTTCCTGGTTCTGTTGGTGCATTCCTTTTGTTTTCTCCCAGTTTGCAGGGATTCCCCAGGCCTGGTGGGGAGGGGGCCACTGGTGCCATGTCCTCGAGCAGGGCAGGGTGTCTCATTTGTGCTCCATGTGGAACATTTCCTGGAGCTCAGTTCTTGGAGCTTCCTGTACTTGCACTGGAAGCCAATATCCCCAAATAGCTGGGCTGCTAGTTAGGAGTAAATGGAGTGTGAATACTCTTTCTTTTGTTCAGATCAATATTCTCAGGAGTTCAGAGGGGAGAGATGTGACTTGGACTCTTCTGTTTCACTCTCTCTGGTCTCTGGTGTTTTACTCTTCTCCCTTAGAGCCTGTTTTGATCCGTCAGTGATCCTTTGACCCCTCAGTGATCCCTGCTGATGTTTTGGGTCCCAGACCCAGCAGCAGCAGCAGCAGCAGCAAAGAGCCCCTCCTGGGCACCCAGCAGTGCTCTGAGCTCTCTGACAGTCCCACTGAAGTGTTGGCTTCACAACACACACACACCTTTGTTGCACAGGCTGTTTCTTGATAGGAAGGCAAATTATCTCCTGCTGTGGATGAGTGGAAACGCTTTCCTCCCTTCCACTTTCTTCCCCTCTCTGTTTTCTGCTGGCCAGTAAACCTTTCTCATTTAAAAGGTGATTTAATGAGATAATCTGTTTTCCATGCAAGCTCTTTCTGTGGCTTAGCTCCCCTGGTTTTTTCCCTTTATCCATCTAACATCTTGGCTTGCCTTAGTGAAAGGACTTCCTCCTCTGCAGTTACTGCTACCTGCTGCTTTCTTCATCTCCTCCTACCCCACTGCTTGTTCCTCCCTCCTCCCACAAACCCTCTTTGATGCCCATGACCCCAGACATCCGTCCCAATGTTTTTTCCCCTCTCTATGCCACAAGACATTTGTGGAAGCACAGTGTGTGTCTGCATATGGGATTAGCCAGGGAATAAGGAACAGGTCAGTGTATAGGCGAGAGCTCTGAGTGTCTGTGCAGGATTGAGTCCGTCCAGTTTGCTGAGAGCATTTGCATCAAGACTGTTTTCATCTGAGAGCTCAGTTTGGATACAAGAGAAGAAAAATATTTGCAATGTATGAAAAGCAAAGAGAAAAATAAGTTATATGAGAGAGGAGAGAGAGAGAGCTTGGATGCTACCCCAGAATTGGGGAGCTCTGTGTGCACCTCCTTGCTTTGACCAGGTTTCCTGTAAGGCTGTGGAATTGCTTAGGATGGGGAATGAAAAAGGGGCTGTTTTTTTCCCCTGTCTTTGCTGATCTTCAGGGATCCCTCACTAGAGGATCCCCTGGGAAGCTGACTCCTTCTCCCTGTATGAGCAGTTCCAGAAAGGAACTTAGGATGTAATGGTTGGAGTCGATGATCTCAGAGGTCTCTGCCAACCTAAACAATTCCCTGATTCCCTGTTCAAAACTCTCTGATCTGCATGGTGAGGGAAAACCAGGAAATGCTGTATCTTAATGCCTCTGATTTCCTCCGAAATGCAGGGTAGTCCAAAAGAGACGTGAGCCACTCAGACCACTAAAATGCAGAGGAGACCATCATTTCATGGCAAAGAATAGTTCTCAGCTATTGGGAGAGGATTCCTGATTGGGAAAGTGAACTGAAAACTTCCCCCTCTGCAAGATCTGATTTTAGTGAACGACTGGGAGATGAGGAAGTGTCTAACACAGAGTCATAGAACCACAGAATCATTTAGGTTGGAAAGACCCCTAAAATCATGGAGTCCAGCTCTTCCCCCAGCACTGCCAAGGCCACCACTAACCCATGTCCCCAAGTGCCACATCCACAGGGTTTTTAAATCCCTCCAGTGCCACCTTACCCTTTCTCATGGGTTGGCTCAGAGGAGAAAAACACTTTGAATCCACACTCTGTCCTCAACCAAGATAGGGGGAAGAAGTGTTTAGAGAGGGGCAGCTGCTGAGAGTGAGTCAGCAGAGAAAGGAATGAGGTTAAATCTGGTTTTAAAAAGTGTTTGCCATAAAACACCAGTCATTTATTGAATGTCTCATGTCCGGGACTGGGACAATCCCTGCCTGGTTTGTTTGGGTTTGTGGTTAGGGCTGAAACCAGTCCTTTTTTTTCCCCTTTTAACTTCCAAATCTCTTCGTTGCCTTTTTTAAGAGATTTTAAATAGTTATCGATTATTTCTGCTCACATAAATCTCCAGGTCTCTGGTCAGCCTGTGAGTGGAGCTGCCAACAGGCAATTCTTGCACAGGATCACAAAGCAGGAGCAGAGCTGTGCTGTGGGCTTGGCCATGGGGCTGCTGCCCCCAGGGACCACAGCTCCCATCTGCTCCTTCTTTCCCCCTTGCTGATCCTGATGTCCTTTCCATGCTGTCCCTAATTCACTGGATATGATTTCCTGATTTATTTTTTAAATTTTGCTGCTCTACCTCTTCTCCCTTCCAAACTCAGCCTAAAATGCACTTTGGAAAATGGACACTTGGTTTAACCAATTTTGAATCATAAGATGGTTTGGGTTGGGAGGGACCTTAAAGAACATCCAATTCCACCCCCTGCCATGGGCAGGGACACCTCCCACCAGCCCAGGGTGCTCCAAGCCCCCTCCAGCCTGCCCTTGGACACTCCCAGGGATCCAGGGGCAGCCACAGCTTCTCTGCCCAACCTGTGCCAGGGCCTGC
>JAWWMP010000167.1:33243029-33256220 GCA_035047865.1 Dendrocincla tyrannina | reverse complement strand
TGGGGCCGTGCCCACTGCCCTGGGGAGCCTGGGCAGTGCCCACCACCCTCTGGGGGAAGGACCTTCTCCTGAGATCCAAACTAAACCAAATCCAGCCATTCCTTGGGTCCTGTCACTGGTCACCAGAGAGAAGAGATCAGTGCTGCCCCTTGTGAGGATTTTTGAAGACCTTAATGAGGTCTCCTCAGTCTCCTCCAGCTGAACACACCAAGTGCTCTCGGGTGCTCCTCGTTGGCCCCTCCACTTTGTGGCCCTCCTTTGGACACTCTCTGACAGCTTTATATGCCAAGCTTTGCATTCCCTGAGATATTGAGGCTGTTTTGTCGGGGTCCTGGGGGTTGCAGGGGGTGCCCCAAGGTGGGTTGGGCGCCCCAAGGGAGGCTCAGTGGTGTCTGTGCTCAGGGAGAGCTCTGTGTTTGCATGACTGAGGGTTTATGCTACAGGAAAAGAATGTAACCAGGGACCCTGTGAGGTTTGGGCTTTTGTGTTTTAACTGCTGAAGAATTTAGGGGGTTGCTGTTGTTGTTGTTAAGGTCCTGTATCCTTGGAGTGGTGGGTTTCTTTGTTTGCTCTTGCCTGAGCTCCTCTTGGCTTTTTCACCCTTGGCCCTGTTACAGCAGCTGCAACTCCGGGCTCTGTGCAGTCTCCCTATAAAGTACTATGTAGAGCTTAATCAGCATTAAAGCAGAGCTTACTCCCCTGCTTTGCTACAGGAAAAAAAAGGAGCTGTTTCCCAAAATTATGGAAAAGTAGGATGAACTGGGCAGAGAAAACAGGGGTAGAGGGGTGTGATGAGCACACACCACTTGCCATCAGCCCTGCTGTCCTTCTTCCAGGTAGAAATGGTGGTAGCAGGGAGCAGCTTAATGGAAGGGGCTTGCTCCCTCTGATTGTGTTTTATCCCTGAAAAAGATGAGAAACCTGTATCTCATTTATTAAATATACAAAGAAATTCAGGATGGCTTTGTCAATTTTACTTATGTTTGAATTTAATGTTATAGCACTTCATCATTCAAACCAGGTAGGAGTTGGTTTAGTTTTTTCTCTATTAAAAAAAAGTTACCCAGAAACATTTCAGTTCCGGGGTTCTGTGATCCATGATAGAATTAATTCAGTACTATATCCTGTCAATCAGTCATAGAAATTCAAGGTTCTCTACAAATACAAAGGACCATGTTGTTTCAAACAGCTCAGCACAACCCCAGCTTCTTAAGCTGTATGTGTGCAACAGGGGAGGAACTTCAGTAAATCTGTGGGTCTCTAAGTCATAGAATTAGAGAATGGTTTGGGTTGGAAGGAACCTTAAGGACCATCTTGTTCCACCCCCTGCCATGGGCAGGGACACCTTCCACCAGCCCAGGTTGCTCCAAGCCCCATCCAACCTGGCCTTGGACACTTCCAGGGATCCAGGGGCAGCCACTGAAGTCTATCCCTGTCTCTGTTGAATGTCATGGAGCACCAGCTGGGCACTGAGAGCCCCTTGACAAGGCTGAACAGATGGATCTTGGTCAGTGGAGGAGGGACACGGGCTCTGGCTGGAGCCAGGTCCTGCCTGCTTTGCCCTCTTCCTGCTCTTCCCAGCTGCACTGGCCAACTCAAAGCTTGGGGACAGAAATTCCAGATGAATTCAATACGAAGGGACCTTTAGGACAGGAAGGGAAAATCATAAGCAAAGCAGGGAGCTGGAAGACAAGGGAGAGGAAGGGATGAATACATTTATTGATAAGAGAACATGGAGATTGCTGACCTTGCATTGCATTTCATGGGCTTAACAAGCTTGGTCCGGACTCGCTGTGCTCCTCAAGGAATGCTGGTGTGCACAGAGGGTGGAAACCTGCCCTCCCAGACCAGGAAATCTCGAGAATGCAACACGTCTTGAGTATGTGCAGCAAACAGTCTTTACAGGCAGTATTTCATTTCAGTGCGAGGCCTGATGGATGCTATTCTGGGGAGCTGCTATTTGGTGTGTGAGTGCTGGGACAGAGGTCTGTAGCAGAGCTCTGTGGCTAAGGGTCAGGCTGTATTATGCTGTATCTCTGCCTGGTAATTATAGAGGACTGTAATCTGCCACTGCAGTCGCAATTCAGCGGGATCTTGATTGTGCAGAGAGTTAATGAAGTGAGGGAGGACTGGAGACACAAAGTCTCAGCAGCTGGCTGGGGGACACACAGATTTCAAAGGGAAAAGCTTTTTTTGTTTTGTTTTGCTTACTCTGAGAAGGAAAAACTTCAGCCTGGAGGCCCCCAAACTGTAGATCCCTGTAGCTAAGCCCAGACGAGCCTTCCTACATTTTGGCACATAGGGGAATAATAAAAAAAAAAATAAATTCTGGATGATACTCAATGCTGTGATTACAGTGAGGTTTCCTGGATATCCAAAAGGAGATCACAGCTGATCTGGGCAGATGTGAGAGCAGAGTTACAGAGGTGCTTTCTGCCCACGGGCTCCCCTTATCTTGAAAATATCTCAGTATCTGAGGTGTCTTATCCTCTCTTTGTTTAACTCGGGCTGTAACACAGGGATGTAAATCCTGCTGTGGCAGAGAAGGGCAGCAAACAGCTTTCCTTTTCCTCCTGTTCCTTTCCCTTTCCTTTTTCCTTTTCTCATACTCCACACCCAACAGCATCCCATAACCCGTCTCACAAATTCCCTATTTATTTGCCACATTGCCTTCCAGCTAATGTCACAAAAACACACAGTATCACAGTCGGGAGGTTTTACACTTAATATATTGTCTCGGCGCTCCTTATTTTTTCCCTGTTATCTCCATCAGTCACTGATTCCTTCTCAAAACTCCTTCGTCTTTAGCCAAGGGGAAACTAATGGAAATTGATGTTTCCCCCAGCGCATCCTCCTCCTTGCTGGTGTCTGTGCTAACCCGTCTGCTAAGCTTGTTTCCAGGTAAGTTATTCCACACTGCTCCCTTCCTTATTGCTCTCTTCTGCATTGACCTTTTCAGTGCCATGTGAACTAAAGCTCCTGCATGAATTAGTAATTTGATAACCAGAGCCCAAGCCAGCTGCCTGTGTTGTCATACACTCAAATATTAACCGTTCGAAGTGGCCGGTGCCCTTTACATCAAATCATTTGCCCATGTAAATGCAAACGGAGAGTTCAGCTGCTTCAGTCTGACCTCTCCCAGTGACACGGTGACAAGCCAGAGCTGGAAAGCAGAAAGGTGCTGGTTCAGCCCTGCTTGGGGAATGACAACAGGTAACGATTAATGCAGAAGACGTTCCTGAGCACCCCGTAAGCATCTCCAATTCCCACATTCTCCAGCTGAAAAACCTGTGTTAAATGTTTCCAAACCACTCCAAGGCAAGCAGGGGCCACAGCAGCTGAAAGAAATGCCTGAAGAGCGGTCCTGGTAAGATCTCAGAGATCCTTGTCACTTCATTCCTCGGGCATTCCTCTTGCCACAGGTGACCTCGAGATATCCCATCCACACGTCTCAAAGCACAGAGGTGCTGCAGCAGTGGGATCCGGTCCCTTCAGCTCCTCACTCGGGCCTGGCTTGGTCTTCCTACAGAGATTTAAACCCAAGGCAAACCAACTTGTCTGTAGTACCAGAGAAGGAAGAGTGGTCTGCTCAGTTCCCCTTTCCCAAAGGGTTGAAGATTAAGAGCCAAAAGACTCTTGAGCTGCTCGTGTGCTGTTGCTGTTGTAGGATGGCTCTCAGCTAGCACAGAGTGCTTTGGGAAGAAACCCACTTGGGGTTGAAGTGAAGAAAAACTAAAACACGGAATAAGGAAGATATGGAGGAGAAAAATGGAGGAGAAAATCAAAAAGAAGGAGTAGCAAAAGATATAAAAGTGAAAACAACCCAGAAGCAGTGAGACACCTCCACACACCACCTTCCCCGCTCCCTCCATTCCTCTTCCCCTGACAGTGCTAAAGAACAAAGCTGGGAAGGATGGATGGGTGGGTGGATGGATGGATGGGTGGATGGATGGATGGATGGATGGATGGATGGGTGGGTGGGTGGGTGGGTGGGTGGGTGGAGAGCCATCACCCATGGGAATAACTTGGAGATTGGGGATTGTGGCCCCCTTTGAAGCAGCCACACCACCTGGATGCAATTTTCATTTCCTGCAGGAGAACGCAGCCTTGTTCTTCTGAAGTGGATAAAGCAAGGCTCGTAAAACTAATTGTGGGAGGTGGTTTGACATGAGAAATTAAATGTCAAGGCTTGGCCTCTCTTGTGCACAGTGCAGTGAGGCAGGGGCATGTCACATTACCTGCCCTTTGCCTGGAGGGTTTTTTTTTCAAGAGAATTTTGAAACAGCTGTGAAATTGTGCTGTTGTTCTCCAGAGCCAGAGATACCTGTAATTCAGTAGCATTCCTACGTGGATGTTGTTAACAAAATATCTGGGGCAGTTTGGGGATAAACTACTAATTTATCAACTTCAAGCCCGTAAAATCAGTGTGGCAACAGTTCCTTTCTGGTTACATTTTGGGGGAGGAGAGGGAACTCTGATAATATCTATTTCATTCATGCTAATGAATGACCAAGATATAATTGGCTCCACATTCGCTGTTATCAAAGATTGTTACTCAAATGCAAGTACTACCATTGAAGTGAAAAAGCCTCGTGGGATTACCAAAACCCTGCTTAGAAGTCTTTAGTTCCCTTTGACTGATTTTATTTTTTTAAATGGGGAAAATAGCTTTAAAAGATAAAGGTGTCCACATGGCTTTTATGGTGGCCTTCCACAAAGGAGTTGTCTGTTTTAATTTTAGTGTTTTCAACCCATGTTCTGTGTGGAGCACATATGTCCTTAATGAGATAGTTGCTAGAGTTCATTAGTTTATATTTAAGGGATGAAGAGTTGCTGAGTGTAGCTGTTAAATTGTAATTGATAATGGGCGAGTAGGGAAAATTTAGCATTTGGGTGTTTAAAGTTATATGTAGGGTGATTCCTGACTGCTCACAAGGCGAGGGGTTCCTGGGAAGGCACATGATGAGGAAAACGTGAGACTTGAGGGGTAAATGTGGATAGAATTCAAATTTCAGAGCACCTGGATGTGAGCCCATGGGTCTAGTTTTGGGCAGGGGGGTGAGAGGTGGAAGGTACTTTTTAATGGGAAACGCAGCAGTTGATCAGAGCCCTTTCTGCACATAGTTCACGATTCCCAGCTCTTTTCCAGGTTTGTTTGTGCTGAGATGACCTGGCATTACCAATTAATGTCACACCCGGGGATGTGACTGTCCCCCGGAGTGGTTCAGGGATGTTGGGCACACTGCAGGGCTCCACTTTGGGGACCACAGCACTTTGTTCCCCACGGAGTCTCTGCTGCCTCATTTCTCCATGGAACTGGCCAGGGGCATAGTGTGGATCACTAAGAATAATCAGCAGCCTCTGGTTGAGCACAGACCCAAATCCGTGGTTCCAAACTCCATTTTTTTAAGTGGAATTACATGGCTATTCTGCACACTGGCCAACAGACACTTATTGGGCCAGCTTTGCCGACTGTTCCATGCACGAGGAACACAGAGCCAATCTGCAAAATGAAGTCTCAATATCCAAATGGTGAGATTTGGAAAGAATCTTCATAAATTAAAACTAAAAACCATGCAATAAAAGTCTATGAGGATTAGTTTCTTTTATTTTCTACTGCTCCACAGCAACATGTGGGCATTACATGTGTTTTGGTGGTGTGTTAAGGAATAGATAATCTGCATTTGGTTATTCTCTCAGACAGTCAGCAATAATAATTTGCACGAGGAAGATTTTTTAAAAAACGCATCTGGCAACTCTGTGGGTGTGTTTTGTTGTTTGTTAGGGGTTTTTTTTTTCTTTTTTTTTTTCTTTTTCAACCCCCACGCTATAAAATAAGAAACAACTCCAAAATAATTATGAAGCCAATAAATAACCCGGGAGCTGTAATGTACACAGATGACTTTCCAGAGGAGGCAGCCAGGGCTCTGTGTGTGTAGCAAAAGTTGGGAAAACCTTGGGAGAACGGGATGGGGGGGACCCCGGAGCCCCCCAGCGCTGGGGCCCTCCTTGCCAAAACAACAAAAAAGAATAAATCAAAATAACCGCCCCAAACCTCTGCAAAAATAAAAAACAAATAAACAAACAAACAAGCAAAAAAAAAAAAGGAAAAAAAAAGAAAAGAAAGAAAAAAAGAAAAAAGAAAAGAAAGGGAAAAAAAGAAAAAAGAAAAGGAAAAAAGAAAAAAGAAAAGAAAAGTAAAAGAAAAAAGAAAAGAAAAATAAAAGAAAAAAAAGAAAAGAAAAAAGACAAGAAAAAAGACAAGAAAAAGGACAAGAAAAAGGACAAGAAAAAGGACAAAAGAATAAAAAAAAGAAAATAAAAAAGACGAATAAAAAAAAGAAAAGAAAAAAGAAAAAAGACAACAGAATAAAAAAGAAAAAGAAAAGAAAAAAAATAAAAAATAGAATAAAAGAATAAAAAAGAAAAGAAAAGAAATGAATAAAAAAGAAAATAATAAAAAAAAAGAATAAAAAAGAGAAAAGAATGAAAAAAGAGAACAGAAAAAAAGAAAATAAAAGGAACCGACTGCTTTCTTTCTTTTTTTTTCCCTTTCTTTCCTTTCCCCCCAAGAAGCCGAGCCCAGCTCCTCGGCAGGAGCAGGAGGGGTTTTGGAGTTAACTGCATGCAGGAAATCTCTCACATCCTGAGTCGCGCTCGCTCCTCTCTGTAACTGTATATTATGGGGCTGCTCTCCAGCCCCAGCTGATGAAAGCCTGTCTCGCTCAGTGCGGGCTGCGATGTCAAAGCGCCTCCACGCAGGGCAGCCTCGCTCGCCTCTGCCTCTCCCCGCACCGCTGCTGCTCAGCCTGGGCTGCCTGCTCTGCGCATCCCCCCGTGCCCGAGGTAAGAGACCCCGGCCCCCGCCCCGCTCTGCCCCAGTTCCCACGGGGTGAGAGCGCAGCGAGGGCTTTGGGGGTCCCCCCCAAGCGACCCCCGCGCTGCGCGGATGGGAGGAAAGGGGAGGTCCCGGTGGGGGACGCGGCGGAATCCCCGCTGCCCTGCGCTGCTTCCCAGCCCGGCCCGGGGACACTCCGAGACCCCGGCACCCCCAGCCCCACAGGGTCCCGTCCCCCGGCACCCCAAACCTCTCAGGGGTCCCAGTTGTGTATCCTCAACCCCTCAGGGGTCCCGTCCCCCGGCACCCCTAACCCCACAGGGTCCCAGCTGTGTATCCCAAACCCCACAAGGTCCCATCCCCCGGCATCCCATCCCCTCAGGGGTCCCATTCCTGGCCCACTCAGGCTCCCGGGGTCCCAGCTGTGTACCCCAAACCCCTTAGGGCTCCCGTCCCCCGGCACCCCAAACCTCTCAGGGGTCCCAGCTGTGTATCCCAAACCCCACATCCCTGTCCCCCCCAGCCCCTCAGGGTCCCAGCTGTGCATCCCAAACCCCACAGGGTCCCGTCCCCCGGCACCCCTAGCCCCACAGGGTCCCATCCCTGTTCCCCCCAGACCCCGGGGGTCCCAGCTGTGTATCCCAAACCCCACAGGCTCCCATCCCTGTCCCCCCCAGCTCCTCAGGGTCCCAGCTGTGTATCCCAAACCCCACAGGGTCCCATCCCTGTCCCCCCAGCCCCCGGGGGTCCCAGCTGTGTATCCCAAACCCCTTAGGGGTCCCATCCCTGTCCCCCCAGCCCCCGGGGGTCCCAGCTGTGTATCCCAAACCCCATAGGGTCCCGTCCCTGTTCCCCCCAGCCCCTCAGGGTCCCAGCTGTGTATCCCAAACCCCACAGGGTCCTATCCTTGGCCCCCCAGCCCCCGGGGGTCCCAGCTGTGTACCCCAAACCCCATAGGGTCCCATCCCTGTCCCCCCAGCCCCTCAGGGTCCCAGCTGTGTATCCCAAACCCTGCAGCCCCACCGGGACCCCTGGGATATTGGGGTGGTCCCGGGGATCCCCCGATGTGTTGGGGGTGCCCTGTGGGGTCCCAGGGGAAATTCTCCCCCCCCCCCAAGCATCCCCCTGCAAACAGCCCCCGGGACTTGAATTCAGGGGCTGGGAGAGTATTGTCAGAGTTTGGACTCGGTTTCCAGCCGGGAAAAATCGCCTGGAAAAGCCAAATAGTGATGGCAAAAGCGTCCTGGCTGGGGGAAAGTTTCCTCGCCGCTGCGTCCATTCAAAGTGAGTGCGAGGCAGGGATGGGGGGAGATGTTATAGGAGCTTAGAAAAGTGACTTGTCTCTTCATCCTGCAAGTCCGGGGTTTATTCCGGAATCCCTGGAGGGCCCAAGCCCTCTCCTGTTCCTTCAGCAGCAGCTGACAATGCATATTTTATGCGAGAGGGAGGGAGATTCTCCTGTGTCACAACACCGAGGGGTGCCTGCGTCCCTCTGTGTTACCACAAACTCATCTTGGGGCTTTTCTTTTTTTTTTTGTTTAATTTATTTCATTGTAACTTTAAACTTTGTAAATGTTTGCTTGTCTCCAAATGCCTCGAGTGCAACTTGCACTGGGGCTTTGGCTCTGGACTTGCCAAGGGGAAGTGGGGAGATACTTTAGCACGTATTGACCGGAACATTGAAGGGCCAGGTGTTGCATTTAATCAGGCACCTGGGACTGGTGCTAATTAATTAAGAGGAGTTGCAGCTGTGCTTCGCCTTCGTGAGGGGTCTTAATTTCTCCTTGTCAGCGCTTGGATTTGCTCCAAATCGTGTGTTTGGGAGAAAAGCCTCAGGTAGGTGAGGGGAAAAAGGTCCCTTGTGGCTGTTCCCTTTTTGTGGGTGGAGGCAGCTCATGTCCCTTCTCTGAGTGTGGCAGCCACTGGGGCTGGCCAGGCCCCTCCATGGTTTGGAGGTCACTTGGACAGGGGATAAGCGACTGTACATCCAGCAAAGTTTGAGGCAAGACACTTCAGAGTGGTTGTCCTGCAATAACTAGAAGCAAACTGTAGGTGACTGGGCTTCGGCACACACGTGAGTGAAAACAATGGTAAGAGGGGGTGGAAATCCTGTTACCTGTGGCTTGGGATTCCCTGGGAGCCAAGCTGAAGCTCTGAGGTTGTATTTGCACTGGTGACCTGAGCTCTCTGTACAGTTTGTGCTAGTTGTTCATCCTTCTGGTGCCCATCTTTAGATGTCCAAGCTTGGCCCCTTGCAGCTCATCTGTAGCTTGGGTTTCCCTTGCAACATCTTCCTTACCCCTCTTCCTTCATAGCATATCTATAACTTGCCCTTTCCCATCTGCAGCCAGTGTGCTCAGCAAGCATCCCCTCCTTAATTCCACTTTTTCCTGTGGAAGGAGAGAACAGCTTTAGCTTTGCCAGAGCATGTGCTGCCTTCTTGGGCACAGAGGTGCTGAAAGTTGCAGCCACATGTTTCTGCACCGGCCAAGCTGAACCCGGTGACGAAAAGTCCTCTCAGCTGTGCTGGCACAAGTCTCTCCAGGCATTCTGGAGCTCTGCAGCTTCTGCCTCAGCTGGCTTCACTGCTGCACCTTCTCTGGGCACGGAGGCAGCGAGCTGAGGTGCTGCCAGCACATCCTAATTTTGACAGAAACACGTGCTTAGTGATTAAGACAGGTTTGGATTACGATATGCCTTGAAAACTGGGTTTGAAATGTAGCGAGAGACGTGTATAATGTGGGTCTGCCTGAGTAGCAGCTCTGATGTTAAAACAGAAATTATCAGGTTATGAGGTAGACAACTTAAAAGCAGCCTTGCTGCTCACTTTTAGGATGTTTTCTTTCCAGTTTTTATGGGTTTACAATTGCCCTTCTAGTTTTCAGTATTGCTCTTGGTTGCTGGCTGAAGGACCTCATGGACAAAAAGGAAAACTAGCTGGAGTACTGGCCCCAACAAGGCAAAATTAGCTTTGTCATCCTTCTGGAGGGGGATATATAGTGGGATAAGGTCTAACCTTATAGATTCAGTCAAATGCCTTAATATCTGTACCTGTATAAGCTTTTTGTGGTCAAGGCCTTCCTGTATCTGCAGGGGAGACGAAGTGATGGTGTGTAAACAGAAATTCAAAATTTGTGGATGTATATAAATTCCTAAATCTCTTTTAAATATTGGGTGTTATCTGGGAAAACAGCAGGAAAATGAATCATGGAATGACAGAATCACAGAATTGTTTGGATTGGAAGGGACCTTAAATATCATCTCATGCCACCCCCTGCCACCAGCCCAGGTTGTTCCAAGTCCTGTCCGACCTGGCCTTGGACACTTCCAGGGATGGGGAAGCCACAGCTTCTCTGAGCATGAAAAAATGAAAATCCTAAAACTGCAGCCCAAAGTTCTTTACCTTCAACTGAAATAACTTTTTTGTGACAGATTTTATTTTTGTTACTGACTGCAGCTGCATTGGGTGTAATGGAAATCAATTGCAGCAGAAGAAACCTTGCCTTGTCTCTCGTCCTAAACCCGATTTCTACAGCTCACTGTGTGTTTTAGAGCTCACTTACAAATACTGTCTTCTTTCAAACTGTTCCAGGGCTTTCTGGTTTGTGTATAATCACCTCCTTGTCTGATGATTATCCCTATCAGGTCCCCTGCAGACAGCCTGGCATGAGCTGTCACTGGCCATGGGGCTCCACAGATCCTTGCCAAGATCCA
Organism: Dendrocincla tyrannina; assembly: GCA_035047865.1. Lineage (NCBI taxonomy): Eukaryota > Metazoa > Chordata > Aves > Passeriformes > Dendrocolaptidae > Dendrocincla > Dendrocincla tyrannina. The sequence continues at coordinate 33,245,668 of JAWWMP010000167.1, read as the reverse complement.
CCAGCAGAGGATATTATACCCACTCTTCAAATGGTGTTTGCATCCTTAGCCTCCTGCTTGCTGGGGAGCTCACTGGGGTTTTGTCAGGTGTGTCATCTCTTGCTTTTGTTGGAATTCATGGAAAAGCCTCCATCCAGCCACAAAGAGCATCCTCGCACTAATGATGGGCAGGCTGTGTTTTGGGTGGCTTTTCATCCTGTTGACAGAGCAGAGGCTTCCCCAGGGGGACTTGTCTAGTGACACGTGAGTGACTGCAGCAGATCAGGGCTGTGTATCTGTTACTTCCACCAAGGCTCTCACATGCTGCTGCTGCTCATGAAGTTCTGTTTTAAAAAGGCTGAACTCATGTCAAGGCTTGTTCAGACCTCACATATCCTCATCCTGACAGATTTATCACTGCTGTTTCTAGCAGATCTCCCACTGCCAGTGCAACCTGGTCCAGGAGTCCAGCTGGGCTTTATTTTCTCAGTGTTCCTGTGCACCCTTTAGGGCAGCAGCTTTGTGCTCCAGGGCTGTGGTGTTGCAGGAGGATGGTGAGCCAGAAGCTGCACTGTCTGAGTAACTGGGCTGGCTGGGTGGCTTTTCTCTTGACTTTTGCTGTGAGAGTGGTTATGAAGCAGGAACTGACATTTTTAGGGTGTTTGGAAATAGGTCTGGAACACTGTTAAGGTTACACAGCCAGGCTCTGCCACAGCAAGCCCTCCCCAGCTCTGTGTGCCACCAGCATCCCATCCTGCTTCGGGTGCCAGGCTCTTCATGCTGGTCATACCAGAGGGATTTTTTTATGTAATCCCTTTATCTGATGGCTTTTCTTTCTCTACACCTTCTAGTGTTTTACTCTGCATCATCTCAGCTCTTGCTTTCCCTGCTGTACTTGCATTTCAAGCAGCTTTTCAAATTTCTCCCAGGACAAAAGCACATCATCTCCACAATTTTCTGGGACTAAAGGCCTAAATCACACCTGAAGAGGCTTCTCTGAGGTCCTGCTGAGTCTCCAGGGAAAAACTGTGACAAGCTAAATTGAAAACAGGTTGGATGGGGCTTGGAGCAACCTGATCTAGTGGAAGGTGTCCCTGCCCATGGCAGAGGGGATGGAACTGGCTGGTCTTTAAGGTCCTTTTCAACTTATGAAAAACCCACAGCTTGAGCAAATCTGTTAGAGGGTTGCAATTGATGGGACAGTGCAGCCCTTTTGGTTTTGGCTAACACAGGGCAAAGTGTTTAAACTGTCTTAATTTTTAATCTTTTTGATAAAAGGATCCTACTAACTGAGGAAAGGGATTGTTTCTTAGTAGACCTCTGCTCCAGAATGTTGACCCTTCTCTTCTTAGTGCCATGCAAGAGTCTGAGGCTACGTTGGTATTGAGTGTGATGTTGGCATTGGTGCTTCAGAAAGTGACTTGATGGACTGCATCATCTAGTCAGAAATGTTGATCCTCTGCTAAATCACTAATTTTTTACACCCCATAATAAGTGAGTTTACTGTTTTCCCTGACTTGGAGCCAGGATGTGAAATATTTGGTTAGTTTGGGGGCGGGAGATTGTCCATTCACAAGGTCAACATGCTAAAACCATTCACTAGAAGAACAAATTCCTTCTTGTCCAAAATATATGATGTAATAAGGCAAGAAGTGAAATGTTTCATGGTCTGTTAGCCATGCTGGATAACACACATCAAGGCATAAAAAGCTGGATGCAGATTTTGGCACAAAAGAGTCTTTAATAATTTGAGAGATTTGTTAAGAGGAACTGTGTCAATCCCTGGAAATTTAGTCTAATGGTATATGTCATAGGCATTAAGGGAAAAACCTTCTTCTGACAATGGTGAAAGTTTGCTGGTTTCTTGTGGGGTTTTTTTAATGTGTTCTAATTCTGAAAGCAGCTGGAAGATAAATAAACCTCACGTGTGGCTGTTTACTTCTGAAAGAATATATTAGGGTATAAACTTCATTGAATCCAAGTAATTATGGGATTGTTCTGATATAGTAATGGGAAAAAAAATAAAAGATCTGAACTTTATTATGATGCTCCATTGAATAAGGTGAACATAAGGACCTGATCATGTGTGGAGCTGAGCCTGACCAGGATCTCCATTCTGCCCTGTGTGCAGTGATGGTTCTGCCCTGAAGATCTTCTGTTAATTCAACAATTAGCAGGCCTGAGGAGAACTATTCAGCCCAGATTATTTAAGTTTATATTGCATTCCTTTTCTGCCATTGAGAGCACTGTGGTGACAGAGGGAGTTGAAGATAAAATGTGACATCTGCAGCACACAGGGACAGAAAGAGCATCTCACTTCTGATCCATGTTCCTTTTTGAACTGGAGATGATAAAACTGTCTCCAGGTTCAAATGCACTCTTGCATTTTGAGACAGATTTTAAAGCATGAGGTGAACATTCCAAAAGAAATAGGATTTATTTCTTCATCTATTGCCTCCTAAGTGAGGACCAGGCACCCCACTGAAGAGACACTTTGGGTAAACACTGGTGGTTGGGGGGGAAGTGCAGGGTCATTGCAGAAGGAATCACAGATTGGTTGGGTTTTGAAGGGACCTTAAAGCTCATCCAGTGCCAACCCTGCCATGGGCAGGGACACCTCCCACCAGCCCAGGGTGCTCCAAGCCCCGTCCAACCTGGCC
>JAWWMP010000167.1:33225561-33236056 GCA_035047865.1 Dendrocincla tyrannina | reverse complement strand
GGTGGGCAGAGAAGCTGTGGCTGCCCCTGGATCCCTGGGAGTGTCCCAGGCCAGGTTGGAGCACCCTGGGCTGGTGGTGGATGTCCCTGCCCATGGCAGGGGTGGCACTGGATGATCTTTAAGGTCCCTTCCAACCCAAACCATCCTGTGATTCTGTGAATCATGTTATTGTGCATGGACCAAGGTGTGAGGATGGGACTCCCAGAACGTGCACATCCCGGTGGGAAGGAGGAAGCACAGCTGACTTTCCTGTAAATCTGTGTGGGAACAGATGGATGGTGTTTATAAACCTCCCCAGGTCTGACTCCTCTCCTGTGCTGCTCCAGGGGAGCACAACCAGCACTGGCAGGGTGGTTTGGGTATGCATTTGGTGGGAAATATTCTATTTTTCCTTCCACTTAATCCCATTTTATCCAGAGCCACTCAGGGTTGGCAGCATTCACCTCTCTGTTTATCATAAGGACAAATAAATTGCACTGCCTCACTAAAAGCTTATTAATTTTAAGTAAATGCAAATCTGGAGTGTGTCTGGGCTTCTTCAGGAGGCAGAATGTCACGTCACATGCTCAGAGTTTCTTTTGCACAGAGCTCAGAGGAACCAAAATACAAAGCAAAAAGATGAAAACTATTCTTAACTTCTTTGCCAACAAGTCCTTGTATGATACTGTGCAAGGAGAAAAGTTGTAGAGGTACAAGGCAGATGAAAACTATTTAAGCCCCACAAAAGTCACTGACAGGTAACAACTTCTCATCTCGCTATTTGTACAAAGTAGCTTTTATATTAGTGGGGGTTAAAAAAAAGAATAAAGGACTCTGCATCAGCTCGTGGGCTGCTTGTGGATCAAAAGAGTTACCTTCAGTGCAGGCTGAAAATAGAAAACAGACACAACTGTGAAGGTTTTCATGTGAAAAAGTGGGAGACGAGCCTGCGTCAGGAAGGGCTGGGCAGAGTTTCACTGACATGGAAAATAAGTAGGTGAGTGAGTAGGTGCATGTGACACAAAAGATAGGAAACCTGGCTCTAATAAAAGTTTCTGGTATTGCAGATGGCCTGATTTTCTTCTCCTGTCGTGACACGTTACCGAAATTTCAATTCTCTGATTTCAATTATTGCACTATTTATATTGCTGTAGTACCAAGAGTCCCCAGGGAGAAGAGGCCTCATTATTAATGCAACACAAACAACCCTGATGGTTCCAGCTTCAAAGAAACCCTTATGAAAATGGGTAAGGGACGGGGAGAGTGGCAAGGAGGAAACAGCAGCACGTCTGTGTGCATGAGGAACTGCAGCACTGGGGGCTCAGGGATGTGACTGAGGGGATGTCACAGCCCCATCCCACCACGCTCCTCTCCTCGGATGCCCCTTGGCAGGGCTGGGCTTGCACTCACAGATGGGTGGCCCAAAACCAGCAGAAGATAACTGGGGCTGTTTTGTTCAGCCACTGTGCAAGAGATTGGGTGAAACATCCCTCACTGGGATAAATCCTTTGGAGTTTCCAGCCTTGGCTGAGGTGAGGGCTGTCCATGCTGGAGGTTCTCCCAGGTTGCCAGCAGCTCTGCCACCTGCTCAGTTTTGCCCCACTTTTTCAAAGTTTTCTGCACATTTCAACTTCTATCCCTACTTTTTTTTTTTTCCTGCCTGACTTTAATTTTTCTGTGGTTTTTGTTGGGTTTTTCCCCTCCTGCTTTAGAATCCTCCTCTGCCCATGCCTGTGTCCTGCTGGTCAGGCTCGCTGGCCCCTCAGACCCTTCCCACTCCGATGGACAAGTGTGGGTTGCTCTTCACTGGCTGTGACCCCTCATTTTCTGCACTGTGTTCTTCAAAGCTTTGCAACCAGGCTGGAGAATCCTATTTAAAAATTTCACTTTTTTGTCTTCCCTGTACTTTTATATTTATATTTCAGAGTTCCTTTATCAGTTAAACAGGTCTCTTGATTTTGTAGCCTTTCAGAAACACTCGTAGCCCACAAATACAATCAATTTACATCAGCAAAGCATTGCTGTTTGATTTCCAAAAGGAACTGCACCGTGCATGTATCACTGCGAGTTGAGCAAGTGCATCACTTTAAGCCTGTGCCCAAATGCTCTCCAGAATGAGGCCCAGGCCTGGGCTGCAATGCTGCCTCTGCCTTCCGCAGGAAGCTGTGATTTTTATCACACCCAATAATTTAAATAAAAACATTCAGATAAGCAGCCAAATATCTGGTTGAAGGAAAGCAACTAGACAGAAATTGATCTTGTGTTTCATAAACGCTGTGGCTTCAGAAGAGTTTGCAAGCCCCTAAAGCTTGTCTGCTTTGTTTCCCCCAAATAAATTATCTTTTCCAATAAAGATATAACTGCTGCCTATAAACCTGTCTTGATGTCTGTCTCCAGACTATCAACACTTCTGCACAATGCGTGTTTTCAGCGTGCAGATAAATAACCATGTGTGTAAGATTAAATTTGCTCATTGTAACCTTGCTTTGTTATGCACCACAAGCATCCCTTCCCTGGGATGGGAGAGGAGGACGAGTGGCAGAATTGAACCACACTTTGTGCAGATTTTCTTCCCTTATCCCATGATATTTTTATAGCTGGTGCCGTCTGTTTGGGAAATAACACATCTGGGCACAAATGATGATCTCCCCACTCCTTGTTCTGTTTTGGGTGATGCTGTGAAGTGAATGCTGTGCAGAATTAATCAGAGAGGCAACTTGCACATGTAGGAGTAGCAGAAAGACTTTGATGCTTCCTCATATCTCCCTGCAGCTCCATGGGCTCAGACTCTGTGGAAGCCACGCAGACACGGGAGGATAAGGATCCTCACAGGGTTCCTTCAAATTCAGATCTCATGAAACTTCCAGAATGCAAATCCTACAAAATAATAGAAGGGCCTGAGTCATTTAATTCGTAGAGTTGAGGCTGCTCTAGTGAGCCAAGGAAAAAGGAGATCAGAGCTAGAGCCAAACTTTTCTCATTTCGCTGAGATATGCTCCATAAATTTCTGCTCTGTGCAGGGAGCTTCATGCCTGGTAATGAGAATAAAGGGGTTGAGGTTCTGTCTAGACCCTCTTTGGCAGATGAGATGGTATCTCAAATGCCTCCAGAGGGGTGAACCCAATCATGGGCCAGGTTTGGACCATCCCTTCCAAGGACTGGCACTCTGTCTTCCCAGCCCCCTGTCAGCTGGGCTTGGGCTGTGCTGGGGGGTGTAAGAACTCTGTATAGCAAGCAACTTTCCTCTCTCCAACATTCTTTATCTTTTTATCTTGGATTTTTTTTCTTTGATGTTTTAGGCAAAGTGTCATATTTTTAAAAGCATGTTGGAAAACACCAAACTTGTCTTCCTCTCACATTGGCTTAACTGTGATGACTGCACAGATGATTTCAAGCTAATTCTACCAGTTACTTAATTGGGGTAATTCTGCTCAAAATATAACTCTTGATCCTCAGAGCGTGTTAGGTGAGCACAGAGGGTGGGTCAGGCTGCTGGGATGGCAGCACTGGGGAGTGTGGGCAGCTCTGACCCTACAGCTCTCCTCTCTCTGCCCTACCTGGCTCAGCCCTGGACATGGTTTGGCTGCCACAACTCTGCCCCATCACCTTCAAAGGGAATGGGGCAAAGGAGGAGGAGAAGGAGAGGTAACACTGGCCTTTGTCCATTTTAACACAGCATGGACACATTTCTAGAGCTCCTGTGAAGACTCAGGTCTCATCCTCATGGGGTCCAAGTGCACCAGAGGAGTCTGTGTGATGGTCAGTCAAGAGTGTGGCAAAGCCTGCCAGTGTTTGGACAGTCCCATGGCACTGGAAGCCATCCTTGTCTTCTCTTTTAGGTTTATTCTCAGGTCCTTTTCCAGCTCTGTTACTGTGATACTGGTTTTAGGGCTCTGCTTTGACAGGCACAATGCCATTACTGTGTTTAGGGAGGGGGAAAATGCTTGATAAATGTTGCATGCAAATAGCTTTTTGACCTGCTAGTATGAATTGAAGTCCTCTGCCTGTGTAGGAGTAGTGGGTTACTCAATGACAGTTTATACTCTTCCAGACTTTTATTCCCCACTAATGAGGATGTGCATCCTTGACCTCTTTATCTTTGCATCCTGGTATCTCTATTCCTTATGTGCAGTCTGTGTCTGCTGCTGCCACAGAGGGACACCTTCTAATCAACCCCCAGCTCCTCTCCCTGAAGCCCAGCCCTCTTCAAAATTTGTGTGGGTTTTGACACTGGCAGTATGACCCCACCGTGTTTTAATGTTTAATTCTTTCCTGAAGAATTTCCTTTGCAAAAATGCTGCCAGGAGCCTTAAATAACAAGGTTCCTGTTGTCAGATGCTCTCCATGACTAACCTGAAGTGCTTCTCCCTCTCCTTAGGTGAGAATGTGGACAGCAAATTGGAGTCCTGGAGGCAGGAGGTGTCAAAGGATCAGTCAAAAGATTATGAGATAACAATTCCCCTCCTTTTGAATGGAGAGCAGTGGAGACCAGTAAATGACATTTATTCACAGGTTAGTCTTCATTTTGCCTATTTTTTTATTCTAAGGTAGGTAACAACTTAAAGGCTTTAGGGGGAATGAATTGCCCTTTCTTCATCATAGTTTGATCTCATAATATAGGTTGACCATATAGGTTATAGAAAGTTTTTTATATATGCTGCTGTTGTATGTCTAAAATTGTTACTTATCTAATTTAAGAAAGGGATAAGGTCTTTGGTTAAAATTAACACCTTTTTCCTGCAAAGTGCATTCTTCTTCCGGATGGCAGAAGTGGAAGCTTAACTTGAAATAATTTTTGAAAACAGGTAAACGTGTGGTGCTTGAAATTATATCGTGGACCAGCAAAACAGCCCCAAAACTGAGGGAGGGGCAAACACAACCATCAACCCAATAGTCTGGCAGCAGGAGCTTTAGGGAGCAGTGTAAATCACCCTGCTGTGCTGTGTGCAGCCCGAGGCATTACCTGGAGGGAATTCATCACCTCTGCTGGGAGGTGGCTCCCAAATTCCATCCCCACTGCTGGGCTGGGAGTCAGGGCTGACTCTCCCTTCAGCTCTGCTTTCCCTTGGCCTACCGAGGGATGATCTGCCACTGGCTCTGTCTAAACAGAGGCTCTGATAAGCTTTCCTGCCTTTTTCTTCCCCTCAGACATTGGCAGATAATATGGGTGGTTGCTTTTAGGAGAAAAAGGCTGTTTTCTGTCTGTCTGGTCTCCTTGACAAGAATGAAGACAGTTTGGTGTTTATTATCATCAAAGATGTCTTGGGAATCTCTTACCCAGCCTTTTAGCTCAGGTCCAGTTTGGTTCCAACACATTTTTTACATCATTCTTTTAAGTATCAGAATGAGGAGGAAAAAAGTTAAATTTTTTAATAGTTTTAAAAAAACAAACAAACAAACGAAACCCCCTGGCACACAAATACAATGCAGGGAGCCCTTTAGAAACAGCTTTGCTTCCTGGATTGGGAAAGTGTTTCATGGAGAAATCCTACTTTGCTGCCACCACTTGCAGGACAAGGCTTCGAATCACATTGCTGATTGACAGAAGTAGGTGTGAAACCAGATTTCAAAACAAGAGCTCTGACTTTCAAAAAAAAAATCGTGTCTGGATTAAAATTTTGCTTTCTTTTTCTTTTTCCCTTCCTAAATAGGAAAGCAGGGCCAGTCCCAGTTTTGAATCTCTGCAGTGATGAAAGGGCTATCATAGTGGGTGTATAGGGCTTATCTTGGAGAGATAACACAGATGGCTTGGTCCTGGATGTATGTGCAACTCTATTTTTGGACCACTTAATTAGAAACAGGCATTCTCCACATAGAGGCCTTTTAGCTACTCACTGTAGCTTTCTGAGAGGGTTACAGCAGTCTATCTTTATGTGAGTAATGATAATGTGATTTATATCATTAATTTGTTTCCCAGAATTACTTTCAGTTTAAGATGAACATTAGAAAAGATTTGTGGCTTGCTAGAAAGATCCACGTGCTGTATCAGCACTTTTCCCCCCCCTTTGAATACCTCTTTTCTATGGAAACATAAATTAAACACACAAAAGTGCACATCAGGCTGTGGGAAGAACAACAGCTTTAAAGTGGTAGAGAAGAAAAGTAATGAATAGCTTGTCACATAAATATTGATCAAAAGCACAAAAGTTAAATACTGTTGCACTTGATGCTTAAATAGGATCTATTGTTCTTCCACTCATTTCAAAGTGTTCCTCTACTTTATTTTAATTGTATATGAAGTTAAAAGAAGTATGTACTTGTAAGCAGGGGAACAGTATTGCAATAGAATATAGAGTAAAATAAATAATGGAGTGGCTATAAAAGTGCCAAAGTATTAAAGTTATTCGTGTATAGATAATTGCCTGGCAGTGATAGCCCCATTCCCCAATCCTTTCCCCATAAATACTGCTGCTTAACAATTAGGCCCTGGGAAGCAGCTGGCATTGAGTGCCTGTGCTCTCTCCCTCCCATCCTGGAGATAAAACTGGCCTTTTATTTACCCCGGGAGTTGCTGCAATGCCTGTTGGAATCTGTCGTTTGGAATCTGTCAGGAATGATTATTAAGCTAATGACTTTCTCGTTGGGGGCCATACACTGTGCAGAGCAGGAGCAAAAAGGCTGGGACCAGTCACACTTTCTAATGGCACAAACACACAGACCTGCTCAGCAGCAGCAGCAAGAAAATTCTATTTAATGAGGAAAAAATTAAAGCTTCTTAGCTTTAACCTGGTTTTACTTTCATACAGTTGGGTGTACTTTTTTAAGGACATCAAATGATTTTGGTGTTTCCTAAGACTGGAAGTTCAAATTAATGGGAGGCAAAATTTTAAATTCAGATATGTAATTAAATTATATTTAAAGAATTTGGGATTCCTAAGGATAAATATAGTGAGGTGTTTTTTTCTGGAGAGAACCAATCATTTACTGGGCAAATCAATCTTTTCTTCACCTTCCCCAACTCAAATCAAAGCTCTAAGGGACCAAGCCCGGGATCTTCTGGGGGTTGTACCAGTTCAGAAATGCTGTTGCTTCCTTCTTGTTTAAAGAGATGGATATGCTCATGTTTATACAGAATCATTGAGGTTGGAAAAGACCTCCAAGATCATCAAGTCCAGCCTTGGTCAATGAGACACCCCACCTTGTCAATGAGACCAGAGCAGTGTGTTCCTTGGACACCTCCAAGGATGGGGACTCAACACTGCCCTGATCCAATGTTTAGCCACCCTTTTAGTGAGGAAATGTTTCCTAATATCCAACCTGAACCTCCCCTAACCCAACTTAGGGCTGTTTTCCCTTGTCCTATATAGTGAAATACATTTAAAAAAGACAATCTGGATATTTAAGAGGTTACTACAGAAATACCTACATGTTTTTGCAACTGTACAATGCCACTGTTCACCTAGTTAGGGGTTGTTCCCATTTCTCATGTTGAATTCATAACATTTAAATCGTTTTCACGCAGAATATTTTAACAGTTCCCAGTTAACTTCTTTTATGAACCGGATATAACATTGGGTTGCTAATCCTGATCAGGCTGCTAAAATTAGTGGCTCCTATTTAGAGTCTCCAGTTGGTGCCAGCCAGGGCTGCTCTGAGTGCCTGCCTTGGTGGGCGTGTGACAGTGGGGCTTGTGCAATGTCACTCTGTGCCTTCAAACAATACTGCCCATGCTCTGTGCAGATGGGATTTCCACCCCTGCTGCAGTTCTGGGGGCACTGCAGCATGTGTTGATAGGGCTTTGCACATCACAGCTCCAGTTGGCCTTCCACTTCTCTTTTTTCATTTGCACTTTGCATTCTGGGTTGATTTCCCTCCCCTCCCTCATTGCTTGGTTTAAACCCAAGAGGGTTGGGTTCTATTTCTCCTAAATTTTCCTAAGGTTTGAAGAAAATTGTTTCATTTCTCTATTATTCAAGTGCAGGGAAAAGACTCCTTCCCCCTGCATGTTTCCAGCTGAATATTTTTCTTCAAACTTGGCTTGAGACCCGCAAATCAAGCCAAGTTTGATGAGAGCTGGGTAAGTGATGTTTTAGTACACAGAGCACTTTAGGGAAGATTTTTTCGAAGACCATCTGTTTGGCTTCAGCTTTTATCCTCACACCCTGTTAGGGACACCCAGTGGTTAATGTGTGCCAGATCCCTGCATCCCAGGAGCTGGGGCTCAGGTTAGCCCAGAGCCTGGAGCACATGGCATTTCACATGGGCACCAAGGAGTTTTTGGCTCCATTTCCATGCCTGGAAGGTCATCCCTGTGGGAAATGCTGCCTGCCAGGGACCATCCAGGGCAGACATGGCACAGCTGCCATGCTGGGGGGGATCCCAGTGTGGCATGGCCCTGAGCTGCCATTCCTGTTCCCAGGGTGACACGCTGATTAATGGACTTGGCTTTCTACCCAGGGTTCAGTCCAGGGTTTAAAATGCATGAAGTACCTGGGGAATTGGAAGTGTTTTGTGGGTGAATGATGTGATCAGTTATGCAGGTGAACACAGAGACCTGGGGTGGTGGCATCTGTCACTCAGGTGTGGGGTTTGCCTCTAGTCTTGGCAGGGCAGGATCTGTAATTCCATCACTGGCACCTGCAGAGTCTCCAATAGAATCATGAGGCTGCCCAGGTGCTTTGAAAGATTTAATCCTCTGAATTTTCTAAAAGCACATGAACAAGTGAGGTGCAGCTTTTCTTACTGGGTGATACTTTGCATGTTTTGATGCTTGTGGACCTTCCTTTGTAATTCTGCTCTCTGTATCCATCTGAGTACAATTTGACGCTGCTCCATGCATAGATGTATACTCCAGTCAGGGTACAACTGCCATCAAGAAAATCAAATTTGAACCTGGGCAGGTGTTGGAGAGGACCTGTAGCCAGGCAGCCTGGAGCTGAGTGTGGGTTCTGAAGAGCCACATGAGAAGCTGAAAAACCCTGGAATGCTTCAATTGCTTTGAGTTTCTGATTTGTCAGCCCAGGTAGCTTTCAAATGATGCAGTGAATTTGATTTTTGACATTAAATTTCGGTGATGGGTGGAGGATAAAAAGCAAATTTTGCTTGTAACTTCTAAAAAGTAATGAACTATTGGAAAGCAGATGCAGGCAGTAAACCTGTCAATGGATTAGACCCTCAATCCACTTGGATCACTGTGAGTCTCACCTGGCACTTTTAAAATACTGTCACTGACCTCAATATATAAAAAATACATTGTAAGAGCAACCTCTGCCCCACCTTGTAGAGAGTGAGACCTCTGGCTCTGTGGCTCTGCCCACACCAAGAGTGTTGTATTTGAGGTTAGAGACAAGTAAATGAAGAGAAAGATGCCCACGTTGGACAGAGAGGATGGAAAGAGCTGCACAATGTTCCCTGATGAAGAACAGCTATGACTCCAACACCAAGGACTTTTAAATCCAAATAAATCAGAAATTCTTCTCCCCTTGAGTGAGGGGGCAATGGATTCAGAGAACTTTAATGCTGCTTTGCCAAGTTTAAGTCTTCAAGGCCAGATTCTGAGCTTGTGTGAATCCATTTCCTTCCTTTGGCTGGGCTGGAATAAATCAGGGTTGCAAATTGAAATCTTAAAGAAGTGTTTTGAAAAAAGGGAGAAAGAAAGATGAGAAGGCAGAGTTCCTTTTCTTGTAGCAACACTCTTTTTTTTCTTTCTTGGTGTTATGTTATGCTTTGAATATAAACTCTAGCAATGAAATGTGAAGATAAAGATGAAAGCCAGCTATAAAATATATATTTAGACCATATTTCTTCTGGTTTTTAAGTGTACACTTGTCACAGCTCAAAAGATTCTGCATGTGAAGTGGCAGAGGATTACCATTTCTTGCTGCTTAGCATGCATTGCATCTCCTTTTGCTCCTGGAGAAGCAGCTTTTGCATCCCTGCCTGCCTCATTCCTGAAGGATTGTGTTATGGGTTGTGTTCAGAGACAAACATCTGAACATTGATTATTTGTATGGCATTCTGGATGCTGATTATGTGACTCTCAGTGTGAAATTCTCCACTATCTATAAAGGTATCATGAGCTCTGACAGTTGTTAGTTATCTCTGTGGTTCTCCAGATTTATCACATGTATTGGATATTGCACTGAGGCTTTTCACCTTTGGGCATTTCCTTTATGCCTTCACTGTATTCCATAACTCAACACCTACTGAAACAGAGATTTTTCTTGCCATTGAAACAAAAAATCATTGGCAGGAACAGGAAATAACTTTAAATTTGACAAAAAGTCATCATAATAATGCTGGAAATTCAAGAACATATTCCACTCTGCCAAACAGGGATGGACCTTACTTGCTTGATCCTCTCTTTATGCTCTTGCATTGGTGCATTTATTTTGCAAGCTGTCAGAAGAGGCAAAGTCAATCATAACTCAGTGTCTTGGTCTGCACACCAAGACCCCAGTACAGCAAGAAGAAGAAAAACACAGAATCACAGAATGGTTTGGGTTGGAAGGGACCTTAAAGAACATCCAGTGCCACCCCCTGCCATGGGCAGGGACACCTCCCACCAGCCCAGGCT
>JAWWMP010000167.1:33206831-33225461 GCA_035047865.1 Dendrocincla tyrannina | reverse complement strand
CACTCCCAGGGATCCAGGGGCAGCCACAGCTTCTCTGGGCACCCTGTGCCAGGGCCTGCCCACCCTCCCAGGGAAGATCTCTGCTGGTTCCCATTGCCCCTCTTTGCTGCACCTTTTGCGTGACTCCCTGTGGGGTTGGATGCACGGAGACAGCTGAGGGACTCCCCACGTCAGATAATTAATTTAGTGCTCCGTGTTTCCAAGAGCAAGCCCATTCAAGTTTATTTCATAACTGGCATAGCCTTCGTGCAAGTGATAATTGTTTATATTCCCTTCAACTGAGCCTCCTGCTGTTCCTTTTCATTTGAAATAATTACCAAAGTTTAGACTTCCAGACAATTGTATTAAGGGGAATCATACAGCGCTGCTTAAACAAGTCTTTGAAGGCTGAGAGGACAGCTTTCAGAGCTCTTTTACATAGCTGTTTTACATATCTGAAGAGAGAGAGGCATAAACAGAATTTATAGGCCTCTCCATATTATTTTATGACTCATGAGCATCCAGTATAAGAGGCAGAGCCGTGCAAGCTGTCAGGCTGTGTCACCAGCTGGGAATGCAGCTTGGCACAGGCAGCCCCATGGTCTGAGGAGCAGCACTGATCCTCCATAACCTGCTCTGGGAGATCCTCTCCTCAAGCCTTTCATTAATAACTTGGAAGTCATTAATTTAATAGCCTGGGAAACAATCTGCTCTTTCTTTTGCTCTTTTTGATACCTATACTCCTGCCTTGTAGGGCTAACTAGTTCAAATAGGCTCTATTATTTAACAACTCTTCTGTGTTTAATTTGGAAACAGCATAAGTTTTGCATGGACGCTATTAGGAAAGGCAGAGTGTCACCTCCTCTGGTAATCAGGGGAGTCTCTGTGCTAGTAGGGCTGGATTCCTTCACTGGGGGAGCAAAAGCAGCTTAAAGCTCATCTTGTTCAAGAGGAAATCCCCGTGGAGGAAAACATGTTCCCTTCTCATCCAGCCCTGTACCCACCAATCCAACCCCATTTAGCCAACTGATCAATCTGATAATTTCATTTATGGCATCTTCTAGAAATGTTGGTGGATGTGTGCTGGTTCCAGGGACTTGCTGGATCTTACACAGCAGCTACAGGCCTGAGAAATTCCTGGAGCTGGGACCACCAATAAAAACTTTGTGCTGGTGATTGAGCAGGGAAAATTCTTTTCTCTGTCTGCACTGAATCAGTGCCCTGGTTTCAACTAGATATACTAGGATTCATTTCCTGCCTGAATCACTTGGGCATACTGGGAAGTGTTAAACAATTGGGATGCATCCCAGAAAAGAGTCCATTTCAGCTTTAGCTTAAGTGATACAGTGTGTTAACTTCGTGGAGCTCTGTGTGAGAGTTTATGCCCGATATAAACCTCAGGTATTACTGAAAGCGATGGCTGTTTTAACCAACAGAAAATGCAGAGTTTTATATTAACCCAGCAGACACCTCCTGCTCTATTTTGCAGCCCTCCACAGGGTGAGATTGCCTTCCGTGAGCTCGCATGAGGCTGAGCTGCTGGAGGAATTCTGTCATACTTGGCCAGGGAGGAGCAGCAGTGATATAATAGTGCTGGGCGAGCTCTGTCTCCCAGTACCACCCGGCTGCTCCCTGCCAGCACTTGCACTGGTGGGGCTCTGCACAGGGATTTCTTGGGACCCACCAGCTATGAGGTAGTGTCTCACATCTGAGCTCGAGGAATCCACTCCTCAGATGGTCTTTAACACCACTTTTTAGGCAAACACACAGATCAGGCTTTCTCTGATGAAACGGCACACAAAGGTGTTTTTATCTTAGTGATGCCCTTCTTGTTAGCCATGCCTTAATGGGGGATTAAAATCTAAACCCGAGTTCTTGCCTTGTGCTGGGTTTGTAAAGTGCTTGTACTGAGGCATTTTCATATTGAATTAATTTAGCTTTTACTTGGCCATTTCACATCTCTTGCAACAGATCTTGCGAGCGTAAGGTATGAATTTCAGTGTTGGATTAAAATAATACTCTGCTTTCCAGCTCTGAACATGTGATTGGTTTTTTACAGGCAAAAGGAGAATCTCCCTTGTTATTAATTCCTATTGTGACTGCCCTGAGTCAAGCTGTCAGTTCCTGGACAGGCTCTGCCCCACCAAACCCTGTTGGTACCTGGGCTGTTCAGCTCCTGCAAGGATCCCTTGGTGGACCTGCAGGTAACAGCAGCTCAACTGGGGGCCTTTCCAAGGACTAAAGTCCTCTGAGCAGGGGAAGGCCATGGACACTATGAGCTGCTGACATATCATGTGATGAAGACCCTTATTTCAGAAAGCCATAGTAACCTGAATTGTACTCAGGGTACATTTCAGGGGTGAAGATGTAAACTTAGCTGGTCCAACCACTGAGTCCTCTAGTTAACGAGTCCAGTGCCTTTGTTGTTGAATTATAATTCTATTTCAGTGTGATTTATGCAAACCCCAGTTGATTTGCCTCTTCTATAGGAATATTTCTCATTTTTCAGAGTCGTAATGAGAAGTCATAGAGGTTATATGCAATTTAAAGCCTCATAAAAGGAAATAATTAGGATTGATAACAAGCCTTTTTATAATGCAGTAGGAATATCTTGACAATAACAGGACTTCAAGGTGTTGCTATTCTTCCAGAAATAAAATGCCTGCCCAAAAACCTACCAGCTGTTTTTGAAAAGCTTGCAGAGATAAGGTTAAAATGATCTGGATCATTTTGATATCATAGCAGAAAGTTTGTGCTCGACTTCTGTGCTATGGAAATCACGTCCCTTTTTGTGTGCTGTCTTTCCTCAAGGACACAGTTCTAAAGCTGAGCTTTTGGAGCTTAGTTTGGTGAGAGGATTGCAATTTCCAGTTTCAATCCACAATTTGCAGCATTGTAGACGTAGTGGAGCGACGAGGTTTAGTGAGCCTGGGATGAAATGCACTCTGTGGCAATCTGTGTACCATGAGTGTGGGGTGGGGGCTGCCAGAGCCTGCAGGCTCCATGTCAGCCCTGTCCTCCCTGTGGTGTTATTGGTCACTGTAACCTCAAATCTGCTGGTGATTCTGGTTGTGCTGAGTGTTTGCCCACCCTGGCACAGCAGCAGGACACACGTGGTCCCTCTGACACGGCCAAGGAGGGCTCTGGCCCCTCTTGTTGCACACCAGAACGTGTTAAGCTCAGTTTAGATCTCAGGCTCTGTCCCTGCCCTTTCATCCTCTGCCCAGGTTCCAGGATGTGAATATGTTGTTTCCTCTGAAGTTTGAATCACGCTCAGGAAATGAAGTGCTCTTCAGTCCTGCCCTCATTCCTTTGCCTTTACTGTGTCCCTTGCCTTAGGATCAGCTTTATTTTGCTTCTGCTGCATGACCTTGTTCCCTTTCCTCTTCTGGCCTTCTCCCTCCACCAGGAGCTCCTGGGTGGTTCCTTGGCAGGGTTCATCTCTGTGTTTGCTCCTTCTCTCTCCTCTGACCACATCCTTTGAGGACCATTTCCTGCATAAAAACAGTCTTTTTGGGGATGAACCAAAACCCTGCCCAGCCAATCATCATTGCCTGCAGTGATTCACAGAATCACAGAATGGTTTGGGTTAGAAAGGACCTTCAAGACCATCTTGTTCCCCACCCCCTGTCATGGGCAGGGCCACCTTTCACTAGAGCAGGTTGTTCCAACCTGGCCTTGAACCCTTCCAGGGATGCAGCAGCCTCAGTCTCACCTCCTTCTGAGGGGGCAGCCTTTTCCACTGGGTGTTTAAAGCAAAGCCTATAGATATCTTTGAGGCCACCTAAAGGGGCACAGCAGCAAACATTTCTCGCCAGAGCTGCTGCCTGCTGAGAGGAGGGTCAGCTCTTCATGGACATGCCTAATTTTTGCCCGCTGGAGGATGTTATTCTTTGAGTGTCGGAGATGGCAGGCTCCTTTGGGCAGCGAGCTTGGATGAAATCCTCCCCTGGTGTCTTTCAGATGACATTATTTACTTCAGTTTCCCCCACTCCCTCATCCTTGCCTAGCTGTCGTCACGTTAAGTACATCTTGTCCCGAGAAAGAACCGCTGCCGAAGGAGGTCTGTGCTGCCTCCTGGCAAGGGGCGATGAGACAAAAGCTCTTCGATGTGTGAATCGGGACAGCCAAGAGTATCCCTGCCCCAAAAGGGCTGTTTCCTTGGCAGGTCCTGGAGCTGCCTGTTTCAAAGCAGAGGGGAGTTTCTGGAAAAGAAGCCAGTGCAGGAAAAGTCAATAAGAGGAACTGTGTCATTTCGTCCTCGGAGCAACTCGTAGCGTGTTCTCGTGTTAACATTGCCCACTCCCTTCAAGGGAGAAGTGGGATCCCTAAATCGAGGATATCCAACAGAAACTGCCTTTCCCTTGGTTTCAACAGACAGCAACATTGCTGAAACCAGACTTTTTTTGGCATTTACTGGCATTACTAAGAAAGAGTTGGCAAGGAAAGCTGGCAGAAGGAGATGAGTTGGATAAGCTTTAAAGATTTTAGGGATTTTTTCTATAAAATGAATATCCAGAAGCTGTGTAAATGTATTTTTTTTTCAGTTTGAAAAGTGTATAGAAGGACAACATATACACGTTTTTGACTGAAATAACATCTCAGCTGGCTGTGCCCTCCAAATTCTTTTCCCTCAATTAAAAAGATGGAGAGGGGGAAAAAAAAAAGAAAAGAAAGAAAAGACAAAACAAAACAACACCTCAGGAAATCCCTAGAATGTTTATTCAGGAACAGAGCAGCCTGTTACAATCATTAGCTTGCAAAGGTATTTCTGCTATAGGCAGAGGGCAAAGTGAATTTTAACCTTTTATTGCCAAGAGCTGTCATGTTTGTCACTGAAGAAGCTGCTGAGGGACAAATTTAAATCCCTGTAATGAGTGAGTGGCAAACATAAAAACCCAACCCAAACCCCAAAAGTACACCCTGCAGAGAGAAACTAAAATCAATTGAAATGCCCATAATTAAATATGAAGTGCTTTATTTCATGCTTTACTGAGCCTCTATTTATTACTTAAGCATTTCTGCTTGTAAAAGGCTTCAATTGCAACAAAAAGAGATTTCAGAATATTTGACCCTTTTTATTCCCTGCAAGCTTAGGGGGCACACTGAAGATATGCATAGAAACACTTGGGGCTTTTTTTAAGATGGAAACCTAAAATGTTTGCTTTGTGCAGTCAAATATCTCCCCTTTTATTGTCCTGCCCCTTCCCATCTCTAAAATGGGAATAAAATTCCACCCAAGTCACGGGGCATCGATTTGATTTTGGTGGTGAGCAGATTAAAAGTGTTATTTGTATTTGTACTCTTGCTGTGCAACTTTTAAGGAGTAAGGATTTGCTGTTCTGGGGGAAAGAGGGATGTCCTGCACATGTGGAATAATCACACATGTGTTGTCTGAACAAGGGAACAAATATTTCCAGGATTTTAGGTCCCAAAGAATTAAAGAGGAGGAGTGTTTGCGTTCTGTGTATGAGGATTTTCACTGTTGCAATCTTGGAGGCAATTTGAAAACAGCTTGTAAATACTGTGAAGAACATAAATTGAGATTTTTATAGGCTATGATGAGCCATAGAACTCGGCCCAAGTTTAGCACAATCACCTTTCTTTCAGGGAGATCAACGTTGGTGTGAAAACACCATTCTAAGAAATAATATTTTGGTCTATTTGGTATGTTCCTTTTACATTTTCACTTCTTACAAATATGCAATTTAATCATCAAGCATCAATTTATTCTTAAAATGTAATTTATTAATTTTAACACACTTCCTTATGCCATTTATTAACTAATTTAAAAAGAAGCCTTGACGTGTAGAATGGAAATCAACTCTAATTTCAGCCTTCACAGGATTAGTATTTAGCAATTCCTCCAAATGGTGTGTTTGAGATGGAGAGAAAGCTGGATTTGAGGCATTTCTTTAGAAGAGATTCCTGAGGCCTTCCCCCCACAAGGCTGAATTTTCCTGTGTCTGTATCAATGCAGTAGATATATCAATATCTATACATATATATATATATAGATTTCTTTATCAGTTTCCAACCATGTCTCAGGATTCAGCTCTTAAACCAGGTTTTGAATTTTTTTATTTTTTTGGCAACAATATGTGAGTAAAAAACCAGCTGACCAAGGTTACAGCAAGATTGTGCCTTGGAATCAAAGCAGAAAATCAAGTAGTTGAGAGGGAAGATCCCACGGAGTGAAACTCTTATCAGTGTTTCTGCTTTGCTGGGACATGTTATTAGGGAGGAATTTCATTCAGCAGCTGAGCTTATCAGTGTGTCCTTGTAACGTGCTCCCAATGTCATCAACTTCATATATGGAGATGGGCTTGTTCTAATTTTAGGATGAGGCACTGGAAAAAAACCCCAGCTTAATGTAAAAGAAATAAAGATACCCTTGGAAGTGTGGATATTATCTGTGTCATCAGCTTCCAATTGCCAGCGGATCGACCGCTACGGACATTTGGCTGATGGGTATGAACTAAGTGCCTTGTGGAGCTCCCCATTATTGTGTGTTAGAGCTGAGCACTATTTCCTATAATTCTGTTACTTCGGGGCAGGAAGAAAAGGGACACTTTGATATTTCTGTGTAAAAAAAAAGCACATTTGAGAATTCTTCACAGCCTTTCTCACTAAACGATTTAGACCAAGAGTCCAGTGCCCGCTTGAAGTTTTCAAAGGCCGCGTCGGTTTGTTTTTCCAGCAAAATCTTTATCTTTCTCGGTGAAAGAAAAATCAATACATGAGTGGTAAACACAAAGCTGTGTCTTACCGAGGGGTATTCCTTAAACTGAATGTGAATTCTGACACGAGGCATCACACTCCAGCCAAATTATTTGGAAATACCACGGGGTGCTTTGCTTTTTTCCAGCTGCCACTCTGCCATTTTATGTTTTCGCCGTCTTTATTTTTATATTATTTTCTTGTCTTAGAAAGGGGAGTTTCAAAAGTTCCTCGAGAAGAGTAGTGAAGTTATTTTCAAGATGTGTTGCTTAGTTGTGCTGGCTGGTATCTGACAGTCTACAGTGAGAAATTTATTCAGCATAAAATACAGTTGTAGTGATTTATTGCTCTTTACCTGCCCCACAAAATCATTCTTCTGCACCTCTTGGAATGCCCAAATTTGCTTCTTTGTTTTTAGGGAGCTGTGTCTTTCCTACTTGATGCAATGTCATTGTCACAGCCTCGCTGTATGGGAAGGAAATAACTTGCCCCACATATTTAGCCTCAGGCAAATAATATAAATTATGTGTGTAAGGTATTCTTACCTGAGAGTTGTGATTTGCAAGCTAAGATTTGACTGAGTTGTTTTTGGGGGGTGCAGCTGGTATTCCTTCTGTATCAAATGCATCATGAAATTTAGGTTTCTTTATAAAGAGTCTCTGTGTAAAAGGAAATATGTGTTGTCTGAGGGGAATAATGCAGCATCCCTGGCTAAGGCAGCTCAGGAATCCCTCAGGGGATGAGCACACTGTGCCATCCCTGCTCTTCCTAATTCTTTCTCTAAGTGTGGCCAATTTATTCAATCCTCACATTATTTTCTTGTGCCCCTCGATGAGTTGCCCACCCGAGCTCCTCTCTGAAACTCTTCTGATGAGCAAGACTTCTCATTTAAGCTTTGTAATATGGCCCTAAAACTCCCCTTCCCTCCTCACCTCAGGAAATGAGCACAGTAGGGGGAACCCCTGCAGAGCTCTTCTCTATTTATATGTTGATGAGCGTGGGTGAAAACTTCCCAAAATACTGTATATCCTTTGAAACCTGCCAGAAGACTTTGTGATGCAGCATCGGGGTACCCGAATCTGGGAACCACTTGCTATTTGTAGGCACTCTAATGAACCTCTGCAGAACCTTCCTCTCTGCTTTCTGCCAACTTATGGGGCTCAGCAGTACAAAAACCAGAAGTCAACAATATGTCATAACAGGCAAAGTTTCATACAGTGCTGTGGTTGAATTTCATTTAAATGTGCAACCGGTACAGCATTCAGGCTTTTTTTCTGCATTTAAGGGTTGTGAGGGAGTGGTAATTCAGTAGTTTAGGTGCAAACCTCTCAGAAAGGTTGGACTCCTTGCCTTCTGGAAAAACAAAAAGGAGTGCTGAATGGCTCAAGAGCAACAGTGGGGTGAAACCTGGTCATTCCCAGGCCAGGGGGCAGTCCCCATGCCTGGAGGGATTTAAAGCCCTATGGATGTGACACTTTGGGACATGGGGCAGTGTGGCCTTGGCAGGGCTGGGGGAGTGGTTGAACTCAATCCTCCGAGGGGGCTTTTCCAACCTAAATGATTCTATGATCATAAGGGTCTCTTCCAAGCTAAAGGATTCTGTGATGAGCAGTGTGATGGTTGGAGGACTCCTGAGTGATGTGGGAGGCCAAGGATCAGGCACTGGGGCATTGAACCCCACTGTGTGTGTCCCATACCAGCTCCTCAGTGCATAATTATGGAGAAGGAGAACAGTCATTAAAAGAAATGGGAGAGAGAGTTCACCCTGAGAGGACACGGGGGATGGCTGGAGGTCTGAAACCACGGCGTGCTGAGGAGCAAAGGACTGGGGCTGTCAGCCTGCAGAGGAGGAGGCTGAGCAGGGGCATGATGAATCTTCCAGGGCCAAGTGGCTGCAGGGTAGGAAGAGGGAGTAATTAGTTTCTGTGTCGCTGTAAGATATGCTCCTGTCTGGCAGGGACAAGAAGAATGGCCTTACAAGGCAGCAAGGGAGAGCTCAGTAATAAAGCTAATGAGAAAAGGATGTATTTACATGCATATCGTGAGGAAGGGAAGATTAGAAGTCTCTGTGTGCACTTGATTTTCCGAGAAGACAGAGAACCAGCTGCTAATGAGAGTGGGATGGTTGATCCTGACTTGGGGCACAAACCTCTGAGGCCCCATAAGCCACATTTTCTGTGATTTGATGCAAAGTGGAGACCATTCTTTCTCCTTCATAAGAACATGCTTTGTGAACTTTGCCATCTCAGCAGTTCAAAGGATAGGATTTGGATTTTTCTGCATTTTTAAATACCTGGAACATCGTAGGGAACACTTTTGTGCCCAGGATGAAAAAGTAGTGCCCCACAGCTTTTATTTCTCTTCTAGTTATTCGTTTTGCACAACTTAGAACTGGACTCTAAATAAGACATAAGACAACTAAAATATCAGCTGTAATCCTTTCTCAACTGTGTGCACAGCAAATGCTTTAGCAGAAGCTGAGCCTTTTGTTTGTTCTTTAAATGTTACTATTCATCCAAGGATGGACACTGAAATCATAGGGGTGGATCAGGATGCCATGGAGTTTAGGATGTTTATAACCTCAAGGGATCTGGTTTAGAGAGGAAGTAGTTCTGGCTCTGGAAGGACTTGTTAAGTTTTGTGTTGTGCTGCAGAATTCCCACGTAATCGTGGATAAATCAATTAAATTCTGCCTGCTGTAGTTTTTCATTTCCAGCTGGAGATGGGGCATGTCTGTGCCTCGTGGCTTGCAGCAGTGATTAGGGGCAGAGGCTCCCATGAAAATGCAAGATAGTTTCAGAAAGCAGGAGTCAAGAGTCTAAGGAAATCCTTCCTTGGAGGAGTCTTGGAGGTTCAGGAGAGAGAACAAAGCCATTGTGCTGTACAGGGTATGAAAAATACACTGTCAATGCAGTAGCACTTTCCTTATTGCCTCTTTCCAAAGGATGTCCTACAAAACAGTGCAAACAGCACTTGCATGGGGAGATGAATCTTGTCAAAGCTGGTTGGAGTCTCCTTTGGATGTCTTTCTGGATTTTATGGAGAACTTGGCTTCACCAGGGGCCCTCCAATAGCTTTCTAGGGGTATACACCTGGAATCACAGAATTGTTTAGGTTGGAAAAGCCCTCTGAGATCACTGAGTCCAGCAGCTTCCCCAGCACTGCCAAGGCCACTAAACCATGGCTCCAAGTGCCCCACCTACATGGATTTTAAATCCCCCCACCACTGCCCTGGGCAGTTTTGTCCAGTGCTTGACCGCCCTGAGAGAGGAGACTGAAGCCCACCTGTCTCCATGCCCCATTCAGGTGGTTGTACAGAGCAAGAAGGTCTCCCCTGAGCCTCCTTTCCTCCAGGCTGAGCAACCCCAGTGCCATAAGCAATGCTGGGAGGTGGCAGCAGAAACATCCCTGTGTCATCTGCTGCTCTGAGAAGCATCAAAGCTTCAGCAGATTTTCAGGAAGGGGGGAAGGGGGGAGGACAGCACTTCAGTGCAGAGCATCAGGAACTCGCCAAGCCCCGAAATGACAATTCCAACTGTTTACAATAAGCATGAAATAATTCAAACCACATTCTGGGACGTTGGGGTTGTAAAGGCCTGGTGGATCCCATGGGCTGTGGTGCAGAGATGTCTAATTTTTAATTAGCAGTGAACAGCGACAGGGTAATGGATTTGGGGTTGTTTTTTGAAGAATCATCTGGATGAAAACATGTTCAGGCCAGAGCTGCTTGTGCGTTGCTTTTTTCATTTCCTTGCAGGATCTTTTCAGCAGTTCTGTGTCAGTAGCCTTGGAGGAAGCAGAGGGGATGCAGAGCGTGGTGTGTTTGGGGCAGATAATTCAGTGATTGGCCCACTGCTGAAAATGATCAGGTGTCCAACAGGTTTTTGCACTCCGTGCTCCTCACCAAGAGATCTCTTTTGTTATTACCAACTCCTCCCAGTGCTAAGCTGGAAAATAGGATTTTCCTGTTTCATTTTATTTTTCCTTATTTGTGATGAAGGGTAGTTGGTTTGTAGTTCTAGGTCTAAAAGGGAGGCTCCCCTGCGTGTAAACAGGAGAATTTTCCACCAAAGACAATAAATGTCCAAAGCTGATGGAAATTCACCAGTATATGGTACACAATCTAGTGCAAATACCTAAATATTCCATATGTCATAGCCCATCCTTGGGGAAACTTGCATTTAAATTTCCTTGGCGTTTAATTCTGGGAGGGGGAAAATAACCCCTCTGAAACTGAAATTAGAAACAGAGACTTCGAGGCTCTGACCAACATCTAAGTCAATGTGTTGTCAGAGCTTTGTTGCATTTGCTCAGGCAAAACCACATAAAAAAGACTGTCTCAGGTGATGTTTGTTATTGTCTGGTACCTGTGCCAATTGTGCTGCTGGGTTTGGGGGCGGAAGCAAAAGCAGAGCAGGACTTGTACAAACAATGGAGTGGCAAGAAGAGAGGGAAACACTAGAAACACACCCTCGAATGAGATGAGGGCTGAGAGGTGTGCAGGAAGGCAGATGGACAATCTTCTCTCCTGGTGGGATGCTCTCATAGCTGGGGTTTTACCAAGAAGGATCTTGAAGAGAGCTCTGGTTCCATAAGGAACAATTAAAATTGAGTGTGTAGCTTACAACTCCACTTGCTCCTCATGTCTTGGCTGCAGGAGCCACTGCTGCTTCCTCCCGTTATTCCCAAGCTCCTCTCAAACCCATTTTCCCACAGTCCCTGTGGGAATTCCACTCCAGCATCCACTGCAGAGCTCTTCCCCATTGTGTTCCGCTGCCCTGGTGCAGGAGGGTGGGTAATTCCAGGGGTTTATGATATTCCTGCAGGGGTATTTTCAGCTCCCTGGCCCTGTCCCTCATTGCAGGGACGTTTCTGCTCCCTCCCACCGCGCTGCAGCCGCTGAAGGTGACAGCGGACTTTGCTTTCTACTTTTCTCACATGTTGCAAACGCCTTTGAGATGTTTCTTGCTTTGTTATCTCAAAATACTGTGCTATATTGATTTTTGGGTTTTCTCTAAGGGGCTGAAAATTTCAGCACTAACCCGGGAGCCAAGTGAAATAATTGATTATCTGTTTTTCCCTCCTCTTCAGTTATTTACCTCGTGCCCTTCGATGGAGAAAGGGTGTGCTATTTCTAGATGATGTAGTGTAAAGCAGATCTTTGCTGAGCTTTAATATCAATTTATATAACCTTGATCCAGGGGTTGTTTTTTTAGACCCACGGGTTTATCTAATATGTCATGAGAAGACTTGTTCTAGAAGTACTTTTTTATAGCTTATTCTTCTTGAACATATGGGTAGTATGAAAAGAAACAGACTTTCTATAAGCTCAGATAGCAATTGAAAATACTGACATTCTTAATATGTATAATATACATTATATTGTCTATACCATTAATACTTTATACAATCATTAAATTAATTCTAATAATTATGAATTGTATTAAGTAAATTATATTAATATAATACTTAAATAAATACTTAAATGAAAATCCACACTAGTAATTAGATGCCTCTTGGCCTCTATAACCCAGTTAAGTATCTAATGATAAAATATATTTTATCATTATAGATGCATTTTGTATACAGGGGGTTTTTGTGCCTATATTAATGGTAATGGCATTTTCATCTGTGTTTTGTCTTTGCCTTTGTGGCAAGAAATATGCTGGCCATTAATACTTTCAATCTCTGGGTATCATTCAGAATAAAACATATGTTTTAGTTGCAGGGAGTGCTTTCTTAGATAAATTTACTGTGCTTTCCACACTACTCTGTGCCATTTGTTCTCTCCAAGAATGTCAGGGTAGAGTTGGGGCATCTCTGAGTAAAGTCTCTTTTTAATTAAGCAGAAAAATGTGAGACGCTGCCCACAGGTTTCAATATAATTTGCTGTACTAGGAAATCTCTGGATCCTTCTTTCTTCTAGGGCACATTCCAGGATGTAAAAATGATTCATGTGTCCTGGAAGTACAGCTTTGGGAAGTTTGTCAAGTGCTCTCGAGTAGCCCAAGAGCGGGCTGAAATCGCCCTTCCCATTAGTTTTAACAAAATGAATATTTTCTCTGTCTTTGCATAACTCATTTGTCATCTCCAAAGACCATCAGAGACAAATTGTGGTTTGAGAGAGTGGAAATCAGAGCCCAGCTCCTCCCTCCTGCTTTGCACTCCCGCCCTGGGGATGCAGGAGGGGACTGGAATCCAGAAGCGTATCTGCGATTGCAATAACAAATTAGCGCAGGAGATTTAATCGGAGCCACATAATATGAAAAGATGTTTAGGGAGAGCAAAGCCTGAGCCCTGAGATCTTGGCATGGGCCTGGGGCGGTGGAGCCCCGGGATTGGAGGCATCTGAAAGTGAGGAATAGCATGTGAATGAAGCCAAAGAAATGAAGTGATTTAAGCATTAATCTGGCCAACCCTTCGAGTTCATTCAGAGAAGCAAAACATCTATCATTGCTTCTCTGGAGATCGTCACGTTGTGGAGAATTCAGTGCAGCCAGGACATTTAGACCTACCCTTGCATTAAGAAAAGTTCTTAATTTTCTCATTGTCTGCAGCTGATTGTATCTTTTTGCCTTTCAGTAAGTTTCATTGAGTTGCAATTACTCTGGCTTCAAAATCTTGAAATCAAATGGATTAATGAAAATGGAAAAGCAGAACTCTTTCCTAATTAAGAACTGAGCTTTTCAAGGAATATGAAAGGATCTAATTTAGAGAAAGATGTTTGGAGAGCATGAAATGTGGCTCGAAGGAGATACATGTGCATTTAATATAACTTACTGAGCCCAGCCAGATTTGTATTGACGGGAGACAAAGAGCATCTGAAATCCTCTTTCAGTGATAGAATAATTTATGGGCTTTCTTGAAGCATTCTGAGTTGACTTGCAGTGCAGGGAAATGGGTGGCCACTCCGTTTGCTTCTCAGTGGACACAGTTACTACTGTATTTCCCATTATTTCTGTCCACGTCAGTCAGCTGAATTATGGCAATTTTGGGAGGGGGCTGATGGTGGTTTTATGGCTTTGTAACCCTGTTTTATGGGTGGGGGGGAACCTCCATCCTGGCACTGTTGCAGGAGGCTCTGAGGATGCAGGTGGCACTGAAGGGGTGGTCAGGGCAGGTCAGATAATGACTCTCACAGTTCAGAATGGCCTTAATTTTCCATTATTTCTAGAACCCAGTTCTCTTGAGCTGCTGCTTCCCCAGCAGACACAAACTCCTTGTGTTACAGTCCCTGTGTCCTCCCCAGCACGAGAGACAGCTCCCACCGGGGAGAACATTCCCAGATATGAACTGGAGGACTTGCCTTTTCTCATCTTTGGAAAATGAGCAGTAATTACCATCCTGCTTCTCATCCCCCATGGTGCACAGCACGCCGAGGGCTCCCCACCAATGTGGGCTGCAGTAATTACTGCGTGCAAGGAGAGATGTTTCTGAAGAGGGTCAGCTTGGCTCTTCAGCTCCAGCTCTGTTAGAAAACACTGAATGTGTGGGTGGGAAAATGTGGAGATATTAGCTGGGAATACTCACATTAAGTGTGGTGGGACAGAGGTGCAGAAAATATAATTATGCTGGGTAACGAATTAATGTTGTCAATGACACGGTCCGTGCTTGACCTTGGTTTTTGGAGCACCTGGGAAGTATCTGATGTTGGAAGTATCTGATCTCATAATCAAACTTCTAGAAAAGGAGGTCACAGTCCCCAGTGTCCTTACAAAAAGGGGGAATTTTACTTTTTCAAGTGATTCATGGCAGAACCCAAACTACTGAATTTCCCCAGCACGGCCCTCGAAGAATTTCACGTACATTTTAAATTGGCAAACATCAACAGCTGTTCATTCACATGCTAATTACCCAAATTGCAATGAGTTCTGTTCCATAACTAAGGCTACCCAGACCCTCTGCCGTTGCTTCCTCCCTGCCAGCTCTATTAAGTTTTGCTCTGTAACAATTTCCTCCAGAGCAGGGCTGTTTGTTTGCCTTGCCCAGCCCTGCACCAAGCATTGTTTAAGCAGCACATCATGTATTCCAACAGAGAGGCACTTTCTGCTCCCATCTGGTTGGTAGCAGAGCGAGCAGTTGTGATTCATACGTGCAGTGTAAATACCACATAATGACTACGGGTTTGATTTGAGCAAATTCCAGGTTGTTTCACTCCTGTGTCGGGTTTTGGACTGTTTTTGAGGCAGAGGGGAATGGCTGATGTTGGGCATGAAGCTTTCAGGTGTTAAACATCCTTCTAAGGGAGTGACCCATCCTTGTGCAGAGGGGAGAGTTAAAAGCTGCCACGAGCAGAGCTGGCAGTGCAGGGGGTACCAGGAGCAGGAGCTGCCACAAGCTGCTCACATCTCTGAGGCTGTGTCATATCTAGTTGCTGGTTCTGAATATAAGCACACTCAGACGTTCCCCAGAGACTTACAGGGTATTTCTATGTTAACCTTTTGGGGCAACGTGCCTGGAAGTGTCCAAGGCCAGGTTGGATGGGGCTTGGAGCAACCTGGGTTAGTGGAAGGTGTCCCTGCCCATGGCAGGGGGTGGGACGAGATGGTGTTTAAGGTCCCTTCCAACCCAAACCAGTCTGTGGTTCTGTGAACACAATATAGGGAGGACTCTTTTTTTTAACCTGTCAGACTCTTCAATAAGTCTTTTTTTTTTAATCTTTTTTTCCTATTAGAAAATCTTTATATTTGCAGGTCTTCCAAAAACCCCAAGGTGCATTGGTGCATTGAAACTCCTGCCCAGATGTCACAGGGCTCTTTCCAGCCCCTTCAGGGAACGTGACAGCAACCAGCACACCCTCCCATCAGGCTTGGGTTAAAAAGCACTGCTCCAAGCTGAGATGCTGCCCCTCGTACTGGGGCTGGGCAGGAAGCCCTGCATGCCATGAGGTCACATCAGTACCTGGGTGGCAAAATGTGGTGGGTGGCCTTAGCTTTGTGGACATAGCCCTTCCCAGGGATGGCAGGCAGCACATGGTGGGGGGGGTCTGTTGGGGATACACCCCAACAAATGAGAGCTGGCTGAAAGCACGCATATTTAATTATTATTATTATTTTTATTGGTTGCTCTTAATACAAAATCGAGTTCACAGTTTGGTGCAGTCGTTTCCATTAGCCCGAACCATCTGCTGGTGCATTTCCCCTCCTCCTTTCCCTTGCGACCCATGGATCTGACAGATCACCCTCTCCCAGATGCAGAGCAGGCTCCCTGCAGGGAGGTGTGATGGACACACACCAAATGTTGCTCTGGGTTGGTTTGCACCCACCCTGCTGCAAGGGCACCCCAGGGGCTCCCATGCCCCATCCTGGCTGCTTTGGGGCATCCTTCTCCCAGACCTCATCCTGGGCCCGAATATCACGGGGCTCACTCTTTCAAAGCATGGCCAAGGCCAGTCCCCTTTTTCATAATTCACTCCTGTTTGTTCTCTGAGCTTGTTCTCAGGAATCTTTGAAAGGTTTTCTTGTTGCAAAGTTTGTCCTGCAAAGGGAGTATTGATTTTGCCCTGTTTCTAACTGATATAGTTCAGAGGATAATTGGAGAGCTGCTGTAAAATCAAGGCTGCTCTATTTGCACTGCTTAGATTTAATTAAAAAGACAGAAAGAATGTCGTTTATTTTCTTTTATTCTTTTTTTTTTTAAGTATAAAGCTGAGAATTTTCTGTTAATCCCTTTTTAGCTGCCCAAATGCACCTAAATATGTTTCAGTACAACCTCAGTGCCTGATAATTAAAATATGGCGTAAAGGTGGAATTCACTTTTAATGCCTGACTTTTCACTGACACTGAATAAATTCACAACGTAACAACTCAGCCTCAGAAGGCACAGATTTCTTTTAAACATCACACTGGTTATTTTGGATTTGCTCCTGAAATAGTTGATCCTTAGTGCTATGACATTTTGAACATGTTTTAGCAAGGTTATTCTTTGATTTTTTTTTTCAGAAAATGTAAATCAGGAATATCTCGCAGAAGGAACACAGCTTTCCCTTTCCCAGAGTTGTCATTAGCTTTGTATTTCTGCATGGAAACCAGGAAACTGTGAGCTAGAGCTGTGTAATTTTATTGATTTTGGTCTGGCACAATTAACTTCTGGGTTTCCTCTTTCTTGAGTGTTATTTGCTTGAATTTTTAACTCTGGAGAGGGATCCTGGGACACCAACAGTGAGCAAGGAGCTGTTAAATAGCCCTTTATGGAGGTTCACAGGACCTTCAGCCAAACAACCTGATGGCCAGAGGCTGGGACTGGCACACAGAAACATCCATAATTTCCATGTTAATTGAAAGTCTTTTTAGCTTATGCCTAAATTGGAGTCATTCCCAAGGCTGTCCTCTTGCTGTATTTCATGCACATCCCATAAGCTCCATGGTGGGGTTTGCTGTCATCTTTGCTCATTGCAGGGGGGTTGGACTAGATGGTCTTTAAAGGTCCCTTCCAACCAAAACCATCCTGGGATTCCTGGAAGGAAGCCAGGGAAGGGGCAGGAAAGCTGCCGATCCATTTAGGACCTCATGTGCAATGTGTTGTGTTGTGTGGTGGGCAGCAGGGTATAGAAATATTTATATATATATAAAAATATATGTTTATATCTATCTATCTATCTATCTGAAACCTGTTATACATAGATATATGGCAGTGAGGGGAGCACATAAAGGAGAGGGTGGTAAAGCCCTACTACCTCATGCAGCAGCTTGATTTGCTATAGAAGGAGTTAAGGAAAAGAGGGTGGGAAAAAAAGAAAAGGAAAATAAATTTAGCTATTGTGCCTTGCAGATAGAGGAATCTTACATCTATTTGTACAGTCAGCAAGAAAGCAAAAACTATAATCATTCTATTTTCAAAGAATCGCTTTAAAATAAACTTGGGAACAAACTTGGAAGTTCTTTGGTTTCCACCATGATTGGACTGGCTGAGCCAATTTGTTAAGGGGCTGTGAGTCTTTGCAAAGGCATTAAAGGGAAAAAAAAAACAAGTGCAAAATAGTGTGTTCTCTGAGTTGCTGCTCATTAGAGGCAGCCACAGGGATCCAGCCCTGGCATCTGACAGCAAGGGAAGCACAGCTGAATTCCCTGCCCTCAGGAACCTGCAGAATTAAATGTTTATGCTTTTCATGTCCACATGAAATATCGCCAGCTTTTGGAGGTGTTTGCAGGAAACGTTGCCCTTTGTGATCGCTTTGAAACTAAAGCCAAAAGAAAAATAAGCAATATTTATTGATTGAAAAGCGCTGCGTGCAATTTATAGGGTTTGTTGCAGGTTGTAATTGTCTTAAATGTATATACTTTGTAGACAGCTTGCATTTCTTGGGTTGAATTCCAGTTACCATGGTAAGATTCCCTAAGTGGCTTTATTTCTTATAGATTACCCAGCTTTTCCCTCTTTGTATAGTAGAGATAGTAGAGGAATAGAATCAGCCCACAGATCTGACACCTATAAATACACCTTTTAGCTGTGAAGGCACCAACACAGAATGTCAATGTGTGATAAATAAGGGAAATAAAAGGTATTTTCATACAGATAACAGAAAATGGCATAGAATTTATCCCTCCTGGAAATTATGTACTTCTTCTTGTGATTTCTAATTCCTGCTGTTAACTCTTGTGATGCAAGAAAACCATCTGTATTGGTGTGGAATGTAACTATCTGACATATCTCAAAAGTCCTTAATTTCCAGAGCTCTGCTGAAGAGAGAACATGAACTTATGACCCTTTCTGGTTTTTGTGTGGAATTTCTGTTTTCAGGAGAATAAGAGGAGAAAGTAAATAAGATCATAGAATGCTGGAATGGCTTGGGTTGGAAGGGATCTTAAAGTTCATCTCATTCCACCCCCAACTAGCCCAGGGTGCTCCAAGCCCCCTCCAACCTGGCCTTGGACACTCCCAGGGATCCAGGGGCAGCCACAGCTTCTCTGCCCAACCTGGGCCAGGGCCTGC
>JAWWMP010000167.1:33193576-33205970 GCA_035047865.1 Dendrocincla tyrannina | reverse complement strand
AAGCCATTCCCTGTGTCCTGTCCCTCCATCCCTTGTCCCCAGTCCCTCTCCAGCTCTCCTGGAACCCCTTCAGGCACTGCAAGGGGCTCTCAGCTCTCCCTGGACCCTTCCCTTCTCCAGGCGAGCCCCCCCAGCTCTCCCAGCCTGGCTCCATCTTCCTCATCATCTTTGTGTCTCCTCCGGACTTGCTCCAAAGCTCCATGTCCAAGCTCTGTCGGGGTCCCCAGAGCTGGACACAGTTCTCCAGGCAGGGTCTCTCCAAAGTGGGTCGTCTTCTTGCAGTAAATGACAGTGCATTTTGCACACTTTAAGACTCTGGGTTTTTAAATACTTGTTTGACTTGTGATTTCTGTTTCTCTTCAAACTAAAGCCCAGGCAACTAATTATGAAATGTGACAGTCCAGGAGGTTTTGCTGCTTTTTTATCTTTGCTCCGTGCTGAGTGGCAGGAGCCTCGTTACAGACAACTAATTGCAACCCATAGTTCTTCTCATAATGATATTTTTTCCTTGCTATCTTGCCAATTTTGCCCCATTTCGGCCCAGGAGTGTCCCACCAGTGACCTGCCAGGACAGTTCATGCCAGCTGTGACCTGGCATGGGCAGAACTGTAAGGGCGTAGGTCGATTTGACCCTGCTGCAAGGCTGGCTTTAGCAGAGTTAATAACAGCTCTGGAAACCACTTTGTTGGCTTAAACAAACCTGCCTATTTCAGTTTCCCCTCTTAGGATATAATTTAAAACTTTGAAACCAGAGAAACAAAACCATCCCTTTTGGTTCTGTTTCTTGTGCTGGTCTTTGTTCTCTGGATTTGGCCACCAGACACAGCTGATAATGCACTTCTGTTTCCAAATGAATTAATGCTGCTGGTTTGGGTTCATTTTCTCTCTTTCTCTTGTCTGTGGATATTCCATTTATTTCTGTTATGTAATTGCTAGAATGTATTTTTTTAAAGGTGTACATGCTGGTCTAACTCATGTATCTTAATCCAATAAAATCTCTTTCATAGAGAGGAAGCTGCAAAGATATATGTGCTAGGACTGTCCATTTGATCAGT
Source organism: Dendrocincla tyrannina (assembly GCA_035047865.1). Classification (NCBI taxonomy): domain Eukaryota; kingdom Metazoa; phylum Chordata; class Aves; order Passeriformes; family Dendrocolaptidae; genus Dendrocincla; species Dendrocincla tyrannina. The sequence continues at coordinate 33,204,915 of JAWWMP010000167.1, read as the reverse complement.
TTTCTGCTCCTCAAACACAATCAATGAGCTGCAGTGTTCCCTGCCACCCCAGCAGTCCCAGGGGAAAAGCTGCAGTGTGAGCCCAGCAGGTCCCAAGTGCCCAGCCCAAAGGAAGGGATGACCCAGCAGTAATTAAGACTATTTCCTTGATTACTGGGCAGAAAAACATGCTCAGAGACTACCTGGTATTCAGCTTCCAGAATGGACATCCCACCGAGGTGCACAAATCCAAATGGGTGGTTGCTGGTATTTCAGAAATAAAAGCTGATTATTTTGAGGTTATCAAACCATGATTATTAGAGGGGAGTCCCCAGATCATGTTCACAGGGGAACCCGTTAACCCCCAAACCATCCTTCCTTTTCTCTTCCTATATGAAGATCTGAAGAGCATTGTGATTTAAAATGAAAAAAACATTGTACTTAAAAGCCAGGTTAAACTGGAAAACTGTCCTGACTCAGAAGCAGAGCACTGTCTCACCATCTTATGGTTATTCAGGTAGTGAGTCACTATTTTTTTAATCTGCTTTATCAGTGAGAATTCTTGCTTGACCTTGACTGTTTCACTAATTTCCTTCAGAAATAAAGTGTCACAAATGCCAATTCAAACCAAAACCCTTCAGCTAAGAAAGCAAGCAAGGAGCAAATTAAGGAGGAAGATGCTTTTTCTGTTCCATTGATACAATTTGATGTAAATTTTGGAAGTAAATCTTCTAACTAAGAAGGGAAGTAGAACTGAGTCCTGTTTTAATGATCCTGAAGTCAGCTCTGCCTCTTAGGATATCAGGGAACAGCTTGTGTGCATTGATGAAATCTTCTCTTGTGCCACAAAAAAACACTGCCAAAAAGCAAAGAGCAGACTGCAGTTTAAGAGTAGAAAGAACTAGAAAACATCAGTCTGTAGAGAAAAGAAGGGAGAACTGCACAAAATATGGTTTAGATAATGCTGCTCTCATCAGGTTCACCTGGCTTTCACTGTTGGTCATTTTAAAGGGACCAAGGTGGGAATAAATTGATGTCTCAGCACCGAAATTATTTGTTGTGGCGCTTGAGGAAGAAAGTGGCTCTTTGTGAAATGCCCTGAGCTGGAGAGACTGTGCCCTCCCAATGTGCTTTCTGATTATTGCAGAAGGAAAACACAGAGCAGCGACCCAATATGTGTGTTTATGGTCCTTCCCATTTCATCTTGCAGCTGAGTTCTGCAAATGGTGATGGTGAGGGGACAGTGTCACGGAGCTGCATGGGCTGCAAAGTGAGCTTTAAAGGTTTTGCAGCAGAACTGTGCAAATACTTCAGGGGGGAATCCACCAGCACTGCAAAAATACAGTAAAATATCTGAGTTTGCTTCACAGGTGGATACGTTTGAAGAAAAGGGAGGAAAAAACCAAATCACAAACCTGAAATGCCCTCTCTGACTGGCATTTATTTTCCTTTAACTGGAGAAATTTGTGATTTTAAGTGCTTGTGTGTTTCTAGTCACCACCACACCTGAGCAGTGGGTCATTTTTACTGTATTTATGCTTATGAATTGCAGTCAGAATAAGAAAAAGCATAATTTCATCTCTTCCCACATGGAAAAGAAGGAAATGAGCCATTTGTGTGAAAGAAAAATCGATGGTAAAGCAAGATTCTGAACCTGGGTCTTGTGCAAAGCAATCCAGCATCCTGACTGGGGCCATTATTGTGCTCCGTAAGAAGAAGTTTCAGCTTTAGGAATTCTCTGAGAGATGATTTTGTCTTGTAACAGCCTGTTCTATTCTGCAGCTGCTTTTTTAACTTTGCAACTTACTGACAGCCACTGACTGTCAAATAAGTATCACTGTGAACTCATGAATAAACATGGTTGTCATTTCCATATTAACTGAGGGCCTTCAGCTGCAAAGAATCCATTTGTGCCACTGCAATATCTTAATTATTGACTGTGTTATATTGTAATTAATTGTGTTTTACTCCCTCCAAACTCTCTAGTCTGTATATCTTACGGGGTTTGGAAGCAATGCACTAATATTAAAGTCGTAATCAACACTGCTGCTAAATATTCATGCCAATAAATGACTCCCATGTGTTTGCAGAGTGCCAGGGATAGTCTGAAGCATTTATTCAGCATTCTAGTGGGATCTGGTTTCTGCAGAGTTCACAGAGAAGCAGAATTTCAATCTTGTTGCTGGGAAAGCACGTTTGAATTTGCACGAGCAGAGGGGCAGGACACTGGGAGAAAGCAATGGTATCTCAGTCACAGCCTGTGCCTCAGAGTTGTCAGCTCTTTTTTAGTCTAAAAATTCTCTTTAGTCTGTGACAGCCTCCCAACAGCTCGACTTTTTAATAAACATCTCTAATTTTTCAAGTCATCTCAAACTCCTTGCAGTCTGTGGGTGGGATGCTCTGGCTGTCACTGCCAGGGCTCCATCGGGGCCCTGCTGGAGCAATCGCCAGCTCAGACACATTTCCCAATAAATCAGTTAAATACGAGAACCCTAAAATTATCCTGCAATCGGCTGCCATAAATCTCCAGAGCAGCATCCTGAGTGCAGGGAGGAACAACTGATTTATTGAGCTACTGCTGGAATTTCAAAGGGGGAAATCCTGTCGCCCTATCCAGTGAGTTTGTTTAATGAAATGTAAGTTAAGTGTAAACAGTCTTAAAATATATGTGAGTCGAGTCTCTGGGATGAAGGGTAAGCAGCACGTTGGAAACTGTGCCTTCCCCTCTGGAGAGCAGTTTGCAGAGCCCCTGGAGGGACATTGCCCCTCTCTGCAGGTAGCTGAGCCTCTGCGGCTCCAGATCCTCTCCCACAGCTTCCAAAAGAAGGGAATGGATTTACCTTGGGATACTGGAGAGGGAAAAGAACTTGCTCTCTAATCAGGGGAAGGGCAATGTGGAGATTGCACACAGTCATGGTGGTGCTGACAATGCAGTCCAGGTGCCCTGACCCCTGCTCGGTTCAGCTGGGGTTTCTGTGTGCCCTGTTGTTGGTGCCTTGTTTAGAAAATACTTGTATATGTTTAAATACTTGGTCTGTTGTTCTCACAGAGATGCTTGGTAACATTGTTGGTCATATTTCTATTGATACTGCATATTTTTTGGACTTGATGATCCTTGTGGATATCTTATGATTCTAACTGCTCCAACACCATTTCTTTTTCCTTCTAAGCTACAACTTAATTATGCCTTATGAAAAGTTTGAAATGCATCTTAAAATATTTAGCTGTTTATCTGTTTATAGGAAAAAAAATCAGCATGACTGTACTTTTATGTTTAGTTTCCATGATGGTCTTAGATCTGTGTTTGGAATACTCAGCCTTAAGGGAAAAGCATTTGTGCCAGAGCCACCCTGCTGAGTGTGCCCTTGGTGCAGGAGGCTCTGACTTTGGACAGGGATTTCTTGAACTGAAAATGGTCATGCAAAACCCCAACCTCATCACTCGTTCCTTGCTTTAAAAATCAGTACGGCAAGACTGAGCATTAAAAAGAGATTATTTGAGTGTTTGATGTGGTTATGCCTTTACATGGAGAGGAAAGGGCAAGGGCAAGCAATGATAGGACAGGGGGAATGGCTTTAAGCTGAGATAGAGTAGATTTAATCTGGATATTGGGGAGAAATTCCTGGCTGGGAGGGTGGGCAGGCCCTGGCACAGGGTGGGCAGAGAAGCTGTGGCTGCCCCTGGATCCCTGGGAGTGTCCAAGGCCAGGTTGGATGGGGCTTGGAGCACCCTGAGCTGGTGGGAGGTGTCCCTGCCCATGGCAGGGGTGGCACTGGATATTCTTTAAGGTCCCTTCCCACCCAAACCCTTCTGAGGTTCCATGATATGTCCAGCTTTCCATCAGGGCTGGGTGCAGCATGATGGGCTCTGGGTTTGCACTCATCCAACTCTGTTTTCCTTTTTCAGGATCACCCAGCACTGCTGCAGTTTGTAATTCAAGCTGAAAGCAAACATCTAGTCCTCGATTTGGAGAGGAATGAGTAAGTACTGTACCCTTGCTGCGTGTTCACTTTGTGCTCCAGGCCCTCAGAGGAGGGTTATAATTTTAAAATTGATGGTTTCAAACCAACCTGGGCCCAGTTTTGCTGCTGGTCCCTTTTAAACAGACCCCTAACAAGAGAGTTTTGTTCCAGTTTGGGGTTGTTTGGGTCCAGTTTGTGTTTGTACATCGCTGATAGAGCAGGAATCTCTATGGTTGTCTCCATTTATGTGGGGCTGAAAATGGACATGTTGCCTCTCTGAGTTTTCCTGTGTATTTGATTTGGATTTGTCCTCCTTTCCTGTGGTAAGCCCTTTTATTTATAGTCATGTGGAAAATCCTCCAGTCTTTGGAATTGTTTCTGGAGGACTATCCCTCCTGAGGCTGCCTGCAATCATGTTTTGCTCCATGCAGTACCCATGGGCATCTGCTCAGGAAAGATGAGTCAAGCACTTGGGCTTAACCCCTGCTGGAATTCTAATCAGGAGCTCCCTGGGTTTGCTGGCAAGGGGCTGATGATGGGATGTTCGTGCTGTTCATGAGGCCCATGAGCCCTGGTTTGTGTGCATCGTCTTCCATGTGCTCTTGACAGCTCCCCTCATGCCCATAAGGTCTCAGAGATGGATACAGGGAATGCTGTAGACGTGGTCCCGTGGGCAGGACCCCAGCAGAGCTTTTACAGGGATACAGAACCATCCAGAAATGAAGTCATTTCTCTGGAAGTCCATGACAAATGGAAAAAGCCATCAAAGTCTTAGTCTACCCCACAACTGCTTCTCCTCTGAGAGAATCTCAAAGAGTTTATTGTGGGAATCCAGACCAAGACAACGACGTGCTGTTTGTCCAAGGAAAACCAAAGATCCCTCCCAACCCAGGGAAAACTTTTTCTGCATGTTCCCAAGACCCTGCATGTGCTGTAGGTTTCCCTGCTGGGGAATAAAAGCCACCAAGGTGTTTTTTTAGTGTAATACAGAGCCCACAGAGGTCAGTGATGCAGTTTGATGTGTTAAGAGGAGGGACTGTGCCTGTGAAAGCAGGGGAGGTCAGGTCTGTGCTGCCTCGGGCTGGGGGTGGACACCTTCAATGGAAAACAACAGGAGGACACCTCCTAAGTCCTCTGTAGTAAAGCAAGGCTTTTTATTTCCAGTCATTTGGATGAACCCTAACACTGCCCAGCTGGGATAAATTCCAGCTCACTTTAGTGTTCAACATCTTGAGCCTCCTTTCTATTATTTTTCATGCTCCTTGGTTGTTTGGAACCTGTCCTTGAAGGGTGTGTGGATCCCCCATGCATAGGTTGCTCTGTTCCAGTAATTAGAGGAGGATTTAATTCCTTTAGTAAACAGGGGTTTAAATTTATATTCCCTTAATCTTTGTCAAAGGGTGTGCCTTCCTTCAAGAATGGGAAGTATGCAGCAGTTGAGGAAACTATTTACATTCCATGTCAGCAATTAAAAGAACATAAAACTGTTAATACAGGCCTTGCTGAACACACCAAACCCCCTGTACCTGTCACAAGGTCAGGTTTAGAAGGTGGTGAGATCCAATCTCCACCACTTTAATGCAGGACATGAAAGAGCAGTAAATGACCTCTGTGGGCATCTGTCTGACTGACTGGAGTGGGAGATGTTGAGATCTGCTCCTTAAGAAACACAGCATTTACCAGGGAATAGTTTTTAGTTTTCCTGGGGTAAGCTGGGGTTATTTCTTCAGTTTATTGGGGTGTCCACCAAAAGATTTGTGTGCTGGAAGAGTTGTGTGTGCTGTTAACAACGTGAGGTTCCTGATCTCAGCAGAAGCTCCTGGGCAGTGTTGTAGGATGGTACAATTAGTCTGGTCTGTGGCATTTGGAGCACACGGCGCATTTCAGAGGTGCCAAACCACAGAACAAGTTGGTCAGGGTTTTGCAAAATCATTTCTCCCTTTTCTCCAGCATTCCTGGCTTTGATTTGCAGGCTCTGAGTGTTGCAAGTCCATGCAGAATATTTTTGGTGTGTGCATGTGTAGGTCAATGTAGCACCTGCTTCTGCAAATAACCCCATGCACTGGCCTGCAGGACTGCTCTGTGCTCCCAGGGAAAACAATGCCAAGGCTTCTGGGCTTGTCTGTGGGAGCTGGTGGTTGTGTTTCTTCTGCCTGCCATGCTGGTGTTGGGCATACTGTCACTGGCACAGAGAGAAAAGTGGTGGCAGAGGAGGTGAGACCCCTTGTGAAACAACCAGCATGGACACCCTGCTTGTTCCAGGGTCTGCAGGGTCATGGAGTGAAAAATAACACCCACGAGGGACGCGAGAGAATGCATTTCTGCAGAGCAAATGTGGGGAATAACAATTGGTGGCAGCAAGGCCAGACTGCACCTCGGAGGTTGTGGACTCCAGGGGTGTGAGAAGGTCACCCCATACCTGGGGGAGAGGTGTTTCTGTTCCTGCTTCCTGGGGAACTCCAAGGCTGCAGGTGTGACCACAGCCCCTGTCTCCACCTTCCTGATGCTGGTGTGGAACATGCTGAGCAGTGCAGTGGCCATTAAATCAATGGACTGCAGGCAGAGACATAAACACAAGCTCCTTTTCTGGAGTGATAAGTAGCAGCACATACGAAGCTCTGATATTTGTGGTGTTATTTTACTGTGGTTTCATGTCAAGCATGTTATTCCTTGGAGAATGGGGGGAGTGGAGGTGGATGGGACCCCTAAATTACATAATTTCTGCATTGGGTCATGCAAAAAAAAGACCTGGATGTGACTTTCCATGGTTAGGAGGAACAGCTGCTTTGAGTAGTCTTGACATTAAACTCCATTTATTGAAAACCTTAGGGATTTTCCAAACCTTGAGTTATATTTCAAACCATGATTCAGATGCATTAGGCAACCCCAAGTGGGGAGAGATGTGTTAAACCATCTGTTATCTATGGAAAGAGTTCATGTCAGTTTGGTGTTTGCTGATATTTAGACTCAGCAAGATGTGCTCATATGTACTGGGCAAGATGTTCTTAGCTCCTTCTGGAAGAGTTACTGGTACCTGACTTCACAGCTTGGGGTTTGAAATCTTCTCGATGGCTTGCAGCTGTTAAAATTACTTTTGTGTGTATTCATTAAATACTTCAGTGATTAATTGCCAGGCACTGCCCGTCCGTAATTGCAACACCGAAATTATTTGTGGGGAATTCAATTTGTCAAGGGCAGAAAACCTGCGAGTTCACGTTGCAAGTACATTTCTTACTATGATTTAGTTGCAAAAGATGATTGCACTCTTGAGAACCTTAAGCTCTGTAGTACCTTAAATGTTTTAGAAACACTTGTCATATGGAGAGATTTCCAGAATCAGCAAATCATCGATCAGCTGCAAAATAAAGCACTTTTCAGAGCAGCTGACTGTGCTGCCGTGCATTACATCAGTAATACTGATGCTCTTGTGTTGGGCAAGGGACAGTAATATATGCACATATAAATGCCTTTAAAGCTGATTGCAGCACGTGGGGCTGGGAGGAGAGCAGGCTCAGGATGGTGTCAGTGCAAGAGAACCCCTGCAAGATCAGATCTGAGCTGGGGAGAGCACCAGTATGTGCTACGGGCTGTTTTCCTGGGACTGGAAACATTTGACACTCTGTCAGGAGTAGGTCTGTATACAGCAAAGCACTTAAGTGTCATTTTAACTTTAAACATGTGAGTAATCCAGGTAAAGTCGGTGGAATTACTGATTTTCAAAATTAATTTCATGCTTAAGTGATTTGCTGACAAAGGTCATAATTATGAATGTCAAAGAAGTGTAACTGTGAACAGATGTTGAAGAGCTTTTTCACTGCTGACTCCTGCCTGTACCCGAGCCTGCAGAAGGTCGAGATGAAAGGCTGAGATAAGTGGAGGGCACGTCAGGGTGAGCATGGAGGATTGCCTGAGGAGATCCACACCATCCCAGGTGTGCCCTGGACAGCCTCTTCATGCTGGGACTTCATTGTCCAGCTTTGCAGAGGGGGCAGTGAGGGTGAGATCTCTGTGGTTGTGGTTGATGAGCCACTGGCAGTGTCCATGGGAACGTGGAAATGGAAAGAGAAGGCTCAAATATTTTAGAGAAGCTGACTTCACTATTCATTTCCTCATAACTTTATAATCTTTTTGGTCAGGTTTATAGCATAGCCTTAACAAAGCAGTATAAAAAAGGCAATATATGAGGTTAGATTGCTGCCTTTTATTCCCTCACTAAAAATTCTTCAATTTTATCAGGAGGCAAAATCCACCTCAGGCCATGGGATGTCTCCATCTTATCCCATAAATCCCATCAGATCCAAGAGATCCCCAGAGGTTTAGATCATCTCTGACTGTCCCCCTTGCACATTGACAACCTCTCCATGGAGACACAGTGCCCGGGATGGGTTGGGATGGAATGGCCCAGGGCTGGAGGTCACTTTGGCAGCTCAGCTCCAGGACTGAGGAGGCTCCAGCAGCATTCCCTGGGCTGGAGAGCAGGCAGTAGCCATCTCCATGCTCAGTGCTGGTGTGACATGTTCCAACGAGGCCTTAGGGCTCAGAAATAATTTGTATTCTTGTTGTGGTTAAAAGAAAAGAAGTCGCTCTATCCTCTTTTCTGCCTGACCTTTGTGAATAGGAGCTCTGATTGGTGTTCCAGTGACATTGGAGCTGGATTAATTTCGCAGGGAAACAACCCATTTGCAGAGCCAAAGAAAATAGCTGACGAGATTTGTTAATGAATTGACATGCTTATGTAGAATCAGTGGCTTTGAAAGAGGCAGAGAGGAAACAAATCTAAACAAACAAAGCCCAACGAGAGAACTGGGACCTGTCAGAATATACTTGCTATTCTAATTCTGTGCTGTAACTTTGCCAAAAAACTGTGACCTCAGCCTGTTTTATCTGCAAGGGCTGGGGCTGGCAGCTGTACTGCAGCATTTCAGAGGGAGCTGACAGTTGGGATTTCACTATAATTGAAGGAAAAGTTTCACTTTAATGGAAGCAGCAGCTTTTCCCTTCTGTAATGGCAACAGTCAAGTGGTCTAAATCACAGTGAAATGTGAAGGTTCAGCTATCACAGCTACAGGAATGAGCAATCTGTGGCTCTAGGGGGACAGGTATTTGCCACATTTTTCTGGTATAAGGATGGCATGTTTAGGATGGGCATTGAGATACCAAGACTTGTTCTGTGATTGAGAATGAGCACAGGTTGGTATTGGCAAATGTGTGGTTGGGGCTACCTTTGGCTGTGTCATTTTGGAGCTGCAGCAGGGGGAAACTGCTGCTTTCTTGGTCTGGTTTTTCTCTCCTTAGAATCCACAGAATCATAGAAAGGCTTGGGTAGAAAGGGACCTTGAAGGTCACAGAGTTCCAACCCCCATAAACATAAGGAGTTCCAGCTCCTTCCATAGACACACCAAAAGAAAGGAACAGTGAGAGAAGATATTTATATCCTGATATAAGATGCTGGAAGTGGTGAGGATAAAAAGACTGGAATTTGTATTTATGGGATCTCGTGGCTGAACGTCATCATCTCTACCATGGTCAAGCTTCTTCTCTTCCCATGCCCCATGAAAAAGCAGGACACTGGAGCTGTGCCAGGTGCCCTGGAGGGAAGAGAGGACTCTGTCCTCCTCACAGCCCAAACCCTGGCTCTGGGGGCATTTGTGGGGCCAGGAGAGCCAGTGCTGCTCTGTAGCCTGGGTGTGGGTAAAGGACTGAGGGAAGGGTCCCCTTTCTCACTGGGGAAATTCAAATATGGGAACTTTACACATTTCTGTGTGTTCCACAAACTGCACACCTTGTTCACACAGCAAAAAGAAGTGAGTCTGATGGGTAGGACAGGCCCCGTTCTCTCTGCACCAGTGTTTCCCTGAGTTTCCAGAGCTTCATCAGATGACAGCTTTGAAGCAAGTTAACACGAGGTTTTGCTTGTTCGCTGCCTGCCAGTCAGAGCAATCCTACGGCTGGATTTCCCAATTAAAGATACAACAATAATAGGCAAATATACTTGCTGGTGCAATCAATTTAATAAAGAATTAGCCTGCTTAGCTTTTGCTCTCTGAATATACTGCAGCAGTTGAATACAGTACTTCCAGAACTGTGTTTTAATCTCCCTCTGCAGTGCAGAGTGGGAGGTTTTCAGCATTTCCCTTTGGCACTGCTGAGCAGAGGGGTCAGAGCAGAGCTGGCTATGAGGAAACAGGACCGCGTGCTCCCTCCCCGTGTGAGCAGGCTGGGGTCAGCCCATCGCCGTGATAACGAGCACACAGGCAAAATGCAATCATCTAGGAGCTTAAATTAATAATTAGGGGGAGACAAGAGAGGAAAACAACTTTCTGGAAGCCTTGTAATCTGCTGGTACTCCGAGTCCAGCCCAGGAGTGAGGGAGCATCACGTGGTCCTGCAGGTTGGCAGGAGAAGGTCGGGTGGGTCCAGCTGGACCAAGGCTTTGCTGACAAACCTCCTGAGGGTTCCTCAAGTGTTCCTGATATCTGCTCCTTGGGCAGGTTTCAGAATCCTTTTGCTGCTGGGTTTGTTCAGTTTGTTGCTGGCAGCAGCCAAAGGGAAAGGCTGAATTCTGCTCTGCTCCATCAGTCCCCAGTGCCACCTGGGCTGTTTGGTCTCCTTCTTACAACACGTGTAAAGGTATCAGGCCAAAACCAAGAGGATCCTCCAGCTTTTCAGAAATGTTTATGGATGTTGCTGTCTGGCCTCAGAAACACAGGGAGGACTGTAAATGAGTGTTCAAGTCAGAATTGAGGCTGAGCCTGCTTGTAATGACTTTACTATTAGATATTTTTGTGGAATCACAGAATGGTTTGGGTTGGAAGGCACCTTAAAGACCATCCAGTTGCAACCCCCTGCCATGGGCAGGGACACCTTCCAGTAGACCAGGTTGCTCAGAGTCTGCTTTGATGCTCAGTCCCAGGGGTCCAGTGTCTTTGAATAAGAGCAAATACGTGACAGTATGTCCAGTGAGTCTTGAATTTGTCTTCTTTTGCTATCTAGTGGCATTTTTCTGGCACACACCCTCCATTCCTAGGATCTCAACTTCTCCTGAAGGCTTTGCACTTTTTGTTTCCTTTAAACACCTATATTTGACAAGGTTATTGGTGCTCTTACCACCTGTTTGTGTTGTGGTTCATTCAGTGGTGCATCCAACTCTGGGCTCCTCAGAACAAGGACATGGGTCTGTTGGAGCAAGTCCAGAGGAGGCACAAAGATCATCAGAGGCATGGAACATCTGTCCTGTGAGGAAAGGCTGAGAGAGTAGGGATTGTTCAGCCTGGAGAAGGGAAGTCTCCAGGGAGACCTGAGAGCTCCTTCCAGTGCCCAGAGGGGCTCCAGGAGAGCTGGAGAGGGACTGGGGACAAGGCATGGAGGGACAGGACACAGGGAATGGCTTCCCAGTGC
>JAWWMP010000167.1:33152254-33174948 GCA_035047865.1 Dendrocincla tyrannina | reverse complement strand
AGTGCCCAGCCCTGGAGGTGCCCAAGGCAGGACTGGCCGTGGCACTCAGAGCTCTGGGCTGGGGGACAAGGTGGGCAGGGAGGGCTTTTCCATCCTCAGGGATTCTGTGATCCCCAAACAAACTTGAGACCAAGAAAGGAGAATGAAATCAAGAAAGCTTAACAAAAGGCAGCATTTTTGAAGCATTGTGTTTTGATCTGGGTGACGTGAGCAGAGATTTGTGGGGTTGCTTGAGCAAGACTTGAATTGTCTGTCATCTCCCACTGCTGAATAATCCCATTACCCACAAGGTCTGCCTTGAAAGTGTGAAGAGGAAAATCCTTTCTCTCCAGTGAAGGGAAGGGATCATATGGAGAGCAGCTGTAATTGAATTAGATCCTGATTTAGTACAATGCTGTGAGCAGTGACACTGCCTCACGCTGTCGGGGCAGCTCTTTGGAGGAGCACTCAGAGGAGTTGCCAGGTGGGAATCACCAGCTTTTTATCTATCATTTCCTGGCTTTTTTTTTTTTCCCTGGACTGCTTTTCCAGAAGGGGAAAACTACAAAGAGACCTCACTTAAACAGACACGAGCAGTTAGCACAGGAAGAGAGTTTGATATGACAGATATTTCGATCGGATCACTCTAATACATCCAATTTTCAACTCATATTTTCAGTTTGTGCACTTTTCTCGTACTTTCATGAAGTTTTGAAGGGAACTCAGTTTACAGAGTAGCAGAAATCGTTGGTTTGCAGTAACTGTGTCACTGAAGAGGCAATGCAGATACACAAAACCACCTCGAGTTCCCACAGTGGAGGGAATTAGAGGGTTCCCATCACTTAAACACTTCATACAGAATGCATTGATTTGATTTTTAAAGTATGTCAGACAGTGTGCAAGTTCTTTGGTGTCATAATTTGTCTCCTTTTTAATGGGAATCTTTTATGACAAAGCAATAAATCTCAGAGATATCGACTGAAAGCTCTAGGATTCTTTGGTTTAGTTTATTTAGCATAAGGAGAAATTATTCTACGTGTAGCCCAGGTACTCTGACTTTATTTTCAAATCAATAATTAGTAATAATAGACTAACACAATCAAATTCCTGTAGAGCAGGGAAAAGTCAGTATGTTGGTGTTTTCCAGTCCCTGGTGCCATGCCCTAGGCCAAGCCTGCAGCTTGTGCACACCCTAAATATGTGAATAGTGTTGATTTCAGTGGTGCTGTCCCCACACTCGTGGTTATGTGTGCAAGTAACCCGTTGGAGAAAACAGGTTTAATATGTGAAAAATATATGTTCCCTCTCCCACAGCCCCCCTGGGTGATGACATGGGCAGGCAGGACCTGCAAAGCTCAGACCAGCTCAGCTTGGCCCTGTCTGTGGGGTTGATATACCTTATATTGTTTAATTCCTAAAGCAATTCCCTAATTTCTGCAGCCTGGATCACCCTGGCAGATCTTTATTTGCTGTAATCCCACTGTGCTAACCAAATTTTGGGTTGCTCTCAGGGTGTGTGGGTGAGGGAGTGGAATTGGAGGCATTTGGGTGCACCTAGACTAGAGCTGGATCCCAAATCTTAACACTTTTGGGCAGTGGTGAACACATGGAAAAGAAAAGGGATTGCAGTTCAAAAGCAAAAATATCAATTTCTGCTCTTCCTTTACATTGGTAGTTTTCTCATTTTACATAAAAAAAGTATACAACTCTGTTTAAATGGCTGTTAAAAAGAAAAAGAGAAAACTATGAATAAAAAATGTAGCAGACATGATAGGACTGGTAATTCCTGATTAGAAATCACTGCTGTGGCTGTTAGTGCTGTAAATCAAATTTACAGCTGTCTGAAGGTGTTACATATAGAAGAGTCTCATTTGGGAATCGTTATCAAACTTTGAATACACTTTAGGGGTTGGGATTTTTAGTTTGAAATTATTTTTGTTAACCTTATTTACAGCCAGCTTGTTGAGACAGTTCCTATTTCTGCTCCTCGTGTTTCCTTCCTGTTTCGTTATTAGGGCTGCAGACTTTAAAAGGCAAATTTATTCATTACAGAGGAGGACCGTGCATAATATAGAATTCATGCTGTTTATCAAAGCCTGAAAAAATAATTATGGGATTTGTGCATGAAGGAATAGAATTTACACGTGTTAGTGGGATGATATTGTTGTTTATCCACCAGAAAAAATTTGTTTGCCTGAGGCCACAAAGGTGTAGTATTTCATGTATGAGCTATTACATGGGTTTCACTGCCAGCCATCCTCTTGTCTGAAAGAAAACAAAATCAAGGGAAAATAAGAGCCTTCAGTCACTTTTTAATTTTTTTTTCCCCTGTGGTTTTGAGGTGCTGAACAGTTATTTTTGGGGCTGATGAGAAATTACCCTGGTTTAGGTATGTGAAAAATTGAAATGCCTATTAGGCTTCACTCAGTTTTCTGTGGAGGTTTCTGTCAGGAGGGGTTTTTTAACTACAGTTTTAATTTTATTGTCTCCATGAATCTGCCCACTGAAAGTTGTTGTTTGAAGCCAAGTCGTTTTTACTCCGTTGTTTTATTTATAGTTTATAAATATTTTAGAAACCATGGGCATTTCTAATTACTTAAATTACAAGTTGTACAGCAGAAGGCTTTAGACTGAACCCTCCTCTCCCTCCGAGAAAACAAAGCATAGAAAACAATAAAGTAAATATTATAAAGAACAATAAAGGCAACAGCAGAACCTTAGCCCATGGTCAGCCTTTAAATGCATGTTGTAGACATTGGTTTTCCCTTGGAAATGAGAATTTCAGTGGGATTTATTCAGTATGAAGAGTTGAAAGAGAGAAGAGAGTGACACACCCAAATGATGCTCCTTCCCCTGCAAAACCCCACCTGAATGAAACCTCTGTAGGCTTTGGTCAGGACAGACATCATCCCAAATATATGGGAATAAACCACCCAAACCTTTCCCTTCAAGTGCTGCCACCAGCAAGGGACCTCCAAACTTCCATCCAAATTGTTTGCTTGTCTTTGAGACAAAACAAACACACACAATGTTGGAGCTGCACAAGAGCTAAATTGAAAAGAGTGCAAAAAATGGTGCTTTAGGACTGAGTACAAAAATGATGCTTTAGGACTGACACAACCCCCAGCAGTTTCCCTGGAAAAGAGATGCTATTTCATGCAACAGCAATTTGGAACGCTACGACAATAATTACTTTTAAAATCCACGCTGCACATATGCAGATGGTTACCAAAGCCTGCAGCTGAAAATGATCTTGGGAAAATCCAGGCTCCAGAGATAGTGCCATTGCATTGGGAATGTGCAAAGTGTGCAAAAACATTGCAGCTCTCTTGTTTGCCAGGACAGACCTCAGCTCGCTGCCAGATGTTTTATGCTTTGCATATCTTGGTGGAGCTTAACAATTACTGCTCCTTGAGTTTGTCCAGCCCAGCAAAGGAAATGGGAGTTTGAGATGTCTGTCTAATGCTTGTCTGGTGCACACAGAAGGTTCTGGTGAGTTAATCCATCCCCCAGCTCTCTCCTGGTCATTCCTGGTGCCTGGATAACCCAGAACTTGTGGTTTAACTCATTTGGCTTTAAACCCAAGCCCAAGCTTAGGTTTAAAACATGGGATTCATAACCCACCGGTCAGGATGTGTGAGTTCAGGGGGATAAATGGGATTTTGTGGCAGCTGGAAGGAGAATCTCTGAGGCAGGGGTGGATGGGGAGCAGTGCTGGCCTCACTGGGGGGGCTCTCGGGGCCTTGGCACCTTCATCTCAATCAAAGTCCATCAGTGATAGGAAAGGCCACTTCAAAGAGTCCATTATTTTATGGGTCCAGCCTTAGATTTTACTGACTTGGAGTTGATAAGATTTTAAATTAGGCATTCAGTTGGATTTCTAGAGGTCGGTGTGTACGTATTCCATAAACCCACCCTTTTTATGCTTCCACAAAACCCTCCCTCCCGATGGGAAGAAACACCTTAGCACTTGTGGGTAACATCACCTGCATCAGACATTTACAGTTAGCCCCAAAATCACATTTTTCAGTGAAAACAAGATTTAAAAGTCACTTTTTGAGTTAAGACTGAATGATAAACAGTAAATGTTCCTTTTTTTTCCCCTTAGAAGATGGTGTTTCCCAAAATTTATAAAGCACAAGTGTATTCTGTAGTATACAGAGAGATTTTTATCCTGAATTAAATCTATTTCAGTTGTCATCCTTTATCCTTCTTACTGAGTGACTTAATTAGTAATTTCTGAGAGCAGCCATAATGACTGTCACAGATACTCTGGGAGAGGCATCAACACTCTGCATGTTAATACAATTGTGGAGTTTTGTTACTTTTCCAAGTGCTCTTGCCCACAGTATCCCATAATTGAAGGAAATCTTCCTTTAAATCAGCATGGGCTGCAGTTGTAGGAGCCTTCTGAACTGCAATCCCTATTCTGCAGAAGTGTGCATTAGGGGAAGGATCTAAAATATGGTTTAACAAGCCTGTGACAATAAATTAAGGAAATACATTTTGATATGTGAGAAAAATTGGTTTCCACAAAAATACTCATCTCCTCCCAGTCACAGCTGTGACTTTTGAATATGTATTAAGCTCTGCAAGGATAGCTAAGCTAGGAATTTGGCAGTAATAGTCTATTCATAAATATACATGAAATGTGAAAAAATAGTTTACAGAGTTGAAAGTGAACATTGGTCAGGGTAAGCAGACATACCTTGGGATAAGAATTGCAATTCATTGGCAGCATCTGAAGCCTTTGCTTTTAACTTCTAAATGTTCCAGTGGCTTTAGATTTTCTCATCTCTGCTGCATTACTTATAATTGAATAGTGTATTAACAAGTGAAGGGTTGTTTAAAGGGAGAGAAAGAGCCTCCTACCTGGGCAGTTTAAGTTTGAATATCTGCTCTCCAACAGAAACAACTCATTTAACATTCAGAGAGAGATCTTGGCTTTTTCTCTGCACTCACTTTACCTCAACCAACCAGATGGCCAATGTCTCCCTGCAAGTGCCAGTGCAAACAGTGCCTGCATCTGCCCCCCTCGGGTTTGCCTCGCCAGCAAAGGGGAGACAATATTCAATTTAGGGGCTCGTATGAAACTCTTGCAGCCACGTTTCTAGTTTTTCTCATTTTGCATTCTCACACCTCATTGAGCCAAACTACTGACAGTTTCTCCTTATTTTGATGTATAGCAGGGAATGAAATGTATTTATTGACGTCGTATTTCATGTGGCATCTTCCAACAATGAGCAAGTGTGCCTTTGACTGGTGTTTGATAGTTTTTCCCTTATGTGTGTACAAGTCTCTTCATTTCCAAGGTGAGCATCTGTGATTTGGAGGTAGAATTATTATGTAAATAGATGGTTAGTATATATCTCTATACCTCCAGAAGCCTTGGTGGTGAAGGGGAGAGCTTTAGAAAGGAAGGATGTTGGAACAGCCAGGGGAACACACCAAGAAGGCAAATTAAATACTAAGATTGCACTTTCCTTATTTTGTGTTGAACAGATTCTGGTTTGATCTATCAATTTGACAGCATTTAAATTTTCATATTTAGGGTAGCCAGAAAACAAAAGAGCTGATTTCTTACCTTTTTTGTTTCTTGCATCATCACTGAGAACATTCAAAAAGAGCATCAAATGTTTCCTTTAGATTTCTGGGGTTTTTTTCTGTACCCTCTCAGTGAGAGCCAAGAAACAGGAAGAATGGACCATATGGAACATGTTTCCATATTTCTTCCTGTGAAATCTACTTGGCATTAATATTATCACTTTAAGGATTTGATTACTGGCTGATGAAATGAAAAGCAAGGTAATAAATCATGTTTCCAATGAGTTCATGTAGGAAGAGTAGGTGTGCTTCAAAGGACACATTAAATTGTGACAAAATTTACAGTGGTACGAGAGTTTCTGGGAAAGAGGAGCTCTTTAAAAAGGGTGTTGGAAGGGGGAGGGTAAAGCAACAGGAAAGCAAAATAAATATTGAGTTGGATTGTGTTTAGTAAGAGTCAGTGGTTGCACCTTCTTTATTTTGTATCACACAGAGAGATATTTTCCTTAAGTCTTTTTCATTTGACTCACTCCTCTATATTGTTAAAATGAGCACATTTGACAGTGACAATGGTCACCTTCCTGGACCTTTTCCTGGAAGCACCACCACTCTCTTCAGCACAGAGAGAGGAGAAGAGGGGAAATCAGACGGATCTGATGTTTTTAGATAGCACTTGAGATGGAAAATAGATGTGATCAGTTCAAAGAATCAGGGCAGATTTTGTTTGCATAAGTTGGAGCTGCTCTACAAACTTAACCTTGAGAGCCTCCTGTCAAAGAAATGCTGTTTTGTTAAAGAAGTATCAAGTCTCTGCTCTGCACTGTCTCATTAGCCAGGAATACCTTGCATTCCAGGCAGCCAGCAGGCACTCTAAACGCTATTATCTGCTACTTGGCCATTCGAAAAGCAGTGCCCAATTTGTTTATCCAAAGGAAAAGGGGGTGTTTGGGGAGAGCTCACATTAATTTGGAGCCAAAGTCCTTATTGGAAAATCATACACGAACTGACTGACTCATGGTGTTTTCAGGCAACAGTATAATTTAAACAAATATATATGTGTTTTTTAGAACTTAGCTTTCCCTGCTGCATTTTTTTTAATCTTGCCCCACAATAACCCGATGGATGTGCAGTAATTACAGGCAACAAGCACACCAGTGGTTGAGGAGGATTTCATTAAATCCAGAGAGGAGGGAGGACTCTGGGCAGGAGCAATCACCAGATTTATTGGCAGCAATGCTCCTCAGCTTTGTGTCCTCTGCATAAGAAATGTGTGGCTTTAAAACTGTTTTAGAAAAGGGTGTTTAGCAGCATCAGCAGCATGTTGGGGTTCTCCAAGCCCCTTCACACGCTGCTGTCTGTGCCCTCCAAGGGTGTGAAGCAGCCTGGAGCATCCTATGTCCATTATTCCTAATTCATGCTGTGTTTCCCTGGGAGATGCTTTCCCAGCAGCCTTTTCCTCCTTGAAATGCTTTCCCATCTTTGTTCTCAGCTTTAAGTTTCACCTTAAATAGTAAAGAAATTCCCTTCTGCTCCATGTTGGGATATTTACACCCCACTATGTAGAGCACATGAGGTGCAACTTCTGCCCTCTCTACTCTGATCTCTCCCTTCTTGCAGACCACTGGGTTGGTTCAGTTGTGCCTATGCTGGACTGGTTCCAGTTCCCCCATGGCAGGGCACTGGAACTGGATGGTCTTTAAGATCCCTTCCAGCCCAAACTAGTTTATGATTCTATGAATATTTGGCTCTATTTTTTTCCCTCAGAGGGGTTAAGCTCCTCTCTCTCTGTATTCTTAAAGGATCTGTACTTGTAGTTTGAACCACTCACTAAATTGTCTCATTTTTCTGTTATATGGGGGCACTTTCCCTGTTTCCCTTGATTTTTGGTAATTCTTTCATTGGTCTCTTTTTCTCCTGCCCAGAGCCTTGGACAGCAGGTGTTATGCACAACCCTGTGTTGCTCTACAGTCCCTGCCTTCCAAGAGAAAACTCCCTTCTTCTGTCTCACTACCCTGTGGGTTTATGCCACATTCATACTTGTTAAAGAAAATCCAAACCCACCACTAATGTGGTGGTTTTCCATGGAAAAACCCATCCCTTGTGGGATGGTGGCCCAGTTAACAGCATAGTCCTTTCATCATATGAAATTCCCTCCAAGTTTGAATATCCTACATATTATTTGTTTAGCTCAGAATTGTTGGTTGCAGTGCAGAATAACACAGCACCTGCCAAAAAAAGGCCTGTGGAATTCCACCTGGAGCTGGATATAAGAGCATTCTTTGCTGACAGTCCTCTTTGGAATTTCCCTGCTTTACTAATCCCTGTTTCACTGAGGTTCTCCTGTACATGGATCTTTATTCAGTACAATAGTAGGTCGAGTGCCTTACAACACTTTAAACCATGTAATCATCTTTATAAATCAAACATGTAATCATATCAACGGAGGAAATCAGGTTTGCTTGACATGACCTATTTTCCTCCAGCAATGCTGACAAAGATTAAGTTCCCAAACTTCCTTTTGCTTATAATTGTTTTAAAGGTCTGAGCCTTTAAAAAATGCTGGATCAGGGGCTTTTGTCCTGAATCCAGGTTAAGCTCTTACATCCTTGGTAGGGAGAGCAGCTCCCAGTGAAAACCCTGCAGGGCAAATGTTCTGATATTGCTCCCTGAAGTAGGGTGGGTGAGCTGGGGATCACTTGGTTTGGTGCCTTCTGCAACCTCCTTGTGATGGGGGAAGGGGAGAAAGGGGGATTAGAGGTATGAAATGTACCCTGATACAAAAATAAAGCACAGGGAAGCCTCTGTGATGCCACTTTAAGAAATATTCTTAAATTAATGAGGGCTGGAATATTATCCTGGGTTTGATATAACACCATCTCAGCTTCTCTTGGTTTTTGGATTAGCTTCTTTAACATGTTTTGTTGTGTTGATTTGAAATACAGTTGTATTATTATCGTTGTTACTTACCTGTCTCCAGCTCAGTTGCATCAGCAGCTCACAAAGGGAGCCTTTTGGAATCACTGGCAGAACATCCATCACTTGTTCCCTTTTAAAATCTCAGTTTCCTACTGTGTGACTCAAGTGGGTGCCATTCAGGTATAACAGTGAATATGGGAGTGAAAGAAAGGCTGGGGAGAGCAAAATGCTGCAGTCAGGAGACTGCAAGTACAGTGGGCAGCTGGAAAGGTCTCTTCAATAAAATGCAGCCAAGACAACCAAATTGCAGCTTGGAAGTGCAGGAACAGGCAGAGTCACTTGCTGTAGAATCACTGCAAAATGTAGAGCTGCAGAAATAGCCACTAAAAATGTCAGGGTGCAGGTCTGGCTGCTTTGTCCTGCCTTTCTGCTGCACCTTCCAAACCACCTGAAAGCCTTGTCCTCCTGAGGAATGGGCTGTGACTTTACACATGTGTTAAAAGGGCATAGGGAAGGAAAGGGGAGTGATGGTTTTCATGGCTTTTGGTTGGTAAAGTTCCTCTCTGGGTTCTCCTTCAACCAGCTAACTGATGTGAAAATTAACAGTTTGGGGGTTACTTCATCGAAATAATGACTTGCAAGATAATAATGAATTGACTTTGCAGCATCTTTTTTCTTTTCATACCATACTTTGTGTAAAAATAGTTTTCACACCTGACAGAAGTCAAAATTGTTATTTATCTACAGCTCCTCACATGACTGAGCTTTTCCTTTGGATGAAATGGGACAAATGTGATGGAATAGAGTGGGGATGTTGATTATAACATTTTTAAATGAGTGCTTGGGATCTTACTGTGAGTGAGAACAAATCAGAGGCCATTTGCTGCCAGCTCTTCATCTCTGCTTACACTGTTCCTCATTCATTATTACTGGCTAAATTACTTTTGAAAAGGTGATTAATCCTGACTATTTCAATAGAATATCATAGCTGCTGGAAATAGTCTAGAACTGCTAAAGCATGAATACCTGACAGAACACCATATGTTCCATGCGTATCTAACAAGTTTACAGGAGAGTTTTATTGAAAATGTAAAAGTACTGATTCATTTCTAAAATTAATTTACAATAGTGTTATATATTTTTACACAGATAGCAGTAAATGTATTTTTAGTTCATTACTTAAATAGTTTTTATTTCCACACATTAAGGTGGGTTATTATTTAGGAGCAGTTTTGGCTTTCCCATTTCCCCTCTGGATCTGCTCTCTCACCTGATAATATCATTTTGTCCTCTTCCTGAATTCTTAAGAGCAGAACACATAACAATCACAGAGTCCTTCTCTGCTGCTGCTGAGATGAGGTGTTTTGTGTGGATGACAGTAATTAGGCTAACCCCTTGGCTAGGATTTTCCATCAGGAGAGTATTCTGGGGTGTTGTGCAGTCAGCTCTAATTTGCCTATGATACAGGTGTAAGTACAACTGACTGGAGCTCTCCAGCACCATATCCATGTTCCTGCTGCCTCACCTGAGCCTGCAGCTTCCTCACTCCCCGTGTGCCCCCAGCACTGCTGCATTTGGGGTCTATTTTTGTTAGTCCTCACTAGATGAGCCTGAGTTATGCTTTGGTTTTAATGAGGGTTTTATTTAAGATCTTGTATTAGAAGGTGTGTTTGTAGGTGTCCTCCAGCACCAGACTGCAGGGGGCTGGGGAGATGAATGGGGCACATGTGCAGGTGGCACTGTGTACTCTGCAGTGCTGGGCACGAGACCATGACTGCATTTCACAGCTGAGGAAGCTGAGCACTTGGACACATGAAGAGAATTCCTGCAGGTGCTTCAGTAGAGAGGAGTTAGGACTAGACTCAAGGGCTACTTGCTGCTTATTTTTCCCTTTTGTCTCCCTTAGTGCTCCCTGCTTTCGACTATTATGGAAGATGTTTCTCTTTTAGTGGACCTTTAATCTCAGATTTTCTTTCCTTCCCTTCTTTATCATAGGAAGGAAGCTGCAGGGTGTGTCTCAGGGGTGCTGGGCGCTTATCCTTGCAAGGGTTAAGTCTGTCCTAGGGCTTCCCAGTGTAACCAAACCTGAGCAGGGACTGATAGTTATGCCAAAAGACAAACCTTCCATTCCCTTAGCAATCTTCCCTTCAAACAGCCAAGCTCATTCACCTTCACACTGCGAGATACGATCACAGTGCAATTCCATAAATGAAAGTCTGCCAGTGCCTCTTTATACTCTATCCCTTGGACTTACTGCATCTTAGAATGATGAATGGATCCCTTCACAGGAGCCTTTTCCCAGGCTGAACTCCCTCCCAGTCCACAGCCCTCAGAAAAATGGCCTTTCATGCCACTTTCAGTCTTTTTCTTTCCTTTTTTCATGTTTGCCTTGAAAATCCCATTCTGTTATCAGTTGATATTTTAAATCCATTTATAGTGACTCAGCACTTCACAAACCCACACACTGTGTCACAGTGTTATTGAAGCCTGAGATATTAACTTTGGAGTGCAAAGTGATAAGAAATAGTGAACTTATTTAATCCACTGTATTTAAGCTGTAATGGCTGGCTTGAACTGGATATGAACATTTTGGAAACCACATGGAAAAGATGCTTTTCACTCCAGCAATTGTGTAACCACTGACACCTCAGGGTACAATTTGGACCACTTCTGTAGGATAATGATCCTCCCTTGTGTTGTGCCACAGCTTCTATTGCTGTTCTGCACTGCCTGGCTCGAGATGCTGCAGAGCCTGAATGTTATGGGGATCAGTGTTGGTGGCTTGGGATCAGTGTTGGTGGGGTGGGATCACCTGGTGTTATCCTGGAGGAGACAAACATGAGGAGCTGTAGAAATATCCCCCCACTTCCCTGGTGCACTCTCCAGATGGTTTTCAATTGCCAGAAGTAAACTGAGAAGATTGTAAGTTCTGCTTTGTCTCGAAGGCTTCTGCAGTCTTCTGGTTTTTCTAGAGCCATAATCCTTGTCTTTTCCATTTTCTTTCTATATATGAAAATTTCTCCAATTAATATTCTTGTATTTCATTCTGCCCAGAGTGCAGAAGTTGCTGATATTGGAACTGTAAATACCATGAAGGTTTCAGAGGGACTCTTTCCCATAGTTATCCCTTCTTTCATTGTAATGAATATTTTGGTAGTGTTTTCCAAATTCATGTGGGAGTTAATCAGATGCAGGGCAGAAAAATGTTGATAGTAATGGATGGCCAGGAATACCTGAGGGAAGCAGGAGCTGGCCCTGCTCTTGTGCTGAAGGGATTATGTTTTTAATGATTCTTTTTTTAATGAAAGCACTATTTTTCTTACCTATACCTGCTGAATGATTTTGCTCACTCCTCTGCCTTTCTTCATGATAGCACAGGATGGCACTTGCCCCACTCTCTTTTCGTGATGTTTGATTTGCCTTCGTGCTCAGAGGAGCCAGGATTGTCCTCTCTGTTGCTGATACAAGAGCCACTGCAGTCCAAATGGTGCACTGGAAAGGTACACTGAGCACTGGTGTTGCTCTTTGTGCCTTACAGCTCATTTCCCTGTTTGTTAAGAGTCCTCCTCCTGTCTGGGTGCTTCCAGCAGTTCCTGTGCACGGGGGAGATGAAGGACAATTCAGTTTTGCCTTCCTGTTTGTTGCCTTTTGGCTTTCTGGGTATAGAAACCTCTTGGCACAAAGTGCCCTGAGCAAAGCTCGTCTTTCATGCTGGACGAGTCCCAGCTCAGCCCTGCCCACTCGAGTGCTGCTTCTCTCCTGAAGCACTCCGTTACCCAACATTGGCTTTTGTCAGACAATTTAAAAACCAAGCACAACAAAACACTTCAAAAGCTTCAGCTGTGTGCCTCAAGATTGTTCGGGAGAGAGCTGGGACTGAGCATGTGTTTTTACTTCAGTGGGTGCTGAAATCCCAGCTGGATCCCGGCCATGAGTCCCTCTTCAGGCTTGGGGGGCTTTGCCCATGGGGAACAGGAGGAGATGCTTGGCAAAGCAGGGCCATGAAATTGTACCCCCTGACACGTGTTGACAGGCAGAGGGAGGGAAGGGAGAGAACCTGAAAACAGGCTTCTCTGCAATTGTGACTGACTAGGCTTCATTTTCTTGCCTGCAGTTCACTGGTGGGATACCTGAGGCATGTCTACCTCTGTGCAGACACAATTTACCTCTCCTGGGTATTATCTGATATCTCCCTGCCTTAGATTGAACGCTGCCTGCTGCATTAGTCCTTTCTTCCCCTACCTCCAGCTAACCCATATTTGCTGGAATGATTTGAGTGAGATGCTGGCTCTGATGAAGACAGCTTGGGGTCTGACTCCAGCAGGCAGGTTTTTATCTTGCGTGGCAGAAAGCGCCTCCACGACCTGTAGCATCATCTACACCACCCAAGTGTGAAATCAGCTGTGCTGAGCAGCCAGGATGTTATAATGAGGAATAATTTCTCTGTGGAAATAAAATATTCATGCTGTGGCACACCTGCTTTGGGAACATTGAGACATGCAGCGAGAAAGAGGATCTGTCAGCCTTTCCCCTTTGCTCCCAGTCACAGCTGACACCTTACAGTAAATCCAGGGGTGATTCAAGGCTCTGCTACAGCAAGGGCTGTGTGTTCATGAAAGAACAGGATTTCAAAATACAGATGTTTGCAGAGGGATGAAAGGCCTGAACAGCCCACTGAGTGAATGGAACGCAGCTGATCTGGAATGGGTTTGGCACCTGTGGCAGCTCCTTCATGGGATCACAGAATGGTTTGGGTTGGAAGGGACCTTAAAGCCCATCCATTTCCAACCCCCTGCCATGGGCAGGGACAGCTTGCTCTGAATTTTCAGCCCTTGGAATGACAGTTTCCCTTCCTCCCATCTCAGATGTTTTGGGTTTTTTTTCCACTGCTGTGTTTAAATCTATACCACTGGCAAGGCATTGTTTTCTTGAGGATTCCTCTGAAAGCTGTTCTGCTCCTCACATCTGTGAGTCCAGGAGCAGGTAATTATAAAGAAGCAGCAAAGCTTAAAAAGAGCATTGCACATTCCTAATCCTCCTGGTGGGAAAAAGGCTGTGGGCAGTCGGTCTGGGCTGCAGAACGTGCCTTTCCATATTTCCACTGGTGCCAGAAGCAAAAGGGTTTTCTCCCTTAAGCTGGGAAGTTTTCCACAGCAACTCAGCACATAAGTGCTGTGATTTAGCAATTTTACATGAATTTGCCTTTTGGATTAATCTTTGACATCTTGAATTTGGTATTTTATGGGGAAGATACAGTGATACAGAGTGAATTAATTCAGCTGTCGCACTGACTGCAGTTGAGAAAACAGCCTCGTGCCTTTGAGAGGCCAGAGGAGGAATATTGTGGGAAGTAATCTGAACTGATATTGTTGGGAGGGTAATATTGCTTGACATATCTGTTATGACAGCTGAAGATATGCCAGGGCACAAAATAGGAAAGGGAAAGACGGTTGTTAGGCCAACGACAAGATGAAACCGTACTGCTCGTGACAGCTGTTGGCAGCATGATATCACTGTCCCCAAGCTTTCTGCAGCTCTGGAGCATTAGAAACTTCAGGATCATGTTTGTTGAGTGTTTCTAGAGATCTTGTTAGGGGTAATGCTCCCTGACAGCAGCCAACTGTAATTGGCAACGGGGATTCTTCAAGTACAGACAAAGAAACAAGGCGTCAACATCTTCTTGCTGATCCTTTCTCGGGGTCACCGGTCCTTGCTTTCCTACTGGAACCATTTGCCACTCAAAGTTCTAAGATTTCCTGCTTCTAGACCATCAAAGAAAAAAAAAAAAAGACTATGTGAAGAAATATAAATAAAATGAAGCTCGGGGAGATGCAGAGAGAATTTTGGGAAGGGGGGCAAGCTTTGTTTGTTGAGGTGTGGAGTCACAAGCCAAGCTGATGTGTTTGGATAAGCTCTCAAGAGAACAATATCCTTAAAGCTTTGTAGATCCCAGGGGACTTCCCAGCAGTAAAACCCCATGTCCTCCCCCTCCAGACACGCTGCTGGCTCTTTGCTCCCCACCTAGGCTTTCCAGGTGTTTCTGCTGAGGTCCTGCTACCCTTCCAGCTTCCAGCCCTCAGGAAGCTGAGACAAGCCAAATAGTCTCTGGTCAGGTCTTGTTAAAGTCTGAAATGCCTTTTTGGCAGCGTGCTCTGTGTTTTGGCAGGTTTGGCTCTCTGTAGCTGCAGTTACTTTCCTGTGTCAGTGACACTGTACTTTGAGCCTCTCATCCATCAGAAAGGCTAAAAGAACCATTTCTTCTTAGGAGAGCAGATTTCTGGAATTCCAGCGCTGTGATGGGTTTTTATTTCCTTCACCAGCTACAATTCCCATCTTGTACTGCGTTCAAAACTCAGCTTCGTTTGTCTGCTGCCTGATTTTAATCCAGGGAACTCTTTTGCATTCTGGTTTTTATTGTCATATCTCTTTCAGCTGATGTGAATCACCATAGCTCAGAAGGAAATGGTGAGGCTCTGCTGATTTGCACTAATATTTATGAAATATTGCTTCTGGTGCACCGTTGTGTCCAAAACATGCTTGTGAAACTAAGTGTGGTGAACTCTTTAGGAATAAAGTTTTCTATGAGATCGAGGGAAAGAAATGAACTCCTGCATAAATTCTAGGGAAAACTCCCCCACAGCTCTTGATGTTGAATCCCCCAGGTATTTTGGGCTGTGACAACAGTGACACCATAAAGGTTTCTGCTCTCCTGAAAAGCCATGGCCATGGCAGGGCACATGGGATTTGTTGCTAAAATGAAGTACCTGTTTTTGAAAACTAAGCCAAAATGTGAGCTCAATGAAGGTTTTTCAAAATAAACAACCCCATCCCATAAAAACTCGCCCGGAATTGGGGAAGAAAAGCATTGTCCTTGTTTTGGTTGGGATAGAGTTAATTTTCTTGTTAGCATTCCAGTCAGTGGGAGGATGTTCCAAAGCATTCCCAGCACCTGGAAAATGCCTACAAATACTAACAAAACAAATTCTCCATCCTCCTCTGGTGGCTGGTGCTTTGCTTTTCCTTCTTTCTGCTTTTCTTTTGCTCTTTTATTAGCCAGCTGTCTGAGATGCTGGCCTAACATCCCAGGCTTGGTGAGCTTTGCATGCAGAATGTGTGTGCACCCCTTTACACTCTGCCCACTTCGTGCACCTCAGCTTTGCCCTGCCTCCTGTCTCCAAGCAGAGACAGAATATTTGGGAATTTATATGGCATCTCCTTCCTGCTCAGACTGATAACAGAACAGACACTTGGCAGAATCGAGGAGGGAAAGGGGAATGTGGCTGGGTTGAGTCTGTTGTGCTATGATATCACTGTCTAATCTCAGCCCAGCTCGTTTTTTGCAATCTACACATCAGCCATCAGTTGCTGAAAACCTTTCCATTATTTTGGACAAGGATCTAATTAAAGCCAGAAGTCTGGAGGGGGACAGCTCAGTATCCCATTACATGTTTCCCAACTGGTTGAATTCCCTGCTATTTTGTGAGTAGCTCTGAGTGTCTCTTCTGTCCCTTCCCCTACCTGAGCTGGGAAAGAGCCTTTTTGTTCTGTATTCTCTGGGTCTCCCTGACAACCTGGCATCTCTTCTCCAACCCTGTAGGGTTGTCTGGCTTTGGGAGCAGACAGCCAGCAGTGGTAGAAAGCCTCGTGCACCTTCAGTGTGTGCTGCCTTGTCTGAGGGAGAAAACTTTATCTCCTGCTTTTTTAGCCAAGTCCTAAAGAGCAGCACAGTGCAGCAAAGCAATCTCCTTCCCCTGGGAGTGTTAACCCAGCCCAAGAGAAATAAACACCCTTTGTTCTAGGTGTGGCAATCAGCAATAAAATATTGTATGGACAGAAATAAATTTCAAGAGTAAAAATTCAGCATTGTGCAAGAAAGCAAAGGGAGGTTTTTTTGGACTTGCTATGCACTGGACAATTAGAAGTTGATTACCTCGAGCCTACAGCAAGGGGAAATGATTTTAAACCAAAAGAGATGTAGATTAGATGTTAGGAAGAAATTGTTCCCTGTGAGGGTGTCCTGGAAGTGTCCAAGGCCAGGTTGGACGGGGCTTGGAGCAACCCAGGCTAGTGGAAGGTGTCCCTGCCCATGGCAGATGAGCTTTAAGATCCCTTCCAACCCAAACCATTCCGTGTTTGGAGGATTCTCTTGTATTTTCTCAACAGTTCTCCTTTGGAGAGAACTCTTTCACAGGGATTTACACAAAGGGTTTTGCCATTTCAGTTCTCTGTTGTTAAAAGCCACCTCTCGCCCTACCCCATCATATCAACCCTAAAACATGGAGAAACATGTCCTGGCTTGAGTGTGTCTCAAAAGAAAGGAAGAGAAATCTGAATGTCTTGGTAAAGACTGGGAGATAAAGCCAAAAAAAATCCTGCCCTTTCATTTAATTAACCTTTCTTCTGGGATTTCCAGGTCGCCAAGTTTGACTTTTGGATATTATGGCCTTAACACATGTCTCCAAGTTCTCCAGGTGTGGCTTTCCCCAGATTGCCATGTGCTGTTCTGGGCACAACCTGGTCCAAGGCCCTGCCTTCTCCTCCTGTCAGCAGCAGCACACAAATTTGAGGGATAGGATAATATAGTTTCATCTTTTCCATGCTGCAGTCTAGTCCTAAGCCTGTTGGCAAACCTTTTCCCCTGCTGAATTCCGTGGTGATGAGTGCTATTTCTTTGACTGATATGCATAGTCAGGGGAACATTTCTACATCACTGCCCAAACTTCCTAAAACACACTTAAATAATTTACATAAAATCCAAATCTGCATGTAAAGTATTCTCATGAGTCAAGGGTTTATTCACTGTGAATTCATTCCGAGAGTGGGAGGAAACCTAAACTGTCTTGGATAAAATGGCCTTTATAAAATATAGATCTATTTCCTAATATTTATGTCAGATTCTACTCATTAAGGAGTTTTTCTCTTCTTTCTTGCCTCAGTCTGAAACTGCCTCACCATCCCCTTGCTAGCACTGCTTCACGTGGATGTGAACACTAAATCATTGGAGGTTCTGCTGTGTCTGTGTCATTAAATATCATCTCCCTGATTTGCCACAATGTGCATTATAATAGGGGCATTAAAAAGGCTTGTATCTGCCATTGCTTTTTAATGCCAGTGCTGTCTAGAGGTAATTTTAGTTTCAGAGTAACATGCAAAGTCATGTGAGAACATAAAGCACTTGGTGATAACGAGGTGCCAAGGAACACTGGCCATACATGAGGCTAATTAATTCAATTAACTGCTAAGGGTCTTAGAATAAAGCAGCTTTCTAAGTGCAATGTATTCTACTGATGCCAGTCAGACTCACTGTTGGACTAATTAATGCAAACTCCCAAACTCTAAAAACCATTTTTATAGTTTTATATGGGCATTATTAACAAGTATCACAGCAGTTCCTGGTAGGACAGACATAACCTGATCCTTGAGGAGCAGAAACATTCTTTAAGCTGTTGTTATTTCAGGGAAATGCAGCCCAACATTTATCCAGCAACCCTGGTTTTCATTTGTGCCTGACGTAGTTCCCAAAGCAGAGCAAGCTGAGTTAGCTTAGAACTCTCCTAAGAGCTTTTACATCACCAAAACACTTCCAGGGCATCACTTAAACCTTAGCTGGGGAAGGAGGGCTCTCCACAGTCCTGGGGAACAGCTTCTCAGAAGATTTGGTTTTTTGCTTCACTCTGGGCATCTTCAAAGTTAGTGACAGCTCCACAAAATAAAGCAACAGGCTGCCCAGATTTCTTCTGTCAGCTTCAGTAGCAAACACATGCTTTATTTCAGTGTGAATAAGTCTGTGTGATGTAAGAGCATGGGGCATCAGGTACATATATTTCATACAGTAATAGATAAATAGAACATTTTCTTAATGGATTTTGTGTGCCTTAGACAAGACTGATTTTGGGGGAGTGGTTACCCAAGTGTCTCTGAGGCAACAATTCACTTTTAAGATTATTTAATGTGTATGAAAACACATCTAGAACTTCAAAGTGTATATATATGTGTGTTTGTGTTCTGCATGTTGGACTCACTCCTGTATATATGAATAGTTTGCCTATAATCCTGTGGAACTTTCTGGCAGATGAATCTACATTAATTCCTAAAACCCTGAGCAACAACACAATTACTTTGCAGTGTTGGGGGGGAGGGGGACATTACAGTAAAAATGAAGCATACTTTTAATTATCTGAAGTCATTTGGATGAAATCTATAATGAGCTTGATAAATGCTGATGCTCTAGGCATCAATTTTTCAAATGACAGTAGAACCAAAAATATCTGGAAAGGCATTGTTAGCTCAGACTACACAATATTTTTGAGGTCTTGCTTAGTAGGAATAATTAAAATGACTTATGTAAGATAAGTGTCATATCTCTGTCAGCAACTAAATGTTAAATGTTATTATAAACTAATTACTTCCTTGAATTGAAAAGAAAATTATAATTTTGTGTCTTAACTGCTAAAAGATGGTGTCTGATCCTTCTCTCACCCAAAGTCTGTACCAGCACGTCTTCAGTGACTTCAATGCCAAGAGATGCCCTCGCAGTGGGTGAGACACAGCTTTGGACCCCTGGGCCACCAAAAACCTTATTGTAGTGAGAAGTCGGGATCTGTTTCTGACATTAATCACATCCTAAATAAGTAAAAGAAGCAGCAGCTGATGCTGTGGGGTTCTCCTTTGTGTTTCTGACCTTGGGCAGGCTGGAGAAGGGGGAATGCTGCTGGCTCAGCCCTGTTCCTGCCCTCCCTTCCCACATCCCCCAGCTCTGCCCTGCTCCCAGGCTCAGGGCTGCTCTGATGTTCTCCTGCAGTCATTTGCTGTTGAATTGATATGCTTAATTCATTCATAAAGGGGTTTGACACATGGCAGGCTCAAGAAATTAGATTCAGGGCAAGTGCACAGCAGAGGGAAAGGTGAAAAAAGCAAAGAAAGAAGTGAACAGGCTGGTTTATCCTTGCCCCAGTGTCCTGATTTCACTGGCTGTTCCTCCTTTGCTGCCTGGAGAACATGAAGGTGGAGCCTGAGCTGGCAAACAGCGAGGATGAGCTGTGTTATCTCCATTAGAGCTCCCACTGAAGTCCTGTCTTGGTGCCCTGAGAAGTGCCAGCCTCACACACCATGGTGTGGCACTCACAGATCTGAGGCTCCTTTAGGAAAAGCACCGGGGGGGGTGTGTTGCTTTTTTGTGTCTTTACTAAGAAAAATGTTTCTGCTGTTCAGTGAAATAATGAACCTCAGCACAGGAGAGGTGGTGAAAGGAGGGCTATGGAGGAACAATGTAGGGAAAAGGAGAGGCAATGGAAAGATGAAGAATGGTTAAGGCAGAATGTAGGGAATGTAGAAAAGTAATTAATGGTAAGAAACAGGAAAGGAAGACGAAATATTTCAACTCCCATTCTTTCTCTCAGATGCCTCCACCCCCTAAACTCACTCATTGCTTGCTACCCCAGGCCCTTGGGTTGGTTTTATTCTGAATTGCCTCATCCCAGTAAGTCCTATCCTGTAGCAGAATTAGCTGGAAACAAACTATTATATTCTGGAAGTTTAGCCTCATGTCCCTTGGAAAACCCACTGTCTCTGAGGATGTGCTCCTTTCAGAAGTGCTTCAGCAAACGTGCAGCTCCACCTTTGTGCAGGACATTGTGCTGCCAGCGAAGCCAGGGAGGTTGGATAGGATTGGATTGGGTTGGATCCTGTGTTAACAGGAGCTCGTGCAGCTTTGCTTGCTCAGGTACCAATAACCCTTACATGCTTGAAAACCACAGGAGCATTCCCAGTGAGGCTCCAAACACAAACACACAGGTTCCTGAGACTGTGGGATTCTTCCCAGCAGGTTTTCAGTGCCAGTAAACTTGTGCTGGGCACTGAAATCAAAGCCGCCTCCACGGGAGGAGTCTTTGGAGCACAGCACAGGGCCTGAGATCTGCAGCTGAACTCTTGTTGTGCTACCAAATTGATTGATCTGCAGGGAAGTCACTGCTTTCCTCGGGAAGGAGGAGTGTCAGGAGAGAGTGGGAACAGCCCTGTGAGCTCTTGTTTAATCCCAGTCTCTGCTCTGCATTGATCACTGGCTCATAAAGCATTTGGAGGCACAGTGGGAGCAGTACTTTGGGGGAGAGCCTTTCCCTCTCCATGAGTTATCTCCCCAGTATTGGCCACTGCTGGGCACGGAGGAGAGGACAAGGTGGACCTTTGGCCTGCCGACCTGCAGCCCATCCAATGCCTTTGGCACCTAATCACTTTTATTTGAGCATGCAAAGCAGATTTGCGGGCTTGAGATTTAAACACAAGATTATCCTTCCACATCTCTGCCCTCTTCATCCAGTGTTTTGAAGGGTTAGTGAGGGACACACTGGGGCACAGGGCAAAGTGAGGGCTTATCTCTACAACTCCACGGTGTTCTGCAAGTGGAATAGGAGCACAGCCCACTGAGAGCAACAGCTTCATGCTTGTGGCAAGGAGAAAATTGTGGGGTTGGTAGAAAGAAAATACTATTTCATGTTTCACCAAACTGGCAGAAATGGCAAGACAGCTTCATTTAAATTAAAAATGCAAATGCAAGCCTGGAGGCACAGACTCAAAGGAAGGAATAAGGTACAGAGAGGGTGTAATTGTTGGTTGGAGTGTAAGAATAAGCCCAGGCTCGGTGACTTTTCATTACTGTAAGAGCCTGGCTTCCTAGAAGTATTGCAGATGCTGGCAATAACCTTTTGTAGTCCCACAGCACTATTTGCATTTTATTACTTCTATTTTAATAAGTCCTGATTTTTCATTGGAATTACTTAAGTTTCTGTCTTTATAAATTTTCCATGTTAAGACTAGTTTTCTTGGATGTTTTAAATAGAATTCCATCCTAGTCTGAAAATGTTCAGATGAAAGTACAGTTAGACAATTTGCCCAATGACATCTGTTCAGCAGCATGATTTTACACAGCTACAAATGACATCTTTAATTGAATGAGACATTTCAAATAGAATTTGACAGCTTTCCAGCCCAGTATCTCCAAACTTACTCTTCAGTGAAAATGTGCCATCCTGGAAGCGTCACAGGGCCTACCAAGAATCTGCCTTATGAAAGGCAGTGCTGTGATGTTGGAAAATAATGCATTAAAATACCATGTCTGCCACTTCTCAGCTTCTGAAACACCTCAGTGTTTTCTGGGGAACCTTCTGAGCTGTGTTGCCTCCATCTGTAACTGTATTAGGCATGAGAGATCAGAAGGGTGTAAAAAGCTCTTAGATTATCTTGTCCAAGTTTTAGTGGAAGCACAATAATGGGAAATATGCTTTTCATCAGAAACCACAGCATTGTCATCTGAGGAACAGATCTGTGGAAGGGGAGCCTTCCAGGGCCACGTTAGTCTTTAGTGCAGCCAAAGGCAAAGCAGAGCACTCAGTTT
This sequence comes from Dendrocincla tyrannina, assembly GCA_035047865.1. NCBI lineage: Eukaryota > Metazoa > Chordata > Aves > Passeriformes > Dendrocolaptidae > Dendrocincla > Dendrocincla tyrannina. The sequence goes on along the minus strand of JAWWMP010000167.1, from coordinate 33,153,119 downwards.
CTGTCTGGGTCCAGCCTGCAGAGCACAGAACCTCTGATCTCTGCCACAGACACTTCAGAGGTGCAGTAGTTCAGTGCTCATTTCCAGCAGAAGGCTTTAATTTTTAGCACGTTGCTCCAGGGTTCCACAGCCACTTCCACTCCCCTGAGTTAAAGCTGCTTCATGTCCCTCTCAGGGTGAAGCATCTCCAAAGCAGGCAGCCTGCAGAGTTTGCCTGAATGTACAGAATTGTGTTTTGCCATCAAAACATCAGGTAGACAATAAGCACCATCATCTCTCCCTTGCTGACAACTATTTGTGGCCAGTGTTCCTCAGGAGCCTTTCCTGAAGGGTTTGCTTCTCATGGCATCCTGCCCAGCTGAACCAGTGACATGATTTCTGTGTCATCCACTGCACAGGGAGTAACATAAAATATTCCTCACAAAGATGATTCCGAGAGAGGTGCTGAAAACTGTCAAATGCTGCACTGGGATAGCAGAGTTGGCCAGTGAAAAACAAGATGAGAAGAGCTTTGAGGTTAATATGGGTGGGATGTTGGGAATCCAGTCCTGAGCTTGGCTTTTGGTGTGTGTGACATCGAGCAGTTCTGGTCAAAGCTCACAGAAGTCAGAGGGGAACAAAGATGGTTCAGGGCCTGGAGGGGCAGCGTGTGAGGACACTGAGGGCAACTGGGGTGTTCAACTGGAGAAGAGAAGACTGAGGAGAGACCTCACTGCAGGGACAACTCCCTGGGGAGGGGCAGGCACTGCTCTCTGCTCAGTGGGGACCAGGGACAGCACCCAGGGAAGGGCTGGAGCTGTGTCAGGGCAGGGTCAGGGTGGATCTCAGGGAAAGGTTCTTCCCCCAGAGGGTGGTGGGCACTGCC
>JAWWMP010000167.1:33130492-33152124 GCA_035047865.1 Dendrocincla tyrannina | reverse complement strand
CAGGGCAGTGGGCACAGCCCCGAGGCTGCCAGAGCTGCAGGAGGGTTTGGATGATGCTCTGGGGCACAGGGGGTGACCCTTGGGGATGGGCCTGTGCAGGGCCAGGAATTTGACTCAATGGTCCTTGTGGGTCCCTTCCCACTTGGCACACTCTGTGATTCTGTGTTTCTGTGAAGGGCTCTTTTCCTCTCTTGCTGTGTCTCCAGGCTCCCTTGTAAGACAGAGTGACCTTTGCTGGTCTGTCTTTCAGTCTTCCCCCTTGCCATGTTGGTTTCTTCTTCCCTTAATGACCACCTGAGGTGCAGAGCACCTCACACCACCCCGTTATGATTAACCTGGGGATCTTGGCCAAGCTGAAAGCATTTTAGGGAGAGAACTCATTTTTACCCATCCACTTTGTTGGAAAACATGTTGTTTATCTTCTTCATGCTCTCACCGCAGCACTGGTTAGCAGCAGTCTCTTCATTAACGTTTTGGAATTAGAATGATAAAATAAATGCTACGGTTTTGGCAAGTAGATGATGTCCTAAACATGACAATGAGTGATGGGAGCAGGGTGTGCATCGGGAGCCCAGAACAGCATGGGAGGCTGCCAACGTGCTGAATTTCATCTCAATCTTTTCCTATTGAACTTTGGGGAGGTGAGGCTTCTGCATTATTTTCCCAGCACTGAGGAACCAAGCAAGCTCTCAATCACCCCGTGATTGCCAGCCAGGGAGCTGCTTTTCTCCCCGAGTTGTTCAGATTTGTTTGCTTATGCTGTTCCTTGGTTTTCTGTGTGCTGTGGCCGCGTGCAGTGAGGAGTTACGAAGGCAGGATGCTCGTGGGATTTAAAGGGGGGGTTTGTCCCTCTCCTCTCCCTGTTCCCAGCACATCAGAGAGCACCTATGGGACAGAGTGTTTCACCACACCATCCAGAGATAGGTCAGAGGGCAGCTCTCACCTTGGTGGTTGCATTATGTGTTTATGAGAATTTCCTCCTGGTGTGACAGGTGCTGTTCCACCCATGCAGGGGGACGGCAGAGGGATTTTAGCACGGACTCCAGCAGACACAGGTTTATATGAATTTCTGCCTCAAAAGAATTGGTAGAAATACAGAGACATATTTTGCAAATGTGGTGTATGATCTACTCAAACTGTCTTTGCGCAGACCATGTGAAATAGGCCAGAGGGTACTGCCACGGAGTCAGTATTGAAACTCTGGATGCTTGGCTGATTTCCGAGCTATTATAGTTTTATTTTGCTCCCATCTTTTCCTCGGAATTGTTGTGCTAATTAAGCTCTGCAAATTTCAATCTCTCAGGTTCTTCAATTATGACATTGCAGTCCCTCTATGGCAGCACGCTGGAGTGTAGCAGATAGGGGATTATGAAGTGGAGACATTCAATGGGAAAATGTCCAAAAGCATTTCAAATCACTTAAGATAATTAAACAAGGGGAAAGAATGTGGCATGTTTAAAGAATATGAGGTGGTTTTGTGAAGAGGATGATGTTGGTGCCTGTGCATGGGAAACTCATTACCCGTGCTGCACTCACTCCTTGTGTTGTAATGAGAAAGAAGAATTGAAAAAGCCCTCTGTGGATATCACCTTTGTGAGCAGCAGCAAACCCCTGCCCTGAGACCACCTCTGCAGAGGCAGCAGGTTTAACAGGCTTGCTCATTCCTCTGCAGGTACCTGTGGAGAAACACAGCAATTGAAGAAATAACTGTTTCCATGTAAAGGTCAAAAATGACCCGAATTGAGGTGCTTAGGAATTAATGGAGTAGGCTGGTGGCAGCAGGCAGCAGTTTCAATGCCATGTTTTATAGCTTTCTGGATGCCATCCTGCTTCACTCACCTCCCCCATGCAGGAAAGGTTGAAATGCATCCCCCAAGGGGTTTTAGTGAGAGTTTGTACAACACAGAGAGGAAGCCTCTGCATGGGGACAAAACAGGCTCTTCATCCTTTGGGAGGATGAGGAGTAAGAAGTCCCAGTAAAGGTCAGGGGGGTGTGTGAGCTGCAGGCAGCCCACTCAGGGCTGCGCCAGCCTTCCTAGCTGTGCCCTCCTGGAGCAGGCAGAGCAGCTGCCTGTCATCGGTTCAAAACTCAGGAGAACACTGAGTGTTCCTCTCAAAACACCAGTTCTCCAAGTAGTGTAACCATCCTGAGCTGTTAACCAAAGCCAAAGGTAGGCAGAAAACCAAACTTCAGAGCACAGAAGGTGCAGATTTCTCTCTAAAGCCCAAAAGGCTCACACCATTTCTCTGTGTCATTGAAAGCAACCCTGTGAAACCACGGACCCAAAGGGTGCATTGCTGTGATGTTGAACCCCAGAACAGGGACCAGATGGCCCACAGAATGGTTTGGGTTGGAAGGGGCCTCAAAGATCATCTCATTCCAACCCTCTCCCATGGGCAGGGACACCTTCCACTAGCCCAGGCTGCTCTAAGCCTCTTCCAGCCTGGCCTTGGACACTTCCAGGGATGGGACATGTCCATGTGTGACCGTATTTGAAACAAGATCTAAAATGGTGATTTGGGGCTGCATTTCCAAACCCTTCTGTGGGATAAGGAGTTGCAGGAGCAAAACTCAGGTCACACATCTCAGTGCTCTGAGCCTTGCAGTGTATATGCAGAGTCCCCAAATTCATTCCAGGGCATGTCAGACTTCAGAATCAGGATCAACAAGGCTCCGGCTCAGATATGAGACTGCTTTGCACCTTCACAAGCTCCAGAAGAAAACACAGTGCTGCTTTCAGGAACTGCTTATGGTGTTTCTGTTTCAGACATGAGATTTTAGGTGTGTCCAGCTCCTGCTTCACTTCACCCTGTGTGCAAGTCCCAGTTCTTGGTGGCAGTGGGCAGGCCATGCCAATCCCTGGGAGTGCTAGGTGGGTGTGGGTTCTTCTCTGTGTCTGCCACAGTGAAGCAGCCCAGGTCCTCGCTTGCTCTCAGGACTTTATTAATGTAAAAACTTGGGTCTCTGCTGCCAGCCCTGATTCCCTGCTGGAGCAAAGGCCAAGTTTCCTGCTCCATGTCGTGCCAGAGCAAGGCATAGTCCTCCTGAGCTGTGCCACAGAGAGCCCCACACCACCCAGGACACTGAAGAACCAGAGCATCCAGCCATCCTGTGTGGGGCTTTAAAGCAGAGCTGTTGCCTCTCAGCTCCTGGGTGTCACTTCAGGGTCACAGGGCACCTTGGAGAGACTCAGAGACCCATTTTGGGGGGTAACAACAGCGGTGCCTTCCCCCTTATATCTGTATGAAAGGGGGTGGGCTGGAATGGGGACAGCAACCAAAGAATTTTGATTCTGAGACTGAAACCCAAGCCTGTGTGCTGTCAGAAACAGATTGCTCCCTAGGCTTGTGTCTCGCATTTCCTTCTGCATCACCAAGGGAAACTCCAGTGTCTGCTCCTTCTGGGAGAATGTTTCAATTGTTCCTGAGTGGCAAGGACGTGAAAAATGAACAGTTCTTGCCATTTTTTATAGCCTGATACTCTACGCTTGGTACCTGCATGGTTAAAGGGGACTTTGATAATAATCTGCACCTATCTGAATGATATATGTGCCAAGAAGGAAAGCAATTGTTTCAGCTAATGTAAAAAGTGGACAAGGAAAGACTAGAAAAGGCTGAATCTTGGGAAATGCATCATGACAGCAACATCTGTTGGAATGCAAAGTGAGCTCCTGTTGCAAATGGGGGGATCAGCACTGCCCCCGACATCTGAAGCTGATGTGATCTACAGCACTCTTGGCTTCCAGGGGGGCCCTCTGTAGGATCCACTAGATTTTTGCCACCTCTAACTTCTGTGACTGTCTGTGTGACTCGCCCTGGGTGATGAAATATCATTCTAACCTTTTGAAATAATAGATCGGTGCCTGGAGAGCAGAGACTGATTTTCTCATTTGCAAGTGAGAGGCAGTGTGTTAAATTACCATTGCTGTCATTAAAGGGATGGAGTTAAATATCTGATGTGCTTAAATCAGGACGTTTTTCCCCTCCCCAAACTAACCACCTAGGATTTCACCCTGTGAGGGGCTGGGAAGATGAGGATTAGAAGTCTAAATAACATTCATCGTATTCCCTGAGGCTTAGGGTATTGGGAGCTTGTTTGACACCTGAAAATGTTTCAGCAAATTTGATATGCGAGCTTTCTACTGACTTCTAGAGGATGAGGAAGCCTGTGCTGTGTCTGTCGTAGATCAGGAGGCACAAAACTCATCCTGCTGGGCCATCAAAGCTTCTGCTTGTTAATTTGGCCCTGAGCAACCTGGTCTAGTGGGAGGTGTCCCTGCTCATGACAGGGAGTTTGGACCTTGATGAGCCCTAAGGTCCCTTCCAACCCAAACTTTATTTGTGATTCTATGAAATCTGAAAAAATTCAAGGTGCTGACAAACATAGTGATTAAGCACATAAGTAATTTTACTCAAGAATTGCACCTTTGCATCTTTGGAGTGTAAATGAGAAAATTATGGTGTTCTTTCAGCTGCTTTTTTTCAGTCGTATCCAGCAGCTGATGTAGCTCTCCACAGCATTTGTTTCTGTCTCCTCATGCAGGGCAAAATATTGATAATGATCTAGTACTGCTGGCAACATTTGAAACTCAGACATGGTGATGAATGGCACTATGATATATTAATGTTATTTTGATCCCCGCTCTTTGGAATTACATTGATCCAATTAGGTTAAGTAGCTTGCCATCTAAATTAATTTACTTTCCTCTATTAATCTCCTTTACTCTGGGTCAAAACCAGAAATGTAAATCAATTTATTGCATATCTTTGGGGGGGGGAGGGTAATTAAATTACCTAATAGATACATATGCTGGATTCCTTGTTTAGCATGTTAAACATTATTGCCATGATTGGCAGGGGAAGTGGTGCACACTCAGGAGTGGAGTTTGAGTGCTTGTTCCACTTAATTTTCATAACCTTTCGAGGCATGCCTTGTGTCCCTGGGCACTGACACTGTGGATGGCTGCACAGCTTTTAAGGTATTGGCCATTTGGAAAGTGGGCAAACCAGCTTCTATCTCTGCCAGAAGCTGTTGGGCTCAGAGAGGTCTCCAGCCCCTACAGTGAGGAGGAAACCTTTCCTCTGGCTTGGTCCCAGGCTGGCACCAGCACGGTGTGTGGCAGCAAAACAGATGTCTCAGTTATGGAACTGGAGGAGGGTTAGTGCAGGCTCCTGAAAAATCACCTCATTTTGCCAGTGGTACATGTAATTTCCATGCTTTGAAACCATAAAATTTCAGAATGGTTTGAGTTGGAAGGGATCTTAGAGTTCATCTGGTGCCACCCCCACAGCTTCCACCCACCCAGGTTGCTCCAAGCCTCATCCAACCTGGCCTTGGACACTTCCAGGGATCCAGGGGCAGCCACAGCTTTGTCTTCTACACTGGAATGTACTTTTTCTTTTCTTAGGTGATTCTGACAGTGGAACTCCATCATCTTGGTGCTCTTACCAGTCTTTTGCTGCTCCCACTGGGAATTGATGCTCACCTGGTATTTTCAGGGTCGATAGAAACTTCCATCCTGATAGGGAGATGGATGGCAGCTACACCAGGAGTTTGTTTATCTGTTGTGATTCTTCGTTTCAGAAAATAGAACCATCCAGGAAAGGCTCCAACAAAAATGAAGCACTGATGTAAGGGAATGAGATCCAGAATGGAGGCTGAATGTTGGCACAGCTGAAATAGATACGAAGTGCAGTGGGGTTAGGTTGGCCTGTTCAAAACCTGCCAGGTTTATGGCAGCTTCTTTGTCAGGGGAGATGTAGGAAGGGCTCTTTACAGCAGGAAAATGGAGCTGGTTCTTTAGTTGTCACTGCAGCAGAAGATAAATTGGAGCCTGGTGACCCCTGTAATGGGGCAGGTCGGGGTGCTGATCACAGAGCTCCCTCCTGGTATTAGACCCTGTGGATCTCTGAAGGGCTTTCTCAATCTGTGCCTGGGGGCAGAACGAGCAGCAGCAGAAAGGTCACCTTTCTCATCAGTGCTGTCAAACACCTTGGAAATAGCAGAGCACAAAGCCAGGCTGTTGCTCAGTCACTTTGCCCTTATGCTACATCTGTTACCCTTGCCTGTGCTTTGTCCCATTAAATAAAAATCACTCCCCCATGTCCAGATGAAGTCCCACCTCCACAAAGTGCACAGACACACTCTCTTGGCTTCAGCGGTGGGATCTTGCCTTTGCAAAGGTAATTAATGCCTGCTAAGTGCAGAACTTAGCAGTTTTGTTATATAAATATTAATGATAATTAAGAAAGCAGCTACTCTTTGTGATAATGAGACAGTGGGAAACATAGAGGGACTTTTTACAAGAGCAAGAAGAAATTTAAATTTAAAGTGGGAGTCTGTGCTTGAATGTGCTCACTGTATTGTGTTGGGGCTTCACCTTTTGCTTTGTCACTTTTTTTTTCTCTTTAGTTTTTGATCTTGTCTCATTAATCTGTTTTTTTTCTACCTTAAGATAGAGGTTTTCAAAGACAGCTTTTCTCTCTAATAAGTGTTTGTACAGTTCCTTGCACACCCAGATCCTGATGGAGCTATTGGACCTGAATGTGTTGCTAATTAACGAGTAATGATAATGAAATGTTTGTACATTCTAGTTTATACAAAGCCCAAGAAGTGTGTACCACACAGGACTGTGTGATGGTTCTCACCAGTGTATTTACAAGAGTGCAGCATTAAGCAGCTTTAAATAACAGAAAGGGGCTGGTTTGTTCCAATGAACAGCCCAAGGGAGAAGCACATCTTGGAAGAACCTTGTGAAATGCAGGGCCACAGATTTTCAGTGCAGTTTTTTGAAGGTGATGGTGGCATTTATCTTTTGTTTCCTCTGTATTGTGCTTCTGCATTTCACCAGAACGTTTGGCAAAACTCAAACGTGTGTGTTGAAGAACACAGCTCAAGACCTCTGTTAGGAGTAAATGAGTGTTCTGCCTCCTGGCTCTGTTAGAAATGCTCTTTAGATAAGGAGTTGAAAACAGATCAATTTTAAAAAAAAATAAAGGCAGATGCAGCTTTCCCTGTTCCACCAGTTTCCTACAAAAAGAGCAGTTTTCATACATGCCCCTCTCTGGAGATTTCTGGGAAATGGCAATTGCAAGTCAAAAGTTTTTATCTCATTGCCAAAGGCAGGAGGGGAAGTGTGGAGAGAATGGGAACAAAATGCCTCATCTCAGACATGGTCTTTCACCATCTCCTGGTACATCAGTTTAGATTTCCATTCGTGAATACCCTTTGCAGACAACCAGAATAAATCCAATGCTCTGATTCCTGTGATGTTCATGAAGTGTTTTCCCTTGAGTGTCAATGGAAGAAGTTTGTTTCATTCACCAAGAGCTAAATTAGCCTTTGGGTGGTCACTTGCTGATGAATACAACAGATTATATTGTAAAATAAGAAACACAGGCTAAATATTTTCCTTTCCAACAAACCACTGAACCCTTAACAATACTCCAAATGCCCAGACTTCCCATTTACTGTCAAATGTGTTGAAAACTGCATGGAAGATTCAGTAGTGAAGAGAAAAGTCTGGAAACTCGTGGTCCTGTCCCAGTTACCCCAGAAGAGCTCATGTCCTGCAGCTTCAATATTTGGAGCTGTGCTTTTCCTTCCTCTGGTACCCACTGTGTGTCCCCAGTGGCTGGCTGGCTCTGAAGGGGATGTGACCTCAATATTCCATATGCTCCATCTTTTCCAGGGGCCTGTTATCCAGCAGTTTCACAGAGACCCACTATCTGAAGGATGGCACTGACGTGGTTCTCCGGCGCAATTACACGGTAAGGTTGGCATTCCGTGGGCATTCCATGGGCATTCCATGGGCATTCCATAGATATTCCATGGGCATTCCATGGGCACGCCGTGCCAGGATCAGAGCCGGGCATGGAACAGCTCCACGTGGCATCTCTTTCCCCCTGTTGCCTTTGGTACCTCTTGGACTGCTGTGATCCTACAAGGAGAGGCTTGAAAGGCAAGATGTGGGGGTTTCACCAGGTGGCTGCTAACGTTTGTAAGGTTTATTTCAGCCCCTTGGAAATATACTCATTAAAAGTTGATAATTATTGCAGCCCTTGTGGATCAGTTATGGGGGAAAGCCCTGGATCTGTTGGGGAAAAACCCCTAAATATCTGATTTCCATAGTGCAGAGGTTTGAAGGCCTGAGGGTCTTTCCTCACTGGGGAAGCCACAGCTGGGCTTTGGGTTTATTTCTTAAACCACACCATAAGTCTGGTGTGGATATACTTTATACACACATACGTATGTATGCGTTTATTTAGGTATATAAATGAGTGTATAAATAATATCTGATAATATAATAATATAAATATACATGTATTTTTGTACCTATATTTATGTATAAATAGTTTATAATATAAATATATGTATTATGTACATTTATATACAAATATATAAAGATGGCCCGTTAAAAGAAGTACTTAGAAACTGCTTTATATAAATAATAAGCCCTTTAAGGCAGTAATGTTTCTGTCCTCTGACAGCATGAACACCTTAATTAGAACTAATGCAACAAGCTATTTTAATTACCAAGCTAATCTTTTATCTGCCTGAGTCCTATAGAGTATTTGTTATGTCATGGTATTTATGAATTGGCTCTGTCAGCAGAGGCCTCGTGCTTTGTGTTCCCATCCATAATGGGCTTTGCTGGTAGCAGTGGAGGGAATTATTTCTCTGCATAACATCTTTCTTCTGACAAAGCACCATCCTTGTGGCTCCAGAGCTCCCAAGGAAAGCCAGGCTTTTGGAAGCTCCCAGTGCTTGCATTCTGCTGGATGCTCACATCCCCTTCACAATCAGCTTGGTGGAAAATAGCCCTTTGGTTCACAAACAGGAAGGCTGCAGAGACTCCTGAAGGGAGTCAAAGGCAATAAATGGAGCACACGAGCCTTGCAGAGGTTTACCAACATTAACATGAATTTGTGTACAGCTAATGATACGTTTTGTGTCCTAAACAAATCTCTGTTTGCACAATGGCAGCCAGGCCTGATTAATAATGACAGAGCATTTGGCTGCCTAAAAGATATTTTTTTGAGAAAGATCAGTGAATCCATTTTTCATTAAGTGCTGCAATATGGTTTAGCAAAGATAAGTGTCTGTGATTTTATTTTTGTATCTTTTCTTCACTGAGAGCATCAATACAGTCTGGAGTTGAAACCAAATCCGATTTTCCATTGTAAAGTTGCTTAGTCAAATTGTGCTTGGAGGTCAAAGCGAGTCAGGTTTGTGGGGCTGTCATTTGGGGGCTTCTCCAGCACATGAGTCACTGTTTAGGTTGTTTTTCTGGTTTATTGCACTGGAAAAGTTGTCAAAAGCTGGTATTTATTAAATGATCTCAAACAAGGGTAGGGTATTGTTTCAAGTCTGCCAAATCAGCCTTGGTAATTATTTTTAGGGGGTCATCCATTTTATATCCTAGTTTACAGGAATAAAAGCATTTGATAGGAGGGGGAGAAAAAAAAGTCCTGCAATTCAATGGAGTTACTGAGCTAGAAATCAATTTTCTCCCAGTCCCATTGCAGGCCATGCTCTGATAAGTTTACATTTTGGATATTGAACTTTGGTATCACATAGCTTGTGGATCTCAGGGAAACTGTGAAATGGGCCACAACAAGGAGCTCAGAGTTAATAAAATGACAAGTTGTATGTGGAGAGGGAAAGGAATCAGGAGCTGTGCCATAATTCACTCTGTGATGAAGATGGTTGGGCTGCAGGGAGGAGATATCCATCCCTCTCCCCGTCCCACGGGGGGACTGTGCCCAGCCTGGTGATGCTAAACCCACAGATTGCTTTCTCAAGAGCTCCAAGCTGCACCTCTGCCTCGTGTTTCCCCTGAGCAAGGAGAATAAGCCCCTTTATTTTTGGTTTCAGGGTGACTCTGTGAGTCAGTGCTGAGGCAAGGGGTGTTGATTTTCCTTCTGTCTTATCACCTGGGTGCATGTAACTGATAATATTGAGATAAAGTGAAATAGTGCACCCACACTGAATGCTCTGACCTTCATAGCAGTTGTGACTGAAGTGATACTCCCCCAAAAATTCACTCTATGACTCCCTCCCTTCTATTGTGACTTCATCCTTGGTAATGTGTTACCTAGTCTTTATGAGGACTGATGATAAAAACACCCAAGAGTAAAACACTATTGCTCAGTTTCTGTCCTTTCTTTCACTGAGGAAAGCTACTGAGATTTGTCTTTAGAAAGTCAGACGTGGCTGTTCCGTGTTCAGTTGCTCATGCTGGAAACAAAGATGTTCTAAACAAACATTTCTTAATGGCATAACCCTATTTGCAGAAAATTCCTGTCTGAATCATTCCATCTTGCCCAGGCTTTTTGCTTTCTTTACCCAAATCAAGGTGGTCTTTAGAAATCTGCAGCGTGAGGCTTTGTGAGTGAGAACCACGGCCCCAAAGTGAAAAGGTTAATTAATGCAGCTGGCTGGATGTGAGTGGAGCAAGCAATAAAAAGGCACAGTGAGATGAGTGGCAGGGGGAAGCAGCAGTGATAACTTGCCTTTGCACTAATAAGAGAGGAACCTTTGCCAACAGTGTTTTTAGTTTCCAGGTGGCATTCAAAGGAGCCACGAGAAAAGAAAGGCTGGACGTGACACAATGGTTGCTTTGCAGCCAGTGCCATAATTGGGAATGCAATATAACCTTTAGTCAACAATAAAATTAGCCTTGATTCCAGACAGATATGTGTATGTGCTGAGAAACTATCTCTGTTGTGGGTGCCTTTTGCAAGCAGTGGATTATTAAAGAAATACAATAACCGAGCCACAAAATTAAATTGGACAGTTGCCTCTCAAAATAGAAGACCTTCTTATTCTTGGTTGTTCTTAATAACATGCAGCTACTTGGTTGGCTAATTCAATAAAAGATTTCCTTTCCAACCTGTTCCCTTCCCCTTCATTTGCTCTGTGATTTTTTTTTTCAAACTATAGGGCTGGGATTGACTTTTTATACTTTTCTTTATGCATAGCTACCCCTTATATGGGTATATAGCTGTAAATACCCTTAAATCAAAATAGGTGCCTATAGAAAGAAGTAAAATGTGGCAGCTGATTTTTTTCATCTGGTTCATTTTATAAAATATCCCATTTTGTAGCTCTAAGTAAAATAACACAGAAAAAAGGTGGTCAGTCACACAAATTGAACACCAGTGACCTTTTTAAAATGAGCCAAACATAAACCAGAAAGCCTCTGGTAACCCTTTGGGGTTTAAGAAGCACCCAAGGTCTCCATTTGAGAACTCTTTGGCTTGTTAAGCACAGAGAGTATTTTGTGGGACATGAAAGGTGCTGTCAGTGTAATTGTCAATGCTGTAGCCTGAAACTGATAATCACTTTGAAATACAAGGGATGGAAACACATTTGAAAAAAAGAAATTCGAGTGCAAAGAGCATTTATGACTATTGAAATGTTTTCTCCTCTCTGCCCTCAGGGTCACTGCTATTACCATGGCACTGTGCAAGGGGACCCCGACTCCTCCGTCAGCCTCAGCACCTGCTCTGGACTCAGGTGGGCCAATATTGCAGTAATATTGGAGCAGCTCCTTCAGAAACCACCCTGGAACCTCCGGAGGGGTTTTTTATTTTACCTTTGAATGACTATCAATATTGGTGAAGGGTCTGGAGCACCAGCAGTGGTGCTGAGGGGGATCAGCCTGGAGAAAAGGGGGCTCAGGGGGGACCTTCTGCAGCTCCCTGACAGGAGGGGGTGGGTCAGTCAGTCTGTTTTTCCAGGTGACAACTCACAGGACTAGATGGAATGGCCTCAAGTGGTGTTTGTTGAGAGGTTTAGGTTGAATTTCTTCACTGCAAATGTAGTCAAACACTGGAACAGGCTGCCCAGGGCAGGGGTTTCCTCCCCCTGGAGGGACTTCAAGGACACGGAGAAGTGGCACTTGGGGACATGTGCTAGTGGTGGCCTTGGCAGTGCTGGGGGATGAGTGGACTCCATGGTCTTTCCAGAATAACTGATTCCATGATTCTAACCCTTTTTCAAATGTTAGTTGAGTCTCTACAAATCATTTTCCCTCGAATTGCTCTGAAAAGGAAAAAAATTAGAAATAGATGACACAGTTTGGGGTTTTTTTCCAAGAGATATCCCTTCTCTCTCACTGCACACCCCTCTCTGTGCCCTTTGCAGCGATGTGGTGCTTGGCACATCTTTGGGCTGGCAGTGCCTGGTGGCCTCTCAGTGCTCCCTGTCCCCAAAAACTGTCTCACCAGTGATGTCAGGGCTGCTTTGCAGCTGCAAACTCACCCATGGTCCAGCAGCCCCATCATTAGGAGAGGTGGCTTTGTAACTGTATAAAACCATTTATTCCATGATGTATAGGATATCTATAGTTGTGGAGCTCAGTAAATCGTGTTCATGGCAGGTATGATGCCCAGCATGAGGATTTGTGCTGCTTGTTATCAGAAGAGTAGCAGGTTCCCATTGCCAAAACCCAAACCCCTTCCGAGTTTGAGAAAGGAACAGGCTGACAACAGTTTAAGTACACAATGGACACAGTTCAGGAAACAATTATCTTCCTTCCTTGGACAATCCGAGACTGGTATTTACTCACAGAGCTGTTCCAAATCACAGTCATTAACTGTAAATTGGCTCTAGCGTTCTCCCTGGAAAACCCAGTTTTCCTGTCAGATTTCCAGCTGTCTCAGCCTTTTCTGTGTTTAATTTATCTATAAACAGCATGAGTAGCTGGAATCTTTTTCCCTTGATTTTGCATTTTGTGCAACCGTGGTCTTGTCAAGGCTTTTCTAAGGGAGCTCTGGGACTGACAGCAGCAGAGAGAGCAAAGAGTTGGTTACCAGGACCCCTCTCCCTGTGGGAATGACCCACTTGCTGTAGGATGTGGGATGGGATTCCTTTGGCTCATTCCCACACAGAGAGGGGTTTTGTGGATGCTTCATTATGTATCTGGCATCTTCCACGAGTTTATCTGATTAACCCCTTCCATGGGCCATGGCAGTCAGCATTCACCTGTCATTCTCACTGTAAAAATATAGGCAAAACTTAAAATTAGATGTAAAAATATAATGCAGTGCTCTCAGTATTTTAGTCAAAGGGATCACAGTGCTGTAAGGTCCACAGGGAAAACCTGCACCGTGGGGGACAGGGTCTGCACTGATGTCTTTGTTCCAGAGCTACCTGAAAAATTAATAACTCTCAGGAGAAAATTCTCTCCTCCATATTAGAAATAATTTCTTTCTTCTCTAATGTGTTCTTTTTGCAATTGTTGAGCTCCCAGAGTCGTTCCCCAGTTTTAGGTAGTCAGATATGTCAAGGCAGCATATGCTGGCATGACATTTTTGTCTCATCTCTATTGCAGACAAATCCCCAAAGTGCAAGCTGACAGTATTAGGCTCCTTCTCCACAGGGAAAAACGGAGCAGCATCTTTTTCAGGACAGAGATACAGAAATTTCCTTTGCAGTGCATGTTTTGTTCTAGCAGGAGCTCAGCTGAGGATGTATCTCAGTGTCTGTGCCCATTTAGCTGCTGCAGGTGCTGCTGGGGTTGGTAAACAGGGTGTCCCTTCCACCAGCCCAGGCTGCTCCAAGCCCTGTCCAGCCTGGCCTTGGACACTCCCAGGGATCCAGGGGCAGCCACAGCTTCTGTGGGCACCTTAAAGCAAAGAATTCCTTTTTAATATCTGATCTGTATCCTCTTTCAGCTTAAGGCCATTCCCCCTTGTCCTCTCACTACACTTGTCCCTTGTCCTGCCATCCCATTTCCTTGATGTCTGTTAGAAAGGCTTCATAAAGCCCTGTCAGCTCCATGAACCACCCAGGCCTCCCCATTAAAACTGGTTAGGAATAAAAGGCCAGGTGGAGTGAGATCCCAGCGTAGCTCTGTTGAGATCCTGAGAGCGCTAAGCATCTTCTAAAACCTGGCCCACAGTTTACCTGTGCCACCAAAACATTATTGTGGCAATGCATCCCTTGAGAATCTGGGTGCAAAGCTGTAGGGGAAGGTGTCCCTGCTCAGAGCAGGGGGGTTGGAACTAAATGGCCTTGAAAGGTCCCTTCAAACACAAACCATTCTTTGATTCTCTGTTTTACTGCATGTGATCCAGTCTGAAATACCATGAGGAGAAATGGGACAGTTCAAAAGTGCACCATGGCTTACTTTGCTAGCTCGAAAGAGTAGTTATGGATGGGATGGGATGGGATGGGATGGGATGGGATGGGATAATGGCCTTGCCCAGCACCTTGCTGGAGCAGGAACTCCTGTTTTTCCATGGCATGATGAAGGCTGCAAGCTGCAGGAGTAGGGACATGGGACACCAGGTGGCCATGGAGCCCCAGGTGAGGACAGTTCCAGCAGCAGCCAGGGGAAGGAAAGACTGGTCTGGCTTTCAGGGTCTGCTCCTGGCTTGGTGACAGTTTCTAAGGGAATCAGACAAATCTCCCTGTCTCAGTTTGTCCATCTGTGAAATTCATTTAATGATTTCCCCCAGTTTAAGTGGCAGAAAAACATCTATGGAAAGGAAGTGCACACTGTTAGCCCTCTGAAATCTCAGAGCACTAATATCCTCCCTCTGCTGCAAGACAGGCTCCTTGGGCACTGGTCCAGGTGTGGAGAGGTGGGAACTTTATCTTCTCCCCCAGATTAGGAGAGTTCATTAAAAGACATGAAACCAGTCCTAAAGAAAAGGTTCCTCATATCAGTGTGCTCTGAAGCCTCAGTGCTCAGCAGCAGTCAAAGAAGCAAAAAGGATCAGAGGAATTACTGAGACAGAAATAGAGGATGAAGCAAGAACCCTCATTACCACTTTATAAATCCATGGGGTACTCATGCCTTGAATTCTGCATGCAGTTCTTGTTCCCCCCTCCTCATCCCCATCTCGGAAAAGGAAGAGGCATTATATCCAGAAAAGGTACAGAGAAGGGCAAAAATGATGATCAAAGGGAGGGAAGAGCTTTTATCCAAGGAGAGAAAATAGACTAGGATTTGTCACTTTTGAAAGGAGATGACGGAGAGAAGGGGCATGATGAAACAGGGTTGGACGTCATGCTGACGAGGGGGCAATCACTGAATGTTTTTCATAGCCCCAAAATTAGGAGACATCAAATGAAATTTTGGAGCAAAGGAAAGTACTTTTTTTGTTCTCCACATAATGAAGCTCTGGAGCTTGTTGCCACAGGTGGGTGAAAATGTAAAAAGCATCAGGACATTCAAAAAAGATGAGACAATTTGGGAAGGGGAGCTCAGGGAGCCTTTCCAGGGCTGTCAACCCCAGAGCTGTCCCTGCCACTGCTGCTGTCAGAGCTGGGGGTACCAACTAGGGCTTGTTATGTTCTTACATCTCACCCTTGGGTATCTGCTCTTGGCCAAGGCCCCAGATGAGGTGCTGAGCTGGAGGAACTTTGCTCTGACCCACCACAACCATCAAGGTCTTCCTTGCAGTGCAACCCCATGGCTGAGCATTTGAGCTGTGCTGCTGGCTCAGAAACATGATGTGGTTAGTCTGTGATGAGGAAGAATCAAGTGTGAAATGTGAAAAGGAAGACAGGTTTGAGCAGTTTACATTTTCCAGGCAGACAGAGGGAGTGAGGGGTTAAGATGAGTGAGAAGAAGGCTTGGCTTTCTTACACACCCACTCAGGTATTGCAGCTCTGTCACATCCTCCCAGACACAACATCCCAGCACCTCTCTTCACACAGGAGTACAATGGCATAAATACTGCCCAAAATGCAGGTTAGAGGAGGAGATAATCATGCCATAATCTGTCTCCTGCTGGCTCCTCCGGTGAAGGGAGAGCTGAATGCAGGGAATGGGAACAATGGGCAATCAGGATTTCTGATGCCTCCCTCTGGATAAGAAAGCCAATCAGACTGGCAAGGCTTGTGGGAAGGTGAAGGTACAGCAAAGTCAAGCCATTTCCTTCCTGGCCTCAGGAAATACCCTTCTGTTTATCTAGCCTGGAGGCCCTTCAAGTTTTTAGCAAATAACTCTGGCCCGTGGCCACCGTTCACATCTCCTGTGATAAATTTGTTTAGACTTGAAAGATTTTTTTCCCCTGTTCCTTTCTCTGTGAGTGCAGAATGTAGCAAACACAGGAAAATGCAGCACAAATCCCCGTGGTCCAGGGGCTGGCAGAGGACTCTGGCACAGGAAGATGCAGCTACAAAGGCATCTGCAGTGACCTCTTGGCAGGGAGAGCTGGAGAGGTGCTCTCAGAGGTGCCTCAGGAGCTTAAAAACATGAATCTTACAGGAAGCCTTTTCCTTCTGAACCATCAAAATCTGTTTGAATACCCTAAGAATTCCAATTCCTACATAATAAGCCCATCCACACATCCAAAAAGTATTCAGTGGATGTCCAGCCTCATCAGCAGCTGCAGGGGTGTTGTGTCCACAGGGACAGGGATGGGCTAAGGCCCCAGGAGGGAACAGCCACTCATTTTCCCTGGGATTACACAGGGATGGTCCATGAGTTGCCAACACCAGAGCCATCCATTTTTCAAATGGTCTGGCTGAAGTCCCTGCATCCCAGACACAGTCAGCTGGAGAGGGGATTTAAATGTGACACTCCAGACATCAACTGTTTAAAAAAGGAATGGAAGAAGGAAACCAGTGAGAAAATAACTCCCATAAATTCCTCATGATTTCTCAAGCTTGATTTCTCCCCAGAAGGGGAGATTTCATCCAAAAGTTGAGTTAGGAGAAAATCCCCGTTGAGAGAAGCACTGGTTTGGATGTGTGCTCTCCCTCCATACTTTCTGAAGAGCTTTTAGCTCACATAAACATCCCACATGGTTTGTAATTTATCTGACCGTGAAACTACTGGAGGATTTTGAGCTTAGCATTAAACCCCACTCGGTTTCTGGGGTTTCCCAGCTCCTGTGTGCTGGCTGCTGCAGGGCTGAGCAGCTCCTGCACCACGGTCTCCCCTGGGATGTCACATTATGTCCCTCCTGTGACCACTGTGTGCAGGCTGTGCCCACGGGCACAGCTCTGCCAGGGCAAGCAGGAGGGATGATCCTACCCAGCTCTCCCTTTTCCAGCCACTCTGGTTCTGGCACTCAATGTGATGTGCAAGTGGTGTGGCTTGTCACCCTCCCAGCCGAGCCCACGTGTGACACCTTCTGTGACAACAAAATCAGTGTTCCTTGCAACACAAATGCTGGGCATGAAATTGCATTTCTCGCTTCCCATTCAAGCAGCTCCTCGCTTAAATTCCAGGCCCCAGAGCTGCAGCCCCAGTCTGCCTTCACTCTGCACAGATGTGTCCTGCTCTGAGAAAGGATTAGGTGTGTGCTGCAGTAGTCCCTGGCCATGGCCATGTTTCACACACTGTGCTGGAGAATATATTTGCAGGTTAATGAAAGGCATTGGCTGCAACAAACCCCACTGAGTAATGATGTGTCTGTGTGAGAACACCTCCAGCCCTTGTGCAAGATGTAAACCCACCAATGCTACTGCTTTCCCCTCCCTCAGAGAGGTTGCCCTTTGTTGCTTTGGGTCAGATTTGTTATTTTAATGGAATCCTGCTGTGCAGTGCAGTAGGATAATGGGATTATTTGGCTGTTGTGTTGTGTTCTTCATCAATAGATAATCATAGTCTGTGGTTGTTAAAATGTACCCCATTTTAAAGGTGAGGGACTGACGCTGAAGAGGTGACTTGTGTTTCCAGGGGCAGTGGTGTGGAGACAGTTCTCCTTCTGCCTCCAGAGTCCAGCTCCCATTCTCTGTATTTCCCAGTCCTTTAAAGAATGACCAAGCCATTTGGAAAATATCTAAATATCAACTACCCCATTAGAAAAACAGTTGATAGATCATCTTGCTCATTTATGCCACTCCTATTCATCTGCAACTTATTAAAGCAGCCTAAGAGTGAAGTTTTCCTTCGCCACTTCATTTTTCTTCCCCTTTTGTTTGTTTGCCTGCTTACTAGCCTGGGAATTTGTTAGACAAAGTCCTGAGAGTGAAGAATGCAGAAGGAAAATAAACAGAAATGCCCTCTCCCTGCATGGATCCCCTCCTGGCCTGGTGCCTGTGGAGAGACCCTGCAGGGAGGGATTGCTGCATCCCAAGTGTCATGAGAACAGAGCTCCAAGGATCACAATAGCTCCCATACCTATTCTCCTAAAATTCCTTGAAATCCATGGCACAGCTGTGGGATGAGCCCCTTCCCTTTGGAACTGTGCCCTGAACTGTAGGTTTTCAGGTGGCACACGAGCACTGCAGTGTTCTGTCGTATCTGAGAGCATGTGTAAGCAGGAGAGCCCTCTAATTAATTCCTTACAAACTGAGAACATTCCTCTTCCCGTGGTAATAGAGCTTTTTATTATTATGGTTTAGAAATGAGTATAACTGTGAGCTTCATTAAAACCAAATGTTTAATTGCATTTGTGGATCCCAGGTTTATCGATTGACTTAACTTCCCCTGTATATGCAGCAGAATAATATATAATAGTTTCATATAATGCTGTTTTAGCCAAGTTTTACTTCAGCATCACAATTTCTCAGACAAGTATGTGTTGATGGTTTATGTTGGCAGGGCCTTTGCTTCTGCTGACAAGTTGGAAAAGAAAAATCCCATTTATATTTTGAGATTTCCTAAAGCCTGTTGATTTATGAAATACGACTGGTCTTGCTTTAGGTTTTGTTTGGGTTTTTCTTTTTAAGAGAGAAGAAAAAAATATCACTTTATCGACAGTTTAAATAGTGGAATTATTCCATTAAAATTACATTTCCCTGATTGAGAGATTCCTGGCAAGTTAAGGAGCAATTAATACCAGATTAATTCTCTACGTTATGTTTTAATTTCTTTGAGATGGAGAGAGTTCTCCCACCTCATAGGCACATTCCCCATGTGTCCACAGAACAGGTACTGGAGGCAAAGACCAAGGGGTTGGCCCTGTCCAGAGCTGACCAGCACCAGTGAGGATGTGGCTGGTTTGGTGCTGACCCCAGACCTGAGCAGGAACCCAACCCTGTTGAGGAGCAGAGTGAAAAATTAGCCCAGGCTCAAGACCACACTGGAGCTGCTCCCAGTTGGCCCCGAGCCTCTGAACCACTGTCTGGGCATGCTGTATGGTAGAGATATTTTTTCCTCCCTCTCTGCTACCAGTGATGAAAAGACAGAGTGATAGTCTCAGATAGGGTTTGGGTTGTCTCCTTTCCTTCCTGCTCAGCTCATTTACAGGATCGTTGTGACTTCCCAGCATCTCTTTGGTTTGGGATTGGGGAAAACACACATGCCACGGGTTAGATACCTGGAGACCAAAAACTGAATACCTCTCATTGCTTTTGTCCCCCAGATATTTAGAAGCCGGAGAATTTGCTAGAAGTAATGGTAGAAATCCCACAGATCTCAGGGGAAGTTGGTCTTATGGACCATCCACTTCTTGAGTCCTCACAAAGTCCCTTTGGGCTTCCTTGTCTGATTTTTGGTTGGGAATCTGTAGTTTAATTTGCTATCTATTTGTCACGTTGGAAAACATCATATTATTTAACATTGTAGGCTTCTGAAAAGTAGAAAAGCTGCCCCATCTTGTACCCTGGGGACTATGGGATGGCTCAGCTGTGTGGGAGAAGCGTGTTCCAGAGGGAGGCACAGACCTGGTGAAGGAGCAACAGAAGCTCCTTTAACACACCTGGTGGAAGTGGAAGGAAACAGTAGTTATGGATTTATTTTATTTGCATCAGGTTCTGAGTACTGGGTGACTGGTAGGGTTGTTGGTTCAGACCAAATAAATAAGACAAGAAACCCTAGTTTTTGACCAGATACATTTTTAAGGTGCCGTGCTTGGCACTGGGCGATGGGGGGAAAATGCAATTGTAGGAAAAGAAAATTAGTCAAAACCAGAGAGCTGGCCAAGAGAATTCATATTTGATATTCATTATCTTATTACAGATGGTCACAAGCCAAGTGCTGATATCCTGTAGGCAGCACTCAAGGGATAAGTGGGCCTTAAATGGAAAGTATGTTTGCCTTTATGCCAAATGTGCACATTTTCCTTACCAAGGGATTGCTCCCCATGCAAAGGGGGGACTGTCCTTAAAGGCTGTCCCTTGGGATGGGAGTCACACAGCCCTGACTCTGAAGTGCTCAGTAAAACCCCAAATTCATCGCTCTGTAAGAAAATGAGAGGTGAAGAAATGGTGGGTTAGTTGTTTTAGACAGTAGTTGGGTATTCAAGGGATACTTTGGAGGCTTGGCATTGATGTGGCGTGTTTTGGATATGAACCCCTGAAAACAAGAAGCTGGCTTTAAAAGAGGAAAAGAAAAAAAAGAAAGAATTCTACCCAGTAAAAGGATACTTCTAAGTCTCTCCCTTTCTAGTGTGTGTACAACTAAAGAAATTTATTTAAGTCTCTCATTTTTAAAGTTGAACATTCAAAGAGGTTTAATGTTAAAAATCAAACCCTTGATGGTTTTAGACTGGTTTTGAGTGGCCAGCACGGGGCTGGCCCATTTCAAACAGTGACTAATGGACTCCTGCCTCCAGTGCTCATTCCAGCTGCCTCCAAAATTAAATGATTAATTGCACCAGGCAAAGACAACAATCCTGATTTGATTGGGCTGATTACAGAGTTGCTGGTTATTGGAGTCAAGGGAATATGTTGTCCTAGTTTCCTAAGCTCTCCAAGGAGTGGGGCAGGTCTGATAACCATTGAGAAGTGTGGGGTCACTCAGATCGGGGGGGACCTGCTCAGGGGTCTCTCCTATGTCCTGAGTGCTGGTGGAATCCTGGCTGGAGCTGCAAGGGCTCTGGGATCCATCACCCAGAGCCTGCTGTGCAGAGGCTCAGGGCTATATCTTACCTGATCTGCCCAGGGTGCTAAGGAAGCTACAAATGAATTATCAGCCCCTGAGCCTTGGTTCAGATCAGTAACACAGACCTGCAAATGCTGTTGAACAGGCTTTGATATCATGGATTTCCAGTCTTCTTTTTTCTCCTGGGTTGTAGCTGTTCTGCTAACAGCAGAATGGTTGGTTGAACTGGTGTTAAAGATGTTCTGCAGCCAGACTGTGCAGCCAGCTTGGGCTGAATATTTCAGTTCACTGCCTGGGAGACCAAAGACTTGGAGCTCCTTCATCATATCTTGCTAAGAATAGAACAGCTAAGGAAGCTTTTCCCCAGTAATATTCCTTTTTATCTTTAAATCAGTCTTTATGGTGTCATTAGTCTGCTTTGGGGTCCTTCCTCTTTCTCCTTCTGTCTTTTTTAGCTTTCTGCACAAGAATTGTGCAGCAACACGTATCAGTCTCACAATGGTTGTAGTATCTTACCTTTGTTGCACCACAGACAGAAAGAAAAGGGGCAGACACTTCTAATGCACCTAAAAGACACACTAATAAAATACAGCCAGCTTTGGGCTGAAAATGATGGCAGTTTAATGGCAGGTAGAGATGGTAGAGAGCAGTTTAAAGGAGGAATCGAGGAAGAATGCCTTGGCCAATTAAAAGTTTCATGCAGTTCCAGGTAGGTACATTGGAATTATTGCTGCTGACCCTTTGCCAGTGCTAAGGGGTCCAAATTCCAGAATCCTGGAATGGTTTGGGTTGGAGAGGGTCTTAAAGCCCATCCAGCTCCACCCCCTGCCATGGGCAGGGACACCTCCCACCAGCCCAGGGTGCTCCAAGCCCCGTCCAACCTGGCCTTGGACA
>JAWWMP010000167.1:33118907-33130392 GCA_035047865.1 Dendrocincla tyrannina | reverse complement strand
CTGCCCTCTGGCAGTGGGAAGCCATTCCCTGTGTCCTGTCCCTCCATCCCTTGTCCCCAGTCCCTCTCCAGCTCTCCAGGAGCCCCTTCAGGCCCTGCAAGGGGCTCTCAGGTCTCCCCGGAGCCTTCTCTTCCTCAGGTGAACCCCCCCAGCTCTCCCAGCCTGTCACATATCCAGCTTTCTGTTACCCTTGTTTTGCTGTAGCATCTCAGAACAACAGGCCAGGACCCAGCACAAGCACCCAAGAATGTTTGTTTTACTTGGTGAGTTGTCTGGAGTACTTGGGGGGAAGGTTTTTGGTTAGGAAGCAGCACATGAAGCCCACAATTGTCTCTGTGTCCCAAGTTCTTCCACACCTTTCTTGGAGCACAGTGTTGTTTCTCTTCCTAAGCCCTCTTTCCTCTTCTCAGCTTAAAGTAGAGCAGCAGGAGTGCTTTCATGGATGGAAAATCTGAGATCCTCCAAGAGCAGGTGCTATTGCTGTCAAAATTGTTATTCTGGGCAGTGAAATGAGTTCAACAGGAATCCCCTGCTCCTGTGTCTGAGCTTCCCCATGCAGTGTTTAATAACCCATCCTGACCCCGTGGTGCCTCTTTCCTCTGGCAGGGCGTTGGGTCTGGAAGGTGCACTGCACACTGCAGACCATCAGGAATGGTTTTGAGGCTGTACCTTTCCCTCCGAGGGCATTCCACCAGGGTTTTGGTGGTTCCCATTGCCCCAGGAACACGTGCAGCTCCGCTCAGCCACCGCAATGCATCACCAGCAGCACGGAAAACAAATAAAACACAAACAGAATTTTGCTCTGCAGTGCAGCACTTGAGAAGAGACAAATTTTCCGTGAGCCATTGCTTCTTTTAAAGTGTAGCGTGTGCAATGACAAATAGACAGCGTGGATGTTTCCTGCGCCGCTCGAGCGGGACGCTGTAAATCAGCGCTTTGCTTGCTCGCCCTCCATCCTTATTAAACCCGTTGTAACTTTGTTGTAGTTCCAAACCATGCATCTTACTCCGCTCTGCTCTGTCCCAGGGGGATTATTGTGTTTGAAAACAAAAGCTACGTTCTGGAGCCATTAGAAGGTGCTGCAAGTGAACACAAGATCTACCGAGCGGAGAATTTGCGAGTAGCCCCGGGCTCCTGTGGCCACCAGCCGGACATCTCTGCCCTGGGAGCCCGTGACAGTGACACATCACACCATTCCCAAGCTGGCAGGGTAGGTGGATGATGCATTTTTATGTGTCTGGTTGGGTGAGTACATCTCTGGCAGCGTTTCCATATTGCTGCCTGTCAGAACTCTGTTACAAAAGGTCTCTGCTGAGCAAAACACGAACCCACATCACCAGCTGCTGGTGGCATCTGCTTAACTGCAGGCTGGAAGTTAGTTGTTCAAGCTTTATTACTTTTTCTCAATCCTACATGCATAGCTTGCTTTTGACTTGCTTTTCAACATATTATTTTTATCATATGGTAGTCTAGTTTGGTTCTTGTATGATTATACCCAGAATTTCAGACCCCCTAAGAAATTCTTGCCCACCCAAGGTGGAGGAGAACATGAGAGCTGTGCTGCTTTGCTCATACCAGCTTTTCAAACTTCACATTCTGGTAGGAAAGTCTTTTATGCAGACAAATTGTCACCATATTATTTTACAGAGGTATTATTGTAGTTGCTTTTATGTAGGCAGAAATGCACTTAATGTGAAATGCTAATGGAAACTGCAGAAAATTAAATGAGCCAAAAATCAGGAAGAGGAAATAATGTAATAAGTTTGTCTGCATATTGGATGAGGATTGTAGAAAAGGCTGGGTTAGGTGTTCAGGAATTATATAATGATACAAATCTGCCCTCAGCATTCAGTAAATGTCACATATGGGGATTTGTACTTGCATGTAGGACTAAGTCTCAGGTCAATTGTTAAGGAAAGCAACCTAAATTCCATCCCTAGATATTATTTGTGTAGTGCAATGAACTTATTTTACATTACATTTAAAGCATTAGCCACCATTTTAAGAATTAAATGCATTTCTAAAAATATCTGTAGGTTGAAAGCATTGGAAAAGTACTTTTCATAACTTTATAAAGGTTTCCCCAAATTCCTTGTGACTGTTGACTGAATTTCACTGAAGCAATCAATGCAACGCTGAAATAAAATGTGTGCATGTAACACTGATACAGTCAAAGCAGTTTTATTATTACCCTGGTGGTTCTCACATTTTGTTGATGGCTTCAACTACAACCCAGAATTCACTTTAAATATCTGAAAACTATTTTTGCTGTGGTTCAGTGGACATAATTATGAAACCTGTCAACAGTCCCATCATATGGATAGGTACAATATATATAATGAGTGTGTTGGATACACTTCTAATGTAGGAATTTGATCAAATGTAATGTATGGAGCGAGTTTTCATATTTCAGTGTTGTCACCAGCCAAGCAGACTGTCAGGACCCACTGAATAAAGATGACCTGCAAAGTGGGGCTGTTCCAGATTCCCCAGGGTGACAGAGCTATGCAGAAATCTAGTCTTACATTCAAGGGGAGGTTTTTGTTCCCTACTTCCCCTGACTCTTCACTTGCACTAAATCCTTATTGAGCAGAGCTGAAATGTGAGACCAGTGCACCCCCAAGTTAGCCTAACCTTTGGGTTAGATGTAAGTCTGGGTAAATGATGGGGCAAGCAGTAGACTCAGCTTGCCAGATCCCAACAGGAGCTCCAGCAGAGCAGCTCAGGTGATGCACAGATGTCTGCAGACGCGTTTTGCCCTGTTGGAGCTGGGGCTCTGTAAATACTGGGTCATTTCATGACTCAGTGGACCCTCAAATTGCAGCAGGGAGTGTTTTCCAGTCGAGCTCCACTGAGAGGGACAGGATCCTACAGAGACGTGCAGGACAGGTCCTGCAGTGTGGAATTTCTCTGGAGCCACAAAAAGCCATTTGGATGGTGCTGGTGGACCCCACCTGAGGCAGGGGAGTTGTTTGGGGCAGGTGGGTCCCAGGGAAGGAGAGAGGCTGCCCCACTGCAGTGTGAGTCCAAGCCATGCTAATTGGCAGGCAGGGAAGGGCTAGAGCTGCATGTGGGGACAGTGGCAGGAGCAGGGCAGACAGGCAGCAGTGGGACATGGGACACAGCACATTGTCCCCCATCTGTGCCCGTGTCACGGCTGTGTCAGTGACTGCAGTCTGGCCCTGGGCTGGCTGCAGAAGGCAGGCTGAAAGAAGTCATAATTGGGTCTATTTTAGGATCGATATTGTGTCCTAGGGATGCACATAGCCCTGGGGCAGATCTCAGGAACAGGCTGCTTGTGCAAGGCAGCCACCAGAGCCTTGTGTGATGATACCCTGCTAGCCAGTTTCTCTCCAGCAAATTCTCTCCACTCCAAACAGTTTTGGTAAGAAGTGTTTTAAAGTGACTGATATGACAGAGCTATCCCTGTATCTTTGCACTTGGATTTTCCTGTATCATCTTTTTTTCTTCATTTGGAAGAGGATGGGAGGCACCCTGGGGACTCGTCTCTCTTCAGGATCTCATAATAAATTTCAGGACAGTGACAGACTTCAGTGTCTGAGAGATCAATTCCATCACAAACCACACCCACATTTGCCGTATGTGGCACCTCACTTGTGTCTGATGTGCTTTGCAGGGAACAGGTTGGACAAAGAAGCTGTGGCTGCCCCATCCCTGGGAGTGTCCAAGGCCAGGTTGGAGCAACCTTGGCTGGTGGAAGGTGTCCCTACCCATGACAGGGGGTGCAATGAGATGGTTTTTAAGGTCCCTTCCAGCCCTAACCATTCTGTGATTCTATGAAACCCAGCTCTGCCAGAGCAGTGTGGGTTCTGCTGAAGTCTTCTGAGACACGATGGGCCCTTTGTTCTGCATCTGCCGCTGCTCCAGGGGCAGCAGGAGGGGACAGGGTGACTTCTTGGTGTCCTGGGCCAGCTCCTCACCATGCACACCCCCTGAGCCCGTGGAGGTGACAGCTGGCTCCAGCAGAGCACAGGACAGGGACAGAGAGCCCAACCACCAGGAGCTGTAATAGCCTCTACCTCAGCTCACTTTCCAGACCCCCTGATAAGTGTAAATCCCTTGAAGGGTTTGTGTCCTTGATGTTTAGCTCGTTATCAATAGCTTTTACTCCTCCCTCTGGTCATAAATACTGCCCAAATGGAACTTGACTCTTTTCCAGTTGCTGTAGGTTAAAGGCTGTGTAACACCATTAAATATGAGTTTAAACCTCAGTTACCAAAGATTACATTGTTCGCTTTGCTCTGAACACGAGGTTCCGTGCAAAACATCCAGGAGTGTTTATCAGCAGATAACAAAGAGGAGCACTGGGCTAATGGGAGGAAAACTCTGTGAAATTTGGCTGGAAGGTGATGTCCAGCACTGGCTGAGCCTGGGGGATCACACAGTTTGACTTGGAGCAGTTTTCCTTGGAAAGCTTTAGTTGTGTTTCAGGTTACAGAGCATTGGTTTAGTCCAAAGACATCACGGTCAGACATCTGCTTAAGCCCCTTAAGTTCTGGCACCAAGATCAGATATTCTGCTGAGATCTCTTTTCCCTTGTTCCAGACACATGGAAGGAATGATAGACTGGATGCTCAGCTGCTGTAAATCACAGAACTTTTACAGGCATTAATAGGTCATTTAAATTTAGGGTAGCAGAGGAACTGTGCTATGATTTTTACTATTACAAAGTCATTTCACTTTCTTCAGTGATTTTTTTTCCCAGCTAAACATTATGATTCCTTTAGACCCGCATTTAGAACTTGAAGTATCACGAGCAGCTCTTTTGTATGAATATGCAGATACAAAATTCAGTGTATGCCAGCCATTTTTAGAGTATTAATTTGCTTCCCCAGACACTGACAGTAGGTTCTGCTTTTCTTTTGCAGTTTTTATTCTTGGGTTTTCCTTCCTACATAATTTATCAGTTGACCACTTGACCTCTTCTCTGCTTCACTCAATACCCCTTTATGTCTCATTTTTCTTAGCAGCCAGTTTGTCTATTGTGCGAAATGTTTGTTAGAAGTTATCTCCTCACTTCTTTAAATGTGCCTTGGAAACAGCAAAGGTCCTTCTGCTCGAGGTGATGTTCTCCTGCGAGGAGAGATAACTCGAACATTTCAAGTGCAGGAAGCTGAAAGGTTGAGAGAGCCTTTGCACCACTCTCTGCTCTCTGTGATCAAACCCTGGGGGCCTTTGTGAGTAAGGAAAGCTTCCAGGAGGAGAAGGAACACAATACAAGCTCAGAGGGAGTGAAATCTTTGGCAGTGTTGTGTATCTCCCCTTGCAGGCACTTTGTTGTACTGAGGCTGAAAACAAAATACAATTTTCATGATTTTTTGACAGTACAAGAGGGAGACTCTGAAGACAACGAAGTATGTGGAGCTTGTTATTGTGGCAGATAATCGTGAGGTAAGGCTCTGAGAAATAAAGACCTCTGGGAAGCGTGAGCAGGAGATGGGGGAGTCAGTTCAGTTTCCATGGCACTGCAAGTGATGAGCTCCAGTCAATAACAGCATGGTTTGCAAAGTAAATCATCTGCCCTAATTAGGGCCAAGCAGTGGAAGGAATCATTAAGGCAGGACAATACTGAGAGTCAGCTGTAAACTCATTTGCAATACTTGATGGAATTGGACTCTGCAATAGCAGTATCTGTCACTGTTGAAGAAGAGGCAAATATTAACTCACTGCCCAGGGTGTCCTTGAGCCAGCTGAGTCTTGGTTGCTGTCCCCTCTGCCCTGGTGGGGCTGGCAGTGCTTTTGGAGCAGAGCTTTGCAGGGAACACCACTCACTTCCTCGTGGTTTGCACAGAGAGCTCCAGAGCCAGGAGCCAGCACTGTCCCCCTGGGCTAAAGGGGAGGCAAAGATCTAAATCTTGGTTTGAATTATTGTCCTCCACAACTTTGTGTGTCCTTGAACACTGCTAGTCAGGGAATTGCAATTGCTCTGCTGCAAGACCCACCAAGAGAAGAGTCTTTTCCCCACAAAACATCCGTCCCTAAAAGATTCCTATATAAGATTTAGAGGGTTTAAAACCTTTTCATGAGATCCAAAATCCTATCCCATAGCCTGTGCTTATTCTGAGGCAGATCATGGTTCCAGGAATCCAAGAGGAGGCTGCTGGTGGCTTTGGGCTGCTCTCTGTAATCCCCAAACACCCCTGATGTGCTCACGGAGTGAGGAGGTTGTTGGGGGCAAACTGGTCTTTGTGCTGCTGGTACATTGATCCTTTACATTCCAAGTTTCAGAGACAAGGCAAAGATGTGGAAAAAATTAAGCAGAGGCTGATAGAAATTGCAAACTACGTTGATAAGGTAAGAACCTGAGGATTGTTCCACTTTTCCCAACCTTACTACACCTTCTGAAGGATGTTGCTGGGAAATCTCTGTTTCTTTTACTGGTAAATTAAGAAAGACACTGTGCTCACCTCAACCCCTCCCCCTTTGCCTATGGAAGAGCCTGTGGAAAATAAGAGGATTGTTTTAAGGAGGAATTTGGAGAACAGAGTCCTTTGCAGCAACAAGGGAAGGTCCAACTGTAAGGCCAACAAAGGACCCGTGAAGACACAGTTAATAAGATGTATAATCCAAGGAAAGTGGCAGAATAGAAATTATGCAGTGCTTAAGGGAGCAGCTGGCTGAGTGAGAGCACTAAGAGAGACACACACAGTGGGTTCTTTGGTTTTTGCTTTGAAGTGATTTCTTGATGATAAAGGCTGAGAGTCCTCTACAGTGGTTTTTGAACAAATTAGAGTTTATTTCTGTTGGGCTGTATGGCCAGAAAACATTGGGAGTCCAGTAGTGAAATTATAACTGGGAGAGTCTCAATTTAACTGAGAACTTACCAAGTGATCCTTCAAGAGCAATAGCTCAAAGATAAGTGCTCCTGATTAAAAATCGGGCTGCTGAGGACACCTCTGCCTCATCCATTGCTGTCTTGCTGACTCATTACTGGAGGACAGATGTTCGTCTCTTACCTGCCCAAAACTAATTTTGCATGTTGCAATATATTTTCTGTTTCATGCTTAATTTGTGCTCAGCAAATGCCAGTGTTACCCAAGTGAGTGCAGTGCACAGAAACAAGACAGAGATCTAGGGCGTGTTTTTCTCAGGCTGGCAGCCAGATCTGCCTTTGGTCCATTCTGGAATCCTAATTCACATTAGGGGTATTAGCTCAGCTCCAGTGCTGCTCTTGCCCTGGCTTCCCTCTGGAAGTCATGGAATTACTTTGAGCCAGTCCTATCAGGTGCTCCCTTTTGCCCTGGAGAACACACCGGTTTAACCTCCCCAAGAAAGGTTCGTCACGTTTCTGTTGAAATGTTCTAATCCAATGAGGTCTCAAATGGTTTTTAGGGACGTGTTTCTGTTTTATTTCACTCATTAGTTCTACAGGCCACTAAATATCCGAGTAGCCCTGGTGGGAGTGGAAGTGTGGAATGACATGGACAAGTGCTCTATTTCTCAAGACCCTTTCACCAGCCTTCATGAGTTTCTGGACTGGAGAAAGTTAAAACTACTACCTCGTAAACCCCACGACAACGCCCAGCTGATAAGGTACACTTGGCACCCCATGAGAATTTGGGAAGAGCTGGAGAGAATCCCTCCCCTTTTCTACACTCTTGGAAGG
Source organism: Dendrocincla tyrannina (assembly GCA_035047865.1). Lineage (NCBI taxonomy): Eukaryota > Metazoa > Chordata > Aves > Passeriformes > Dendrocolaptidae > Dendrocincla > Dendrocincla tyrannina. The sequence goes on along the minus strand of JAWWMP010000167.1, from coordinate 33,122,765 downwards.
AACATCTGTGCCCCTGAGGATTTGCCTTTCCCCTGTGCAAACACCAAACCTAAAAAAGCTCTGCAGGGCCCTTCAGCAGATGCTTCGTGATGAACTGGGCATTTCCTTTGCATTTGTGACTTAGAAATGAAGTCCTACACAGCTTTTACCCTGCTCTGGTTTTTGGATTAATCGAGTAAAGGTGCCTTTCAACCCAAACCAGTCTATGATTCTATGAAAGTAAAAGCACTCTTTAAAAAAAGTAAGAGGAAACCCTCTTGCTTCCATCAGGGATTATTTTGATCAATTAACTATTCTTTATATTAAACAGATAAACATACCTGATGTCTTAGTAATCAACAGGAGCTCTTTACTTCTTACATTAGCTGTGTAAGAATAAACTGAGCCCTTCCAAACTGTCTCTCCTGAGATATTTGATTGCTCTTGATGTACAATAATACTTTGTTTGAAATTATTACACTCTAGGCTGTGTAGCATGACAAGTAGCATATAAACTTCCCACTGCATTGCAATAACCCTTCTTTGAGCTGGAGACATTATTTGCATGTTTGTGTTTCTGTTCCCAACTTCAGAAAGGGCTAAAAAAAGGGAAGGAAAGAAGGGTCCTGCTAGAGCAGCAAGCCCAGAGGATGGTGATCAGATGGATGGTGCTCATGGCAGGGATGCTGCTGTTGTCAGTTCAGGGAGTGAGCGCAGCTGAGCTGTGCCTTTCCTGGTTTTACACCTGCAGATGAGAGGAGCTGACACATTGGGAATGGGCTCTCTGTTTGAGATGGGCAAAACCAGGGGCTGGAAATACCAGGGAGGTACCTTGGCACTGAGTGGTGACTCTGTGGTTCTTCTCTCCTCTCCTCTCCCCCCCTCCTGCAGCGGGGTGTACTTCCAGGGGACCACCATTGGCATGGCACCCATCATGAGCATGTGCACTGCAGAGCAGTCGGGAGGGGTCGTCATGGTAAGTGGGAAAAGCACAGCACTCCAAACTGGGCTGACTGGTGCGACACCAGCTCAGGGTTTGTGGCACTGAACCCCATGTACTGTTCTCAATGTCACTGTTATTGATATCTCCATCCAGGTTGCTTGTAAATGGTCACTTCCACAGGGAGGAAAATGAAAATGTTGCACTAAAATACAGCGTGGGCTCTTTGCAGGAAGTTTATCCTGCTGATTGCCAGGGAATCAGGTGCTGGGAAGGATGAGAGCCACAAGATGGATCTGTTATGTGCACTTGGGTGTACTTGTGTGACGGGCAGCAGCAGTCTACCCTGAATCTTCTAATATATTGATTTTCTTCTCTGTTTATAGAGTTTCCTGTGTTAGGCCTTATTTGCCATCTCTGCAGCAGTGGTTTTATTGCATTGCCAGAGAGCAAGAACAAACCATGGCAGCATTTCTTGTCCCTGAGTCTCTCTCAGACTGTGACTGGTAATGCTGTTGTCAGATGTTGGACATAATGAACACACAGCTTTATATCTTGGCCAGTATTTGGAAGTACTTCTGCAGTATTTGCTTTCAGAATTTCAATTTTTCTTTAATTTCAAACAGTTTTTTGTGCTAAGATGGGGGAAAGAAGTTTTAATTAACTAACCTTTATAGTAGAAGTACTTCAAATAAACTTAGATGTGGCTTCCTTAAACCCCCCTTAGATACTGTCTGAGCTCAGCCTGGACCTACTGAAAACCTTTGTTGGGACTTTCAGCACCTCAGGTGATGTGGTGGTGGACACCTGAGCTGCAGATCCTACCTAAACGAGGTGGGAGCTCAAGAACACACAATATTTGATGTTTGGACAGTCCCAAAGCTCCCAGTTCTTTAAAGCTTCATGCACTGATCTGGAGCCCAGGACCCTGAAGCTTTTGCCTCAAGACAATCAACATAGCAGGGTAATTCCAGGGATAGAGTCCCTTGAAGCTCCTGAATTTGCTTCCCTCTTGATAAGCACCCAGGGAGATGAGAGGGAGAATTTACAAGGTCAGCAGGGAAGGTCTAGGAGAGATGGGAAAGAACAATCCAATAACATAATTTGGAAAAAAGTCATATCAAAATTGGAAGAGAGAAAGGTTTCAGGCTCTTGGTGGCTTTGGAAGCTGAGTCTCTCATTGGGGTTTGTTACAGCTGTTCACTGGGTACCTGTGGGAGGTACAAAAGAAAAGGGAGGGGGAGAGGAAGAAAAAGCTGCAGGAACCTCCTAGGGAACTTCCAAGTCTTGGGAAAGGCATATTTGAGGCAGACGGCCCCATTTAATCCATCTCACTCTCGAGGCTGCAGTCACTGCTTTGGCTTTATCTGCAGTCAGAGATGACCTCAGTGATGACTTTTTTGTCCTTTTAATTTTTAGCATAAGCTTTAAAATCCTCTGCAGTGTAATTGACTGCCAAGCCAGCCCTCTTCACTCTGGATATTGTAATTTTAAACAGAAACAATTACAAAGAGTTCATTCCAGTAAGAAGAAAACAAGAATCAGCATTTCTTTAGAGTGCTCTTGGTGCTCTGACAGAGAAGGGGCTGATTTATAAGGCCAGGACAAACCCAGTGTCTGTGTGTGAATCCTGGGCCAGGCTGCAACTTTGGCCATGAAGGGGAGCCTGAACTTCCCCAGAGATTCCCACCTCAGTGAATTTAAGCTTTGAAAGTGCAAATTAACTTGAGATTTGCACCGAATAGCTAGAAATGTTTTCCAGTTCTTCAAGCAAGTCCTCAAAAATGAGCCAAATCCAAATCAAGCAAACACTCCCCCCCAAACCCCAGATGTGCAGGTGTCCAACCTTCCCTCTGAGTTAACAAAATAGGATTCATATGTCTACGAATAGTATTTCTATACAGTGGTACCTACAGAAGGGAGCTCTACATTTGGAAGATACATTAATGAAGAGGGAACAGCCCCAAGTTGCTCCAGGAGAGGTTTAGGTTGGATAGCTGCAAAGGTTTCTTTGAGGACAAGGTGGTTGGGCACCAAAACAGGCTGCCCAGGGCGCTGGTGCATCCCTATCCCTGGAAGGGTTTAAAAGCCATGTGGATGTGGCTCCTGGGGACATGGGGTAGTGCTGGGGGGTGGCTGGACTCTTTGGTCTTAAAGGTCTTTTCCAACCTAAAGGATGCAGTGATTCTATGAAAAAATGAGTAACTGTTAACCTGGGAAGCTCAAGTGCTCAAATGTCTCAACAGTGGGTGACAGAACATTTGGCCAACCTCTCACTCATCCCACCCCAAACACTCAGCACCAACAGCTCCCACCCTCTAAAAGCTGTGCTGGAAGAAGACACAACGAGACATTGCCTCAGGAGTGACATTTGAATGCAAAACCTGGAGTCATTCTTGCCTGAGCTGCTTTTCCTGACTCTTTTTGCAGTCAGACAGCTCTGCTGCAGGATGTGAATTCCCCAAGAGCCTGCCCATCTCTGCTTTTCCATAGGGCTCAGTTCTCTCAGTAGGTGACACCCTGTCTGCCACCGATTTTAAGAGACACTCAAAGTGGGGAGAGCAGCAGCAGAGTGGGAGAAGCTTTAACAAGACCATTATAATTTTATTTGATTGTGATGCTTCTGTAGTGTCATAAAAAGACCAAAGAGAAGCTGATATTAAAGGGAGTCTTTGACACAGGATTCAGTCATCATTCTTCTGTTTCCAAAGATTGCCCACCGGATTCATGGATCTAAAAGTCAAATATTACTGGGTTGCTGTATAAAAATGAGGGGCAGATTGACTTTTTACATTGGCAGGGAGTGATAGGACAAGGGGGGATGGTTTCAAACTAATAGAAGGGAGATTTAGATTAAATATTAGGAAGGAATTGGTGGCTGGGAGGGTGGGCAGGCCCTGGCACAGGGTGCCCAGAGAAGCTGTGGCTGCCCCTGGATC